>VZRU01004782.1:480533-516890 GCA_013398155.1 Pedionomus torquatus
CCTTGGCCAGATTTAGTTCCCTCTGGGCTTTCACCTGTCTGATGTGGTTCCTGGCCACTTGGACAGTTTCTCTATATTCCTCCCAGTCCACCTGTCCTTGCTTCTGCCCTCTATAGGCCTCCTTTTTTATTTGGCGCTTATCTAACACTTCCCTATCCATCCAAACAGGCCTTCTGGCTGATTTGCCTGACTTCTTTCTTGGGATGCACCTCTGCTGAGTTTGGAGGAGGTGATCCTTGAATACTAACCAGCTTTCATGGGCCCCTCTCCCCTCCAGCTCTTTTTCCCACCTTACCCTGCCAATCAGATCTCTCAGGAGTCCAAAGTCTGCTCTCCTGAAGTCCAGGGTAGCAAGCTTGCTGCACACCCTCCTCAATGCCCTATAAATATTGAATTCTATCATTTCATGTTCACTACAACGGAGGCTACCCTTCAACTTGATGTCACTCACCAACCCCTCCTTGTTGGTAAGAACAAGATCCAGCATGGTACCTTTTCTCACCGGTTCCTCAACCGTTTAAAGAAGGAAGTTGTCATCAACACATTGCAAGAACTTCCTGGATTTCTTGTGCCCTGCTGTGTTGTCCTTCCAACAGATATCAGGGTGGTTGAAGTCCCCCATGAGGACCAAGGTGTGCGAGCACAACGCTGCTCCTATCTGTCTATAGAGGGTCTCATCTTCCTTGTTGCTCTGATCAGGTGGTCTGTAGCAGACTCCCACTGTAACATCACCCGCCCCTGTGCTCCCTTTAATCCTAACCCACAAGCTCTCCAGGTCTTCTTCAATTCCTGTGGAGTTCCACACACTCCAGCTGGTCTTTGACATAGAGGGCAACACCCCCTCCCTGCCTGCCTTGCCTGTCCTTCCTGAAGAGTCTGTAGCCCTCCATTCCAACACTGCAGTCATAAGAGCCATTCTACCACTTCTCAGTAATGCCAATTAGATCACAGATCAAATATTTTGATTATTTTCCAACATTAAGAGTAATGTTACTACAAATCTCCCATTCTCTGCTACTTGTCTCTGTCTTTAATTCTTTGTATGTATGTGGACCTTTAAGCTCACCTTGCTTCACAAGTGCTGTGCCAGCTGGCTCTATGTCTGGAGGTCTGGAGCCCTCAGTATAGGAAGGATATGGACCTGATTGGACGGGTCCAGAGGAGGGCCATGAAAATGATCAGGGGTTTGGAGCACCTCTGCTATGAGGATAGACTGAGGGAGCTGGGGTTGTTCAGCCTGGAGAAAAGGAGGCTCTGAGGAGACCTAATCGCAGCCTTCCAGTACCTGAAGGGGCCTACAGGAAGGCTGGGGAGAGTCTGTTTACAAAGGCCCACAATGATAAGATGAGGGGAAATGGCTTTAAGTTGGAGAAAAGCAGATTTAGATTGGATATTAGAAACAAATTCTTCACTCTGTGGGTGGTGGAGCACTGGAACAGATTGCCCAGGGAGGTGGTTGAGGCCCCTTCGCTGGAGATATTCAAGGTGAGGCTCAATGAGGCCCTGGGAAACCTGGTCTAGTTGGGGGTGTCCCTGCGACTGCAGGGAGGCTGGACTAGATGACCTTTGGAGGTCCCTTCTGGCCTGGATGATTCTATGATTCTATGTCCTGAGTTGCTGGCCGCTGACACTTTGGGAAGTTCAAAGTATGCTCTGTTGAATGTTCAGGGAGTCACCATGCATACTACAAGGATCCTTATTCTCAGCTGAAGTAAACTTTTCTCCATTAGCCTTCATCTGGGACTGTGAAGTAGCAGTTATCAGAAGTGAACACGATGTACAAAGTTTCATGACGTTTGTTGTTTGATATGGTTTGAAATGTGAGGATTTTCTGTACTATATGTACCAAATTCTTAAGGGATACACAATGTGTTTTTATATATATATGTATCTGTATATATTTATACATACATATGAAAAATAAATGAGCATACTATTATGCTCAAATTACCCATTCAGGTCCTCCCTGAAAAAAAACCCCAACAACTAATTATCTAATTAGGTTTGGAACTTGAAATTCAGAAGTATATTCACACTACTTCTTCATACTTGTTTCTTCCACCTGTTAGACTAATGTTATGCCCCAGTGATTCAATAGCGTGTGTGTGGAAAGCTAACACTGCAGAGTGGGAATTTGACTGGTTTTAATGAACATAATGTTCTGAGCGCTTTGATTTGAATTTCTTTTGCTTCCATTTTCCATCACATGTGAAGTTCTTTATTTAAAAGGCCTTTGGCATTGGAAAAGAAACTGGAGCCCATGAGAGAAAAATAAACCAAAGAGACTGTTTTTGGAATATGCAGGGTGCTTTCTTCTGCTACCCATGGTTTGGGGTATCCTGAGGTAAGATTGCACATTAGGGCTGGATTTGACAAACCTCAGTTCCAGAAATCAAATTGGAAATCTCCACTTTTCTGAACATTTTTTCCCTTTCCCTCTTTGAGTAACTCCTTTCTGTTGCTGTCTTCATGCTTTCTGTCACGCTGCCCTTTTATCAAAAAAATGGGACATTTTTCTACTCTTGAACAGCAACTGCTACTCTTCATTTCACTGAAATCACTCATTAACAAGTATTTCCTCATGATACCAAACTAGTTTATCTGATAGAATTTATCACTGGAATACTGCAACCTGCCATCTTTCTCTCCCATTTATTTCAGCTTTTTTTTTTTCAGTATAACTTTCAGCTATTCTAAAAGTTGGTGCTTGGACAGACATGTATTACAACAAAGGGCACAACACGAAGACCTAAAAAGAACAGGATGTTGTGTTTGCCACAATTTACAGACTAACTGCAACATTGACAGGTAAATAGGCTGTCACAGATTTCTGCTCTATCAAGGGTCAAAAGAATGAAGGTTAAACTTAACAGTGCAGAAATTTTTAGCAATTTGTTCAACATCTGCGTGATCATTGGTAGGATAAACTGTAGGCAATCCTCTTTGTTACTAGATTTGCTTGTTTGCAAGAGAAAAGCCTTAGATTCGCATACAATAATTAATGTAAGCAAGAAGGAAGAAAAAATATATTCCTTTATATATTATTATTAATTTATTATTTTTTATTTTATTATTATTTATTGTCCCTATTATTATTTACATGTGTGATATTCATTCTTGAATGTCCAAAAAAGTAATTCACCTAACGGAATCTCTTTAGTGTGTGAAAGTACCTTCTTTTGTCTTTTTTTTTTTTTATTAACAGTAATGCAGAAAAGTGCATTAAGAATTTATTAACGTTGGGCATTCAGTAGACAATCTCTCATTGTAATTTTGTCTGTTGTCTGGAGAAGTTTGGCTTTATTGAGGTCAGTTTTACTTATGTATGCTCCTGTATTCTTCTTTTAAATTATGGCTTTTATCATGGAGTATGTACTGAATCTTAATCAATTGTATGACACATCATTCAGGCTAAGTATCTTTATGCCTCCTAGACAATCATAGGCTCTAGAAGGTAAGGACTAGTGGCTTGAGAATCACTACATTTGATGTTGAGTCTCTCCAGGAAAAGTAAGGACTTATTTTGTGGGTTTTTTCCTTCTTCTTTTTTCCAGGATATAAATGATAAAAAGCAACTTCATTTGTAGTTGTTCTACAGATGCTTAAGATCCAAGGCCATATTTAGCAAGCTGTGTCTTTCATGCATTTTCTAGTGCTACAATTCTGCTGTTAAACAGGGACACTTTAAGAGCTAGAAAAGAGGTACAAAATAAAATGATCACTTTTTCACTGAAGCATTCTCCCTACACTTTAATCTGATGTGACTTTCTAAACCCAAAAAGAAAACCAACATAAATCAGTAGGATTCATTTCAAGCTTGCTATTGAGAAAAGATCATGTTGACCCCTAGTTCTGATCACAAGTACTACTGCACAGCCCTTTACTGCCTTATTTGCTAAGAAAACCACGGAACACAGAGTAAAATTAGCTCAGAAAAGCAGAGACAGAGAAGTTACTAGCATGTTATACACAGTTATTTTTTCTTGAAGTTGCTACTTTATGAACAGATTTTAAAATTGTTTTTCATTTATGATTGTAGAACAGACTTTGCAATTCACTTTCCACTCTTGTAGAGAAAGCTTTTCTACTCAGGGATTTACAGAACAAAAATAAAGGCAATACTGAGAATTACCTAAAGAATATAAACAAATATTTGAGTGAAATGCTTTATGTTATTTGAGTAGTATTAATTGTATTAGACTTGGATAAATTGCCACTGCTTACTGAAGAATTATTTTCTTTGGATTTGTTCTTATTTGTGGATTTACTTTCATTAAGTGGTTCAGCTGTCTCCTAATTTAATCTCTACTGAAATAGAACTGAAAGGCAGCATTTTAGAGGATTTCTGATTAGACATTTCAAACAATATTTACTACCAGTTTAATCCATTTCTGGTGACTGAAGTGTGCAAACTCATCATGTTTTTTTTGAGTATATTAATTACTAGAAGGCATTCCCTAAAGTAGTTTGGATAAACAATCTTCAGAATGGGAATAATTTGAGAACAGTTTTTCACCTGCAGCTTGACTTCCTCTGAATGCCTACCCTTACTAGAACATGTCAACCAGTGGGATTAACAGTTTCATGAATCGGTATGTATTGGTGGAAATTTTTTAATGAGAATCAGTAAAGTACCATCTAAATAATGTCTTTTAAGTTTGTGAAAACACTAGGGGAAAATATCAAATGTGGAAACTCTTTTATCAAGAGTATCCCTGGTGTGCTCTCCTATGCGAACTCAAGGAAAGAACAACAGCTATAGTGAAGTTTGACCTATAGTAAAGAAAGGACCAATCTTTGTTCAGATACAAATGTAAAGTTTCTATCCTGGGCGTGCTGTCCTGATGTATGTATATGGCAGTCTGTTCTATAAAACCATCCTGATGCAATCTTTTGGGATGCCATGTTGCTACATATAGGCAGACAGATAGCGTCTTTGTCCTTTTTCCCTACCTGCTTGCCCATCTTCTCACTGGGGACAGTAGAGCTTTTCTTCCATGGAGTGCTACCACACAGATGTTGAAGATTAACTTTGTGTGCAATATCCTGAAAGATGTGAATCTTCTTCTGAGATGCCCTGGGCCACCCAAGTCAAACTCAATGTGCGACCCTGTCAATTACTAATGTGCCTGAGGGATGTTCCTAGGGAGCAACTACTGCAAAATCTAAAAACAAGTCCAAACTCACTTTGTGAAATGTAAGTTCCTACATTCTCAATGCTAATGGGCTGTGAGGTTTACATGCTTGTGTCTAGGAGTTGACTGTGCCTGTTAGATGATCTTTTCTGCTGTTGTTTTATCTGTTTTCCCAACACTGAAAAATTAAAGCAAAAGTGAAATGACATTTCTAGGTATTTTTTAGGTATTACACTCTATGCCTTAATCTTCATTGAATTACCCACTTATAGTTCTGCACGTTCTGTATATTCCCCTGGGCCACTTTGTACGTTACGTTCTCATGATTAGCTAAGACTGTGCTTCTTGAGTAAGTGTTTCTTTTAATTTCTTTTCTGTTACTCAGCCCTGTTTTCTGCAGTCAATGAGAGTGCTGAGCTCATAGCTTCCTTTTCTTTTCTGGGAAATACATTCAAACAGCTTTGATCAAGTGCAAGGAGGTGTGTGCAGCCAATGCTTGGCTGTTGGTACAGATGAGAGGCATGCTGCAGCAGAAAAGGCGTTTGCAGTATTGTTCAGGCTGCTCGTCTAAACCTGTTATTGCATGCCACGTGCACCCTAGAGCAACCATCTGACTGACTTGTGGGCAGACTCCATGCCATCTGAACAGATGGGCATGAGTGTAAGCTGACAAGGGAGCCCATATGTTCCTAAATTAAGGATGTTGAGGAAGGGATTCTAAGCCAAGAATGTGCAGATGACTGTCCAAGTCTTATGCGATTGTCATTAAGAAGAAATGGCACTGCCAAGTGGAGCTTACTCTTTGGAGTTACTTTTGCACCAGTGCATGTGCAGCATTGTGGAGCGACTTTTTGGATAGCCTTTTATCCTGGGTGAACATTGGGTGTCCTCAGACTTCAATCTTGCTTAGTGACCTTTGTGGATTTTGCACAACGCTTTCAAGTCTAGCTTTTGTTTTGCAACAGTCAGGAAAGTACAAACATCTGTTTTTCACCCCATAGTCTTTTTTTTCTGGGGTATTTCAGAGGGTATGACTGTTAGGATATGAAGTTAGGCCAAGAAATATCTTGAGATTTCTTTTCTGTCACATAACCCTCATGGGGTCATGACAAAACACAGATTAAAATAACCAGTCTAAGTGTCTGGTATAATTAATTAACTCAAAGTAGATGTTTGAGTACTGGAGAAGTTTAATATTTCTAATAACTCTAATCTCATTATGGATGACAAATTTTACAATGTTTGACTGTATAATCAGTAATCAAAGGAACAAAAGTAGAAAAAAATCTTTACAAATTCTATCATATCAGATTATTTTCTTAAGAAGTTCCACTGGGAGATAGGTAACTATAATCTGTAAAATGTTGGGGAGATGATAGTGAAAGAGTGACTAACAAGGAGTAGGGTTTTTTGAGGAAAAAATTGTCAAGTTTTAGGAGAAATAATATGGCTATCTTAATAGCAGATATTATTTTCTTCTAAAAAGTTACATGAATTGAAATAGTTGATACTCACCTAAATATAATGTTTATTTAACTGCACATAGTTTTGCTTGCTGACATAGTAATTTATGACAAGCTAAAACTGCATGAAAGTGGGTTTCTATTTGGATAATTCCAGTATTTTCAGTCAAATTAACAATGATGGTGCTCTTGCCATTCAATGTTTCTATTGCTCAAACACAAAAAGAAAGATGTAAAATGAGACAAATATAGCAAGATTTATTACAGAATGTAGAACTAGTTTGTAAGAAAAATGTAAAAATATTTTACGTGACAGCGAATCTCCTGCAAGTTTCCTTTTAACAGAAGATAGGCTAGTATGTCTTTTTGTCAACATATTTGGAAAGAAAACCCATCTCACTTGCTGAGGAATAAAATCTTCACCTTGGGAGAAAAAAGTGATAATCTGAGTTGTGACTCACTAATGACAAGCAGTCATCAGTAGCAGTAATCTCTCTTACATTTGCATACAAATATCATGTATGAGCACTGGAACAGTGTAACATATTTGAAAAAATCACATTTTGATTTTGTGATTGCGATTGACCAAGTACCATCTTGTGTCTCAGCAACGCCAGTAGGGTCCCATGTAAATCAGCACATTCCCAAGTTCTTTGATTGCAGCTATAGTAAAGTGAATGGTAATCTCCCAGGATGAATGCCTGCATTTGAAAAAGCATTTCTTTCTCTGATTTGTAGTTTGTCATTAATAGCGTGTACTGGGAGCTGAAACTGAAGTTCTGAACACTTTGCCAAGATGCCTGGGCTTGCTCAGATCTAAGACTGATGTGTGAGTAATTGCTAGTTAGCAGCATGTGCATTTCCAGGCTGCTGACACTGTGAGGTTGACAACTGACAAGTTTCACTCCCATGCCATAATAATTCACAACAAAATGCAAAGCAGACAGCAAAGATTGCAACTTAAAAGAAGACAAAAGAAGTCTTACCAAATCTTTACTCTGTGCTACTGGAACATCATTATTTCAGTGTAAGGAAGATGATTATGGGCAAGAGGGAGACTGCTGCTAAAATAAGCATAGGCATACCTATGAAGTTCTGCTTCCTTGATGCTTTATTTGTTGAATATTTTTGTGTTGCAAGGGTGTTGGAGGATTTCACTTTGTCTCTCTTTACAACCTTGGTAGAAATACAGTTTGTTTTAATAACCTGATAAAAGTTAATGTAGTGAATAATAGGCTTTAGACAGTTTTAAATCTGGCATTTTTCATTTACTTTCCAGCAAGGCTTTGTGGATGAAAGGAGGGAAAAAACAAGTGTTTTCTGAAGGGGATTAGCATCCTTTTTGCCAAATACACAGCTTAACTTGTTCCCACTTTACTGAACCAGGTGGTTCCAGACCCTCTATCCCAAAAAGGCACCTTGCCAGTTGCTGCACTGCCACAGCATAATAAACACATTTCAGCTTCTTTTGTTTTAATATTGAAACAGTAAACCTGTAAGCTGTCTCTTTGTAGGATTCAGCACATCCAACTTTAGAGCTCCCCAGTGAGAGCCCATGTTCTCTTCCCACCCCCCAGCCTGCACTGCAGCAATGTCTGACTTAGAGATTGGGCTGAATTTCTTTGGGAGGCCTTTAACACATCTCCACATCACTCAGAGTTACTGTAGTATTATATTTCTTCCCCTAGAAGAATATCACTCCCATGATTGTTGGCCTAGGAGAAAAGAAATACCTGCTTAATTTTCTATCCTTCTGTTCTTTTTATATCTAGAATATAGACGAACTTCATTTTTTTTAAGCTAGAAATTGCTGTTTTCCATTAATAAACTAGCAAAAATTAGTTATAATTCATTTGCATTAAAAGGACATAGTCTTTCTGTCTTGCAAGCAATAGATTAACTCAAAGCAGTTGAATTAATTTCAAGTCAGTCAATTCATTTCAGATTGGTCATTCAAAATAAGAAATTGCAATACTTTAAGTTTCTCACTGAATTTGAATATCTTGCTGAGATGTTGATGAATACTTTTAGACTGTTGTCTTGCTGGAGAGTCATAGGAAAATAAATGTATTTTTTCTAATGTTGGGGGCAAGGTGACCATGAGAGGCTAATGGGATGTTGACTCATCAAAAATACAATGGCTATTCACAATACTAATGTGACTGAGTTTTTGCAGAGCTCAAAAATCCACTTGCAATGAAAACAATTGCATTTACAGTTCCACTTTAAATAATACATCTTTAAAAACTTGCTATTTTTTCTATTTTGTGTATTGTTGAGGTTTTTTTTTTTCTTGTTCCTTTTCTCACAGGAGAGAACATGTTATCTGGATTTCTTGTTTCACTTTTGCATTTTGTGACATGAATATCAGTTCTTTGCTGAGGCATGTTAGTGGTGTGATTATCTGTGACCATAACTTTGGTTCTAACTTAGAATCTAGAAGATCTAACTTCTAAGATTCAGCCCAGAACTATCAAACTGTTATAAACTGTTACTTCACAGGATGGTTTTGCAACCTTTTTCTTCACCAGTGAGCATGGTTACTGGAGTTCCTGCTGCCCCTTACTTCTCATTTCTACTTGTGTGCTGCTCCTGGCTTGTGCTAGTGCTGCTGCTTTGAGGGCTGTCAGCTAAATCACGTTACTGACCAGAGTTGCCTCCCTTCACCAGAGACAGGAGTTATTTGGAGTGTTAAGGGTAGGGAATGGGATGGAACCTGGCAAGCACCCAATTAATCTTACTGTGCAAGAAGAAAGTTGGAAGAGTTGACAACTCTCTTCTCTCCTTGTCCTCAGAGCAGCTAGATGCAAGTGTTGGGCTGATTTCTAGAGCCTGTTTCAGAGGTACGAATGACCATCTGCAGCAGTCAGGCCATGGGTTGCCCAAGACATTGAAATGCAGAGGCTGACATCACCTACCAGAGTGAACATCTACCTAAAGACCAGCAGATTTAAAATGCAGCTCCCTCTACTCCCACGTGATCTGATTGAAAAGCTGAAAACTATTTTTTTAAATACATAAAATTCAAATTGGGTAGAGAAAGCAGAACAGAGAGAAGCAGAACTTAAATACAGTTCTTCACCTGCCCACTTTCTCTTTGCAGGTTGCCTGTGGCTTCTATGCTTGGCTTTAACTATTACAGCTGCTTTGCATTGCAGCCCCACTACTGAGGTTCTGCTTACAGGGCAGCCTGCCCTGCCTTTCTGTCTGGTTTTGCACAAGTTGTTATTTTTTCCCCCATGCCACCTCCCACATCTCTTAACCTTTCTCAGTAGCTGTCCCAGGGGAGGAACATTAGTCCCCTCCTCCTAATGGGCCTTTGTGATCTCTTCTTGAGCTCAGCACGTGCAATGCTGATACTGTATGTGCTGCTGCACATACAAGAATCATAGAATACTTTAGGTTGGAAGGAACCTTAAAAGGGCATCTAGTCCAACCTCCCTGTAATAAGCACGGACATCTTCAACTAGATCAGATTGCTCAGAGGTGTGCTTCTGAATGCAGCCATAGTAATGGCTGCTGCCTGAAAATGCAGCTTGTAGCTTTGCTTAGCTCCTCTTCGGCCTTGCAGACTTTAGTATGGATTGTTATTTCACTTCTTATAGCTTGATTTTCTCTTCTTTAACTCAATCATTTTTGTTATCCTTCAGTTGTCTTTATAGAACATAGGAAACAGATTTATTTTCACATATTATCTAATACATAAAGTCTTTGTTTGTTTGGATGTTTTTCCTGATTTTAGAACAATTTTATATTCTCTCCTAAATAGTACATAAAAGTGATTGAAGCAAAGGCTCATTTGCAACTTTAGAATGACTGCAGTGTATTGAGGTGGCTCAGGGTGGACTGTTTTTAAAGTCACTAATCAAAGACCTAGTTCAACTGTTGTATTTCACATTTAGTGCTTTTGGAACATCTCTGAGTTGTTATGGTAAGGTTTCCCTTGATTCATATCACAACAGTCAATTTTTCCTAACATCTTGCTGCCTAATTATGCTAGAGTCTTGAAAATTCAAAGATTTTGGGATAAATGTATTTACAATAACTGTTATTTCTCTGTATATAATCTCATACATCTCAGAATTGACACATTTTCATGAGTTCCCTTCTGAGACAAGCTGATGTTGTGTTACAAAACAAAGTTAGGTCTTCCAAAATTTATGGTTGTTTTCAAGGATGAAATCAATAAAACTACCCGAGTTTTTAGGTCTTGGCTATGAAGGAATGTGCTGAGTTATTACGTCTTTAAAAGCTAGTTTTCAGCTTGTATCAAAGATGTCACTTACCTGTAAAGCTCGATATCGTTTCATTCAGACTCTAAACTGGGAATTTTAAGTAGGTTCTGCAGCAACACCTACTTAAAACAGATGCAACAGCTTGCAGACTGATCTTTATTTTTTCCAAGAGATGTTAGATCTAAATATAGATTATGAAGGAGAAGTTGCAATTTGGAAGAGGGTTCATAAAATGGTTATAGAGGTCACAGAGTATGAAGGAAATCAACATGAGCTTCTCTGTTATAATGCTGTGGAGAGGGACAGACGTGCACTTATGGGTAGCAAGAGGAGTGAGATGACTTGACTACCATATGCAGTCCTAGTGAATTATATGCTAAAATCCTGAAAGCAATCGATACCAGAGTTTGAATACAATCTTGAATTGATTTAACTGAAATTTGGCCTTCTGAAAGCTGGGTGTGCAGTCCAGCCAGGCAGCCTGGCTTCCCGCTGTAGTCCATGGAGAGAGACTATAGTTATCTGATCCAGAGAGAGGTATCTAAATGATAAGGATCAATTGCTCTCTGGAGTTGTCTTCCGTCCCATGTGAACTATAGAGGGATCTTGCAGACTTGCGTAGGCTAGGTGCCCAGCTTGTAGACAGCTAAAATAAGATGAGATGAATTAATATTTAAAGACGTGAGCTGAAAGGTTGAGAACACAGAAGAAATCAACAGACACAGTATGAAGGCTGAGGATAATGTCAGAACAAAAGACACAGAGAGAGCAATGGTTATCCAAAAGATGATTTACATGTAATGTGATCAATATGGATAAGAAATGGAAAGAAGTTATCGGGGACTACCGGGGACTACAGAGCTCTCTAATCTAGCAGGGAGCTGCATAACAAGAACCAATAGCTGGAAGGCAAAACTAGAGACATTTCAGCTGAAGTGAGAAAGTGAGAATCATTAAGAATAAGGATGATTAAACTGTGAAATATTGGGAAGTGTTGGATTGTCTGCTCTGCAGGCTTAAAGTCAAGATTGGGCAAATGTTTAAAACATAAATGACATTTTACTGGCAGTATAAACTGCTAGGTATAAGATATTTGGTTTATAATACCAACAGGTCAGACACTTTCAATTTAATGACCAATCACACCTCCTTTGTAATGTTTCTGTTTGAGGTAACAAGTACCAGAACTCTTTACTCTGTTTGGCTACTGTGATTTAGTCTTGGTTTAGCCATTCAAACAGGCTCTGATGCAAAATTTCATTAGTGTTTGTGCTCTTTCTTTTTATTTCTACAGAAGATATATCTAGGAACTCATAAGACTGTGTTTCCTGTATGCTGCCAGCTCATACTCATATACTGTCTTCATAAAAAGCTTAAATTCTTAATTTTAGGAGTAATACAAATAAACTTTTCAAAACCAGAGTGACTTTGTCTTAAGTTTGTGAGCCAGAAAACTCCATCAGTCAGTTAAACAATCTCAAATTAAGCACAAGTGTAGCACATGGCTTTCCTTTTTCTATTTTAACCTGGATGCTGACTTGTATCCTGTGAAGGTCAAAAGGACTCTGCTGTATTTTGAATTTAGGTTTGTCTGCTGGTCAAATAAATAAAGATTATTCTTCCTGTTAGGGGTTCCCTGAGTGTCTGAACTCAGACATTAAAAATAGAAGCATTAAAAATATATTATATCATCAACCCTAACGTTGCATTTGTGCTAACAAATTCTTTAGGAAGATAACATTGAGGCCTTTTATTACTGTCTCCTGCCTTCACAGCCTGACAAATCTCTTTCGGTATGTTGAGTTCTATTGCTATCCAGTCAGTATAGCCCCGTTACTGAACTCCTCCTATGTAGGTCTAAAATGTCAGTCCATAAGAGTTCTACCATATCATAGATAAAAATTTTTCATTACCTTGTACTTCATATTAAGGCTTTATAGTGTAAATTATAAAGGCTTATAATGTATAGTTACACTTACTTACTCCGTAGATTTTCCTGATACTTCACACCCAATGGAATAATGTTCCACTGATTGGTTTTCCTCTAAGTTTCCAATGGGACTACTGTACTGAGTTTAGTATTCTAGCTGTATCATCTTGTTTCTTGATTTGTCTGTGTGGAAGCATGTGTAAGTGTGTTGCACCTTTTTTTTTCCTCTCTAATAATCTAACTATTCGCACATCTCCTATTTAAGTTTTTCCAGGTTTTCTTTTACTCTTTTCTTAATGATAAAGAACTCTTGTGACTCTCTCTGAGAAGATGCATCACCACAAACCACGTGCTCTTCGGCAATTCTCTGGTTGAAAAATTCTCTTAATCTTTCACATTTCAGCTTACCAAAGCATTTTCCTCATGGAAATCTTGAATTGCAGATGTTTCCTCAGATCCTAAAGAATCTAACCTCTCTTTTCCAAAGTTTTCAAGCATGGCTATTTAACCTCTGGCCCTGCATGTGGTAAAAGTCTTGTCTTCAGTTTCCTCTCTGGTGGTCCAAATTCTGTCCCCAGAGCATCTCTCCCTGCTTTTCCTTGTGTAACCCATATGGATGATTTTGTAATTCTGGTAGATTACTGCTAGCAGTTTTTGTGTGTTTGCTCAAACTCACAGGAGTATCACACCACTATTGTGTGTGGTAGGTAAACTACTAGTAGATGTAATCCAATCTGATACTGCTAAACCATATTCTCACTGCAGTGAAAATCCCTTTTCACATCTGAAAATTTCCTCACACAGACAGAAAGCTTTTTCTGTGCCTTTCCTTTAGTTTTTTCTATAGGAATGGCTGGATCTGTCTTTCAACCAGAACCTTTACTTTATCGATTAATTGTACAGTTAAGTTCCTTTGATTTTTTTCCCCTTCTTTGAATCAATGTTTTGTTCTGATGAACCCTTCCTGTTTCTCCGCTGCCTTCTGATTCTTAGGGTGTTTGCTTGCATGTACTTTATCAAATTCAAATGTCTCCATTTGCTTTTATGTGTGGACTTGAGGCACTTGTGTCTCTCCTGACTTTTCTGAGTATATCTTGTTAACTGTTTTGCCTTGCTGACATTACCACTGCCTTCAGCATGTGTCTTTTTTTCTTGTCTTCCTTTTTTCCCCTTCTTCTGCTCCCAAACATTGATTAATCTGTAATATTTGTTATGCTTTCCTCTTCTTATGTGTTGACAGATGGCACAGATTTCAGAGCTTTCTCTTAAAAGTTCTTCTCCCCGGTTTATTTACTTTAAATCATATGAAACTTGATCCTGACATGTGAGTTAGCCAGGTATTGTGGTTGATGAGGAAATCTCTTTGTCAAGAGAGTATTTCCCATTAATTCCACCCAAAGATTCCACATCTGAAATCTTCCTCAGATGCAAATAACGTATTCCATTAATTCATCTATTAAACCTCATTTTCTTGTTGATCCCATGCCTTCTCCCCATTGGGGTCAGAGAGAGTTACGGAGTAGATCTTCTGTCTTTGAGCTTCATCTCTAGTGGGCAGAGCTATTCTGGATTTTTTTTTTCAACAGGAATCTGGCAGATCATTTGTTCTAATGTGAAGGGCAGCCAGAGGAGTTTTTTCTGTGTTTTCCTTACCCCCACTTCTTACCAGTATTTGTTCTTGCCTTAGGCACATATCTCATACCTTTTGCTCGTGGCAGATATCATACATCTTCCTTGGCTGCAACAGTTCAAGTGATGGACTTGTCAATTGTTACAACAAAGCCCATAGTCACTACCTTTGCCCAGTTCTGGTTTAAATTTTAGTTTTGTTTTTTTTTTTTTCTGCTGTCAGCAGATCATTCTCTTCTCCTTCAGAGCCTAGCAACAAGTCATCTTTATGTCTCTTGTGTTATAGTCCCTTGCTGTCTCAGTCTTGCCCCTGCTCTTCTCCTTGTCGCTTTTGCGTTCCCTTATAGTTCTCTTCTGCAACATGTCTCAGTTTCCTTTTCCCAGGTGTGTAATGTGGATTTGACAACTAAAGGGTTATAAAGAGTCTCACTTTGCACTCTCCTTGGTCTCAAATTTTAAAGGCAGATGGGCAAAATTTGTTCAGACTCACACAGAAAGAGACTTTGTTCTTTGCTTTGCTTGTTCACCAACTGCTGGTGGTTTTTTTTTGTTTGTTTGTTTGTTTTTGGGTTTTTTTTTGGGGGGGTCTGTCCTTTCTCTGTCTTAAAACTTGGTAGTTCTCAACCTGTGAAAGTGATCAAAACAAGGAGTAGAGCTACAGCACTCACCTGGGAGAGCTGTCTCCCAGTCCCTGTCTGGTTACCATAAGCACTACTGAGTAACAGGGAGCAAGATGCATTCAGCTAAACCAAATGGTCAAGTTGCTGTTCCTTCCTCATCAAGGAGTTAAGTTTGTACACTGCTGCTGCCTGAATCATTTATGAAAGAAACCACAATCCCTTTGAGGATGTAGCTGAATGAGTAGCAGTTAATCTGCGAGATTGATACCATCTCAGAGAGGGAGAATGGCACAGAATTACATTGAGAGAATGTACATATTTTGTGAATTTCTTCTTAAGACATATCTTTTCAGAATCTGCAATCCTGCACCAGTGTGTGTAGACTGTAATTGCATTCTCTCTCAACTTTGATATTTTCTGGGAATTGTTTTTCTACTATTATTTTTTCTGCACAGAATGGTAATAAAAGAAAAAAAAAAAGAAAAAAAAAAAAAAGAGAAGTTTGAAAGCCCAACCAATGAAAAATCCAGGATTCCCAGAGGTAGAATTATAAGCCTGGGTCATCCTATTTGGATGTTCACACTGTGCAGTAATTTTTACCTAGGCACCCTTTTCTCCCCCACACCCTGAACATTTTATTTTTAATGCACAGATGCAATGTACTCTCTTAAAGGATCTCTTCTGCCGTCACTAATCAATGAGTAACCATAAGCCTTATTTACTGATTGTCAACACTTTCCAGAGAGGAGTCATTACCTCAGGTGAAGTTGTGCCAGGATAAGTGGGATTATCAGCCTGACACTTCCCATCACAGGACACGGGCTTCACAGCCTGACAGAAGAGAAGCAACTAGAAATGGGGTAACAGCCCAAAGAAAAATAAGGTGCTCGTACTTTGCAACATTCAAATACAATTTTGAGGACAGAATCTGACAGTGCGGAGGTTTTATCTCCCTACCCTGCACTTTGTCAGCTCGAAGACAGGCCTAGGAGTGGAGCTTGCTCTGCTGAGTGGGACCATGACATGGGACTGCTGGTCAGCCTCTGGAGAGTTTCTCTCTTCCATATGCTCCTCAGCCTCAGATAGACATGTAAACAGGCAGAGGCAAACAGGCAGCACCTTCTTTTCTACATCAGCAGAAGTAGCTATAGCTGCAAGAATGCAAAGTTTGTCACTTGAGAGGAGGCACTTCTGGTTGTAACCAACAACCATCATTTTGACTGCAGGGATGGACTGCCTCCTAGCTTTCTACCCCAGCAACTAACAGGAAAGGAGTGCTTTTGATTTCCGTAACAAGACTTTCAAACTACTCAGTTAAGATGATGAATTCTGACAATGTTGAGAACACCTTTGAGGGTGGAGTATACATCTCTGCCTTAAGCATACTTGTTAAGTGTAGAATCTGTATTATTGGTGTATTGAGTTTGGTCTCTGCAAAAAGTCAAGGAAGTATAATAACAGCTGGTGGTCTATACCTTTTATGTTGCAAAGAAGGAATTTTATTATGAGGAATATTACCTTGTCTGGCTAGCCAGCCTTCTAGTCAACTTACTTACCAGTCAGAACAGGGAGAAAAATGGGAAACTGAGCCTAATGAATTATGATCACATAAAAGGTGATGCTGTCCCCAGTGAGCTTAGATTGAAAGCTGTCCATAGGTTGAAGGAGCCATAGTGTGGTTTTTCTCCTATGGAAAGCTAGATGGGAAAAGCAGCCAGTATTGCAAGAAAAACAAAACTTTAAAAGGAAAGTCTTGCATATACATTTTTTAGGGGCATGAATTGGGTTCAGATATGTGTAGTAGCACTTGAAAGATAGAATGTAAGTAGGTGGTAGAGAAACATCTTAGATTACCTCAAGGGAAATTACCTAGCTAATTAAGGAGTAATTACATTTGTCAAATTTAACTCAACTGCACTGTACTAGTTCTTATCTTTTGTCATCCTCTTTCTGATTTTGTAATCCAGATGACTATCTGGATGTTCCAGTCTTTTACTTTGATAGAATATGTTAGCACTATTTTTCAACCCCAAGTGCCCCTGTTAGAGTCAAGTAAAAACGAAGCTGATCAATTCTTTGCACAAGTTTCTTCTGAGGAGACAAATCTAATTTAACTGGTGAATGCAGACAGCCACAAGGAATGTCCCCATTTACTGGGACATATTGAGAAGATTTAAAAGTTAGAGAGTGCCTCTTGCCACACTATAGAGGCAATACAGAGGATATTGTGTCCACCTTCTTGATTATCTGAGATCTTTTCTTACAGAGGTAAAGGGAAAGGCAAACACTTAAAGCTCCCTGGGTCATCAGATAGACCCTGGGTCGTTTGGACAATTCAGTAAAGAGAGAGGAGAAAGAATGTTTTCTTTTCCCCTTAAAGACTATTAGAATGGCCATCAAAGTAAAGGAAGACCTTGTCTTAAACTCCTTTGGGATAAAAAGAAGTGCTAGTCGCTATAGTATATACATTAATATATCCCAGATTCTAGTTTAATATGTTCTTTTAAATTATATCACCAGAATGAATGACTAAATAAAACTCTGTTGTTCACAGGCACGGAGTGAAGCTTGCTGAATAATCTCTAGCACTTCTTTTGCCAGTAAGCAGCATGGCAGATCAGCATGAAAAAAGGCCAAGCCCACAGATATGTGGTGAGTCCTCTGGGCACAGTGACAAACATATGTATACTCAGTGATGAGCAACCAACTTGTTATTCCTTAGAAAAACCAGTCAATTTTAAAGGTTAGAAATTCAAATACATTCACACATAAATATGGCAGGCCTATAGGACAGACTGCTTATAATATAGTAACTCCTGTACAAATACATTTGGGTCCTCCGATTCCTTTAGATGAGTTGTAGTTGTAAATCTCTCTTTATGTTTCCTGGGGATGGACAGACTAGATTCTTCACTGTGCTTTTAAAAAATTAGAAACATATTTGGTCCCCTTCACTTTTGTTGCTGTTATTAGCTAGGACCAATCTAACTGAAATGACATTTTCTGGACTGGTTTTGGCAGTTTCCTCTACAGGTTTTCACATCTTACATTTTCAAGTTTCTTTCCAAAACAAGTGGCTCAGGAAAGAGGGAAAACACTTCCCTCTGTTCCCTTCTCTTTCTGCTCCTTCCTCCTCAATTTACCTCTACCTTAGAGTTATACATGAAGCTATATTCAGCTGGATGACACTGTGGGAGCTAAATGAAATTGTCTTTAGTGACTGTTTTCTGGGAGGACAAAGTGTGTGCTAAAGGTGAACAGACCCTTTAGAGGAACTTGGACCCAAAACCATCTGTATTTTCCTTGCTTCTTTGTCTGTGCTATTTAGTGCTTGCACCTAGACAATGAAATTTGGAACTCAGAGTTACTTCTCTGCCATTACAAGTCATTAATTTGCTGTTGACAAGAGTATTTCCCCTGCATTGATCCTCAAGGGAGGATATGTGCTAGGCTTCATTTTAGATGCCCATATTTAAAGGAGGATCCTGCTTTGCTCCCCAGAGGGATGTGTCTGGGAAAATTCACCTTGATATGCTTCTGGGCTGCAGGACAGCTCATTGCATAATCAGAAGAGAAAAAATAGTTGACATCCAAAGATTTGTTGCATTTTACATGTTCTTCTGTGGGAGAAATCATTCCTCCTCGAGGAATATTTTAGTACTACCTGTAGAGCAGGAAAGCAGAACTGAATTATTCTGGCTATGGAAATTGTTTTTACCTGGAGAATTGCCCAGGGTTGTCATTTTGTTGCTGCCGTTAACTGACAATTGTGATTTTTGTCCTCCAGCTGCAAACAGGCACAAATACCTGTTGTAATGGATTTGTGGATTTTAGGTGGGATGATGATATTCCAAGTTAGTGCAGATACATGTTACTGTTTGCACAAGTGGAAGCCGTGGCATGAGACTTGAGGAGAGTGTAAAGGAATCTCTGCTACGGTGACAACATTCTACTTCTCCTTGGCCTCTAATTTCTTTAAATTGACCTGCTTTCCTCCTCCTCTGAGGTACGTATGTGGATATCCCACAAAACTGCCTTTGGCTTTCTGAGTTCAAGAAGATTATTACTGTTTTGATGTCAGTTAAATATTTGTGTTGGCTGTGATTAGGGTAAGGTTGAGCTGGTAGACAAATGCTGTTGATAGGTATGAAAAAATGTGTATGCATGAGAAAGTTAAAACACATTGATTTCCAAGAATGAAATAGTGAAGATTTTAGGGCAGACTAAATGGATTGTTTAGAAGGAACAAATCTTTGCATTACCTTGTGCAAAAGTTTGCTGCCTTTATTTTTGGCCTTCATGCCTTTAGTTTGCTGAAGAATTTTTCTGGCTTATTACCAAAGTAAATTTCTGCAAGGCAGTTTAAGTTTTGGGTGTGTTGTAGATTTTTTTGGTATGTTTTGTTTTGCCTTTTTTTATTTGTTTGGTTTTTTTTTTTTTTTTTTTTAATGTGTTGTTGCCATCTGATGATTCACTAGCTTTTTGGAAAGATACCATTTTTTTCCCAGCTTTGCCATTGGTTGATCGGTTTTTTTAATGAACAACTATGGAGAGAGTTTCCTATATTTCTGGTGAATATTGATGGAAAATGATAGAGAGTGTGCTGCTTTATCTAACTTACAGATGGTATACATTTATAAGCCTCTGTGCACATACTGTAAGCGTTGTCAGATAGTGCTATAATAGTCCTTTTAAAGTAATTTGTTGCATCACCAAAATCCAACATTTTTTAATCTCTTATTACTTTAACTTTGCATCAAGATTACCCCACAGCTGATAAAGCAATTTCCCTTTATTCTTCTTCTCACACAGAAGGTAAGCACAGCCATCCACTCAGCTCTCGGTTAGATTGGTTAATCTTAATAAATTCTCTAATTTGTGTTGATTCCTCTATGGTCTGGTTGATACTCTGAAATTTATTATCCACTTTTCTATTTCTTTTGGCAGCTCTTATCCACAGTTTTTGCCAGCTCTCTTGAACCCTCTGGGAGGTCCTGTGTGCTGAAGCAGTGCCGCTTTTCTGCCAGCATGTTTTCAGATGAATGGGAAACAATTTTTGTAGTTGCTGTTTTATATTTTTCTTACTTTATAGTCAACACCATTGGTCTGTTGCTGAAGGCTAGCTCTGATATAGACTCAAAGGTAGCAATAGGGAATATATACTGCTCACAGAAAAGGAAGGCAGTACAAAATTGACATCTCACCTTAGTCACATGCACATGTTGGAGCTGAATCATTTTGCCTCTTTTGGCCATTTTGCAGGTCTCTGTTCTGAAAGAAGGGGACAGAAAATAAACCCACCTTTTCTGGACAGTTTTAGAACTTGCTTCATAATCTAATACTTTCTTCTCAAAGACATGTCTCTAATAGCATGAACAAGTACAGTGTGAATGAGAGCTAAACCAACTGTGACACCACTTTCATCCTGGGAATCTCCCAGAGAATGCTAGTAATTGAACATCGATAGCCTGGTGACTTCTGGTGTTGCTTTACAAGGCTGGAAAAAGAAGGCAACCAAGTTTGCACGTGTGATTATCAATAGTTCTCTGTCAAATTTGTAATGTAATTTTGTGATTGAATGCAAAATACTATTTCTGCTTCCTGTTAGCCTTCTGTATGTTCTCCCACTAGAGTTGTACAAAAGCATGCAGAGATGGATGTGGATGTGTTGATTTATTTATTGTGAATGTAAATTGAGCTTATCTTTGTCACTTTATTATCTTTGCAGAATACCAAGGATGCCAAATAAAGCTAAAATTAATCATCACACATGAGTGTTATTCAACATGACAGATTGTGATTTTCGTGCATCAACAGCCTAGTGTCATATCAAAGAAAAGACTTTAGGAACAATCTGGAGGAGAATAATGAAGGAGTTTCTTGGATGATTCAGTAAATTCTTCTTAAGAGGGAAAAGCAGAATAGGAAAGAGATATGTGTTTGCAAATGGAAGCTATTCAATAGGCTGATTGGAGTTAACTTCTTGAAACTGAGTATGAGATAATTGTGAGGATTGAGCTAAATTGTGAAGAAAGACAGTAAATACCTGATGTACAATGTAGTAAATGGCAGAGCTGAGATAGTGATTCAGAGGGGTATGAAAATCAGGAGACATGATCTCCAAGTATGATAACTAACTAGAAATAGGACAAAAGATATAGGAAAAGTCTGCAGTATTTGAATTTTGGTGGAGATTAGAGGTGGAAGGGTTGCATCTCTGTAGTTAAATATCTATGCAGATAGAAACAGAAACATATAGCAATGATGTCAATGTCAGGACTAAAGAGGTTCATTTTGAAGAGGATGCTCTATTTACACATAATTTAACACACACCCATGGATGTTGAGAGGTAGTGATGGAGGTTTGCAGAAAAGTGTTGGTGGATTTTTTTTATAGCTGTGTTAAGTTTGATATGACACAAGTTATTAGATCAGATAGACAAGATTGTGTTTAGAATTGCATAAGATAGGTCTACAGAATTAAGGCAGATCTTTGAACAGTCTGCAGGAGGATGATACTTACATTTATGATGAGATGAGATAAGTCATATCTAAGGTAAAATAAAAAATGGGAGAGAACCCTCAAAATCTGGAAGAGACAGAAATGTGATCTTCTAAGGAAATAATGACTATGTGGGACGTAAAACTGTATGAGTAATTTCTTTTGGGATCTCTGAAAGAATAAAAAAAGGAATAGGACTCCTCATGAGTTCAAAAATGAAAGTTTTCAGTTTTGTCAGTGAAATAGACTTACTTTTTACACCTTATTTGGTGTTTGTTCTTGGTGATCCAAAATAATATTTTCTTTGGATAAATTATTGGAAGTTAAAAAAAGGAAATATATTTACAAATGGAACTATGCAATGTGAAAGGCTGACTGTTTCATGCTGAAATTATTTTAATAGATAATGGTGACCCTTCCCAGAAAATGTCAGCCAAAAAAAAAACTTGATACAAAATTACAAATATTTTTCTCTGCTCTAATTGAAGGCAAATCAAGGAAATCAGGGTCATATTAGAAGACCATACATTCTGTGAGCCTGTGGCATCAAGGAAGATGAAGCTGTTGTACTGGTGTTGTCAAGTGGATAATATCTTCTCTTTACAAGTAGGTGAGTATACAAAAATATTCATACAAATGCCTGGTCAGTAAATACATCACTCCTTTGATGCTGTGTTGATGCCGTATTGACTTGTTAGAGACAGGGAAAGATTTTTCAAAGGAAAGTTATACTTTTATTGTCAGAAATGACTGATTAATTAAGAATGATTTTTATTTGCAAGTATCTACTATGTTTGACAAAACCATTATATTCTGGTTGGAATTTCTGCTTGAACCAATGACTAAGCAACCTCCAAATTATCAGCTGCTTCCCAAGCACTGATCTGGAACATGTGTGGCCAAAATTCAAATTTCTTCTCAAATACAAGAGAAAAAAAAAACAAGGAAGGAATTTTTTCACTGCCTGGATTCTTTAGGGATCTTAATGTGTAATTTCTATTTAAAAATAATCTCAGAAAGGTCTTTATTTCTATGGCATATTATTTTAATCCATTTTAATCTAACATGTGGTTTTGCCCAACTTGATACCCAGTGTTAAACTTCCAAGCTGCAGAGCATTGGAAGCTAAGTATCCTAAGTATAAATAGAACAGGATGTTTTATTTACATAGTCTTGTACACTAATTACCTACTTTACAGTTCTATTACAAAGAATGTGGTGAGAAAGACACTGAAAGGAGGAAGTTTTGGAATACAAACTAATGATTGCATCTGAAAATTTATCAGTTTATATCAGCATACTGTGTATGTTGGAAGAAAACCAGCTGTATGCAAATTCCATTTTCCAGTTCATACTCACTTGTGAACTTTGATTTTATTTCTAGAGTTCATGGAATAATGTAAAACTTGCAGTACTACAAGGATCCAGTGGCATCGTATTCAATCAGTAGCTGCTATGATGATTATGCCAGCATGCTTTTTACTCATGCATTTCCACATCCTTTATAGAGAACACTATTATTCTACTAAAGTTATTTCTACTTTATAGATGAAGGAACTGAAGGGTAGAGAGGTTAAAGGAATTGTCTGAAATCTTGGAGTGAATCAGAGGCTGTCTGAAAGACAGTCTAGGTTTGATTGTTTCTTGTTTATCCCTTTATTCACTGGACTATAATCTTGCTCTCAAATTCCTAATCCCTTTGTAAGTAACAGATGAGGTAGCTGTTTAGCTGGTTTGGGCAGGTGTCTGGCATGTGTTATTTGAGTGAAACCACCTTTTCCCTACTCAAGTGGTTAAAGATGTAACATGTCATACTGGGTGGGCGTTTAAAGTTTTTATAAGCAGCAAAAAGTGAGAAGAGGGCCAAGAAAACAACTAAATCCTTACACTGAGACATAGAAAAATCCAATTCTTAATATCTCTCCCTCAAATCCTTTTTTAATTTAACTTTTATTGAAATATTTCAGTAGGAGATACTTCACAGGAGATTGCACAAGGGAAGTAATTAACAGAAACAAAAAAGTACACATCCTTATAGAAATTAATAGTGTTAGAGGAATTTTATAGCTAGCTTCCATGTTCACCCTCTTCCTTGTGAAAGTGCACCTGATACACATTTATTGAATGTGTTGAAAACTGATGCTGTTAACTTGTTTCAGCCTCATTGTCTGGACAGCTAATGGCTTAAGAATCTTTAAAATGAGTTAATCCAATTCATGGATAAGACATGAATGGTAAATCTCTGTTTAGTTGTGCTAAAATTCCTTTGATTTACTGGCAATGTCCCAGATTGTAATTGAAAAGGGTACAGGTGTGGGTGTGAGACTCACCTGTAAAACTGATAGACGGTCCCTCACAACTTTGTGGCTGAGCACCAGAGGCAGAGCTCTCACCAAGGCAGAGCTCTCGCTTACCACTTAAACCGTGCTACATGGTTGGAAACAGCAAGTTTAACAGCATGGACCTTGGCAGCCTGGGCTTTGGTCCTCTGGGGCTGAGTCCTGGCACTGCTCAGTTTGCTTGTATCAGTGTAGCCCTGTGTTGTGTTACCTTCAGGACAGCCAGAGGTCAACAAGGATGCAGACAAGGGAGCTAGCCTGGAAAGAGCCTGTGGATTCTACAGAAAGCTACCATCTTTGAGGAATCTGAATTTATTGACAATATCTAAACAACAACAAAAGCAGTGAGTTTTGAAAACTAAACTCTTAGTAGGAGGCACTGATTGCTCTAAATTGGTTAATCCAAGCTTTAGAAGAGTGAAAGACAAAACCGATTACCAAAGAGAAGCATGTAGTAACCCACACTTCTTGATGGTAAATATAAGTGGCATTTCTTTATGTATTGTTCTTCACAAGGGGTGTAGTAGGGTAAACACCTGGAGCTGATTTTGTTGCTAACACATGTGGTGACATCAACAGAAGACTTGAAAAGATTCAGTATATTTTATACATTATATATATGATATTATATATATTTCAAAACGGCTGCATTTGTAGTGTTCACAGTAAAACAGGAAATAATTTTTTTTTTAAAATTACTTGAGAAGCATAAAATATATTTGAAAATAAAGGGATTATGTATAACTTCAAAAGATACAGAATGCTGCTTTAGAGGCAGGAGCTGGAGGGAACCAGGTTTTCAGCCTAGTTGTGAGACGGTTTACAGGCTGGACAGTGATCTGAAAAAGTGGTGTTTAGAGGAGCTGGTCAGATAATAATGAAAATAGATGGCCATTTTTGAAAATCAGGCATCTATTCAGTTTGTATTCAGAATTTCTCAAGCATACTTATATAAGTTATACTAAAAGTGTGTTGTATGCAGTTAGGTACCAAAAATTCTATATTAGCATTCTTGGAATATAAATATCTGGGACATAAGGGTTCATTTACTTTTTATTGTCTTTTTTCCTTCCTTTTTTTCAAGCCTGGAAGAATCAGTAACCCTGGAATTTATACTTAAAACACATCCAAATGACATAATTGCTAACAAAGTCTTTCTGTTTTGGGCCAAATGATGTGAATCAACATAACACCACTGAAATCAGCTTTCTGTACAAGCTGCTGATAACAAATAAGTGGTTCATAAGGAACAGAGACTTCAGAGGGACTTTAAACCCTAGCCCACTTAATTACAGGCCCTTTCAGGATAGAAATTTGCTCCAAAGAGCTCCCCGGAATGTTTGTTCTGCACATCTCATGCCACCAAATCACTCTCTCTTCTCAAATTGGGAGGTTGGCATTCATAGTAAACTGCTCAGTGTTTCAGAGAGATGTCAAAGGGAGAAATCAAGGCTGTACTCAGGATTGTAGGATGCTTTGATATCAAGAGGTGAAATTTCCAGTTATTTGCAGAAAGCAGGCCATACCCTTCTAGTTAGCTCTCCCTTTCTCCAGAAGAAATGTATCCTGATCACCTTTCCAAAGAAAGATTAACATTGTAGGTGACCAGGATCTGGACCTTTTTAACTCCTTCCCTTCCCCCTCACCCTCTAAAGACCCTCTTCCCCCAAAAGAGAAAATTTATCAGTTCTTGAAAGTTAGTAATGAGACCTGATTTTTTTTTGCAGAGGTTACAGCCGCTGCTATTCCTGTTACATCAATGTCCATCTTTCTGCATCACTGTAGCACTTTTCACTATTCCCACTTACAATTTTAATGAAGATGAAATTACAGAATTGGTAGCTGAGCTTCATCAAAAGCAAAGCAAATGCCCAAACCAAGCCAGTGAGATGTATCAAACACTGCTGCTGAAGCCTCTGAAGGAAATTTTGTTTCATGCCTTGGAATAAACATGCCTGTGGTCCAATCCTGACAGATAATTTTCTAATTTTTCCCCATCTGTGTATATTTGCAAAATCAGGGGCTCTTGTCTTTCTATTCCAAATGATGATAGGACAAATCTAAAAGCTATCTTTTTCAGAATAGGCTCACCTCTCTAAGTCCTTTAAAAAGGATATATTTAGTGTATTTTCTTGCTTTCTAGTAATTTCCAAACTGAAGTTAAGGACCTACTGTTCCTACTGAATACTTCTTATCTGCAGATGTCTTATTTAAATCTGGCTTTCTAATTGGATATATAAGTAGTCCCTGGTTACCTAAGGATTATTAGTGATTCACTAATACAGGAACATGTTTTAATCAACCTCAGCAGCGCAGCATTTAAAAATAGATACATGAAATCAAACAACAACAAAAATAGGATTATTGACCAGCTGCACATTCATCTTGCAAGGCTGGATCAAACAGAAAGAAATTATCACTTCAGCCTGAAGAGTTTACCTATGTCTTTAGACGATAGTACATAAAACAACTTCTAGAGGTAGAACTCTACAGTCCCTCAGAAATGCCATTCATTGCATTAACATGGGAACTAATCTGGGGCTTAATCTGGGAGTACTTGGACAGCAATTGTATAGATTTTGTAGTTTGTATCATGATTTCTGTTGAAGGCAATGTGATGCTGCTCTCGTAGGAGTGAAAGAGTTGTGTAGATTGGTGGTTTACCTTAATTCTTGTATACCTTATCTGCAAATATCTACAAATAATCTCAGTTTCTGTCCTGAAAAAAAAGGTATGTAGAAAAAAAGTGACTGTGTCATTTAATCTAATTTGTTGCTGCTTCTGGACAAATCTATTGAGCTCCATCTTACACTTAATTAAGGTGTTTTCCCCTCTCTGCTATCACTGAAAGAGCCTTACAAAGCTCTGTTCCTTTGATGTTTAGAAAACTTTTTCTCACCTTTAGTTGAAATTTACTCGTGGCCACTTTATAACCATTTGCTTTTGCGTCAACATTGTCTCTCATTTTGAATAGTCTATTTTCCTTCCCTTCTGATTACTTTTTGATGTATTAATAGAGAGCTTTAATATCCACTCTCAGCCTTCACTTTTCTGTGTGTATGAGCTAGCATTCTTTTAGTCTTTACTAAAATCAGCTCTCCACTTCCTTGATCATCTTAGAAATCCTTTCCTGTGGCTGTTCCAGATTGAATTAACTTTTATTGCCCCTGGGAGATGAGGATTGTACACAGTATTACAAATAAGGTTTTATCAGAATCTTATAAAGGATGCTGACACTTAAAAACATTTCTGTTACTGCATTATCTACCTCTGCATAGTTAATGTCCTCTTTTATGTCTTGGCTGATACTACTTTTCAAAAATGTGAGCCCAAGTACTCACAGTATGTATGTGTGTCTGTGGTGGTTAGAGGGGCAGGAGGGGTGCAAGTCAACTTTTATTGAAAGTGGCAGTGTGCTCTTCTTTACTAATTTACTTTTAACAGGTGCAAGAACATATTTAAAAGCAGGAATTTATTCTGGATAATGGAAAATTCTGTAAGTCAAATTCATATTCTGGCTTTTTGTCATTACAGAGTCTGTGTTGTAAGAGAAGCATCTCCAACCCAAGCTGCTGAGTTCTGGACTATTAGTTTTAGTTCAATATATGGCAGGAAAAGAAAGAAAACAAAAACACTGAGTTCTCCAAATTGCAGTGGCATCTGTGTCAGTAGAAAGAAGCAGCAATGAATAAATAAATGAATACTATCAGCATATGGTGACAGCTCCTAGATCTGTTTTGGCATGGGAGTGAAAGTAAAGGAGACTGAAGAAATGCTCAAGCTAATGGATAATTCTGGTTCAAACAGGCTCATCAGGTAATCACTTTCTGGGTTTACTTCATGACTTTCTGAGGTTTGCAGAAGCCATTTGCCTTGCATCTAGAGTGAGTACCATCATCTGAGGCTCTTTATTATTATCACGCTATTCCTTCTTTCGCTCTTATGAAAAATATTTTCTCTGTATAGGAAAGAGTGGGCTGTGACCTACCTCTCTGGTAGGCTGACCTACCCTGCTGACCTGCAGGAAGCAGTTAAAATATATGTTTGAAGGGCTTAATTCATCTGTCCCTACATCTGAGCACTCCTTGGTCAGAGCTAAGGCTTTCTCTGCAGAGGATTTCCTAGGCATTTAATCAGCACCTGATTCTAACAACCTTCGGGGCATGGAAGTAAAGATTAGAAAACAGCTTTTCCCACCTGAATGAAATCCCTACAAAGCTCTGGGTCAAGAGAGTATGCATAAGTAGCCCATCTTTTACAACAAGGCCATTACTTATAAGCCAGATATTGCCTTTCTCTTGGAGATCTCCTGTTTCTGTGTTGATAGCAACCCTTTGAGACATATTTTAGCTGGTAGCCTGCCAGGCACTGATTTATAGTCTGACACTGGAAAAAGTTCTGGCATCATTGCTGCTACCTGGAGCCTTGTTGAAACTCATTTAAATAAATGCCTTGATCCCTTTTCATGTTCTATCTCTCCAGACCTCCTTTTGGAAGAGCAGGCCCTCCTTCCTCTGGGCAGCACAAGCAGTAAGCAATCCTTGCCTGTAGCTGCTCTTTGTGCTGCCACCCCATTACACGCCCTCTTCCAGCAGTGGGCAGAAACACAGGCACACCTACCTTCCACTTGCCTCTTCCCTCACCAGCCTTCTGGCTCCAAAGTGGAGCTGCCCCTTCATCAACGATTAACTGACTTAGCTGTTTTTTGTTTTCATGGTAGATCTGGTGAATACTGAACAGAAGCCAAAATTTTATTAGCTTTCTTTCCTTTCTACCCGTGAAATGACTGGGCTGAAATCTGTAAAGATCCTTTAATTGGATAAGTATGAAAGGTCCACCTTGAATCTTTTTTTAAGGTTCCAAAGGCAATTCTGGGATTAAGCAAAAGTTAACCAACTCCTATGGCAGTTCACATTTAAACAGCTTTTGCCTACATTCCTTGTAATAATACATCATTTCAAGCAAGAGCTGGGATATTTTTAGGCTCCCAGTGCCTCAGGGTAGGAGCCAAAGTCTGGTGGGAAATTTATCAAGGTGGAAAGGTACTAATATTTTTTCTAGGAAACCCTAGGTCTTAGGCTGGCCCAGCTGCCTTGCAGTGCTTTTTGCTGAGGTGTTTTATTCTTTCTGTTATGGGAATTAATTTATGAGAAATAAAAAAAATCAAACAGTTCTCTGAGATAACATGATGGGAGGAGAAAGAAAAACAAATTTATTCCGCTAAACTTCAGAAATTGAAATGAGTTGCTTGAGTTAGGTTCATCACAGCAGGTTCCCTGAACATTCCATGCAGAGTAGAGGTGTTAGCCCATCTCCTCTGACTGGCACCTGAAATTAGAGTGGCCCCTTTCCACCCTTTCCTTTCTTACCAGGTAGATACGGTTTCCAGATGCAGGAGGTGTGCCTTTGGTGCAAAGCTGTGTTAACTTCACCAGAGAGACAGACCATAATGAGATCCAAGGTTTAAGCTCTAGACAAATCACAGTAGAATCAGAGGAGCTATTTTAATGAAAACTGCAATATATGTTGTTTAGTAGGCCAGGCAACTTAAGGGCAATGGTTAAATGCCACTGTAGGTAGGAGGTACCTGTTTATACATGGTATGAAAATGCAATAATAACAAGACACACATCTGTAAACTGTGTATACATTATACAAACAAAACTTCTGCAGTTTTTAATTTTCAACTTAGTTTATGCATTCAGTTATAGGACACAAGATATTCTCTCTTAGAACTTTCTCCAGGTCACTGATAATGCTGAAGGGTTAAATCATGCTTGTAGTTCATATACACACCTTGGAATTATATGCCCAGATCCCGTTGATGCTTGAGGTGTAGGTAGTGCATCCTCTGAGGCTTCGATGATTTGTATAGCCACTTATTTTTGTACAAAATAAGTGTAGCAGACCAGATCATAACGAATCAAAATGAAAAAATGATTGTTCGCACTCATTTCACTCTGATGCAGATGCCTAATGTGAGGTGTGAGGCAGCAGGGAAAAATCAAAGCAGCAGCATGGTAACAGTAGGGTCAGAGGTTTGTTACACAGGCGGTGAGATGTGAGCATCTTCTATAAAAGGATTTCTAGTTTCTGAAAGACTTTCAAGGTTTACTCTTCCCTTGTGCACTGACTGACAGGTTGCATTTCAGCTGAGGAAGCAGTCATACAATTCAGGAGCCATTCCAAAATATTTACCTTGCTGTTTTTAAGATTACTGGAACTCATAATAGTTTGCAAGATAGTTAGAAATTTATTGCTAAGCTGGAAGTAGCTAAATGCATTTCTTTCTAAGGACAGTAGAATTTAAGGTCTTATTAAGAAATCTGAGTCAATGTAATGGAGCTGTACAATGGGGAGAAATAATTTACATAAAACTGTATTGAGACTTGCATGCTGCCATTGTCACCCACAAAATATGCATTTTTCATTATATATGAATGTGATAACTATGTCATTGATTGCCACCTAGCAGCATGAAACCTAAGGAAAAAGAAAAAAGGTGGCATTTTACACTTCAGTAGTTACCGAGTCTACTTTCTGACGTGTAACCGGGGTAGGCAGCTCCTCTAGAGAATTCATTGTAACAGCATACATTTTTTTTTTTATTTTTTATTTTTTATTGTTGTCCCTTTGTATTGTAGCTTTTGAAAGACTGGCTTCTACTGCTGTTTGTCTGGATTTGTTTTGGAGTTCCCATGGTGTATGAGGCCCCTGTCTGGCTTAATTTAGTTGAAAAAAAGACGCATAAAATGCTTAGATTTACACTCTGGCAGCTATCACCAGAGAAGAAAAACAACAAACCCAAATGTTATTTTTATTAGTAAGTAGCTTGCTCTTCCACTGCAGTGGTTCAGGCTTTCTGGTGTGGCTGCTGTCTGCTGTCAGCCCTCCCAGCAGTGATTCAGGATCTCTTAGTCAAAAAGCAAGGGTGGGCTGAGGATTTCTGCTGTCTGGTTCATCAGAGCTGAAGGATTATATTTGGTTAAGGCCAAACCACTTTGAAATATCAGAAATGAAGGATAAGGTAAGGAAGCTGAGCAGTACGTTTTGAATTGATCAGAATTCAGAAGCAAATAAGGGAGATGTGTGCTGTGGCTAATGTCTTGGTGAAAAATTTACACCTGGTATAAGTCTGGGCAAAGATTGAGCTTCTGTGTTGTCAAAGAAGTATTTTCATCTAGTCTATAAGTAAGCAAATGGAATCTTTTCTTCTGAAAATCCTGCAACTTTGTTACTGTATAATGAATCTGAATGGTAAGAACAATGTTAGGGGAAAAAAAAAAACATTGCTATTTAGCTGTGACTAGAATGGTTTGGAGCTGAAGAACTGAGTCAGAATTAATCTAGTGGGTCTTGCCTTTTCTTAGGGAATGCAAGAGACTGTCAAATTTTAGCAGCTTCAGAGATAAATGGAAAGAAATGCCTCCCATTTAAATACTTCTTATGTGCGTGAAAGAGATACAAAGGCTTTTACAGCTACTAAGAGGTTATGCTGCATGGTACCAAAAGAAAATAAATTATTGGAAAATAAACAAACCTGGAGAAAATGAAGAACCACAGGGCCTAAATTCCAGCTGCAAGTGATGCTTAAGGAAACCAAAAGTTCTGGCAGTAGGAAAAGTCTGAAGGATATGAATAAATTTGGCTGCTTACAAAGATTTGGAAAGGCTCTCCTTTCATCTCAGTGACTTATGGGTGTGGAGCGATGGTAAGCATAAGCGTTTCTGCAGTTTGAATGGGCTGAGCATAGTTCAGTGCATGTTGACTTCGAAATTCTGTGTGGCTTCATGATCCACTAGTTTGGATGTTATCAACAAGGTCCAGAATCCAGAAATGCAGCATTTGATAATAAAATCAATTTGCACTTAAGGCCAGCTTTTAATCTTTAGTGTTTTTTGTGGGATACGGTATACCTGCTTCAGATTTACAGTAAGTTTATGAATCTGGATTGAGCTGTGTAAGTATTATCTAGTAAACTTCATTGATTTTTAAGCATAAATACAAATGATTGCCTTAAGCAGAGTTTTGTGACTTCTCTAAAGTTTTATTTTCTTAAACTAGCAAACAGCTGGAGGAATAGCTACTGTGTGGGTGTAATTTGCCTTCCTGATCCTACTGACTGATTTCTATTATGCATAATAGAATTAAAGATATAGTAAGATGACAACCAAATTATTAAAAATTCGCTATGTTAATCTCAACTATGTCCAGAAAGAAGGTTTCACATTTTGAAGTTTATGAGGCTAAAAAAACTGCAAACCACCAGAGGAATTTCTGGAAACAGTATCAACCTTAATAATGGATTCCTATTTTGCTTAACTTGTGCAGCTGTCTCCAGCAGTGTCTTCTGCAGTATTAATTCAGGTTTTGTAACATTCGGATATTAATTCAGGTTTTGTAATAAATGGCAATAGAGCTGTAGGCAGATGCTTTGCAATCTGTAGCAGATATGCAATAAGAGATCCTTAGAAAGAAATGGATTGAAGACAATATCAAAATATACGTTAGTACCATGATCTTATGCCCAAGATGATTTCCATAACCTTTCCTTTAAGAATTTCAAATAGGACTGTGTCAAATACTTAACCAACTTTAAAATAAAACTAATACTTATTGGAAAAATTAGTAGGGCATCTTTAGCTAATGATTTTTTTCATAGTTTATCATCTTTATTATCTATTTTTGTTTCATTCTTTCTGCATTTATAAAGCAAATGATAAAGGGGAGCAAAATATGTTTTTAAAAGACTGAGTTCATATTCTGAGGGTTTCTAGATAGCAATCAGGAATAAGTGAAAATCACAGCACAGAAAGAAAACCTGTGAGGTTTTCATGCACAGTTTTTATTTATTTATATCCAGAAAAAGCTAATTATCATGCTTACCATAAAAAAAAAAATAAAAGAAAAAAAAAGAAAAAGGGTAAATGGACTGGATGTTATTCTAAAGGTTATCAGGGGTTTTCTAAATGAAGTGATATTTTAAATCTTTTACTTCTGATTTTTAGCTAGTTAACCTCCTAGCCATTAATATCAACCTAAGAATATTTTAAGGTGTCTTGCCTGATCAGACCAAAATGTCCACACTGTCTGAATCTGGAGCCAACAGCTTCAGGGATGTAAGGAGACAGAGAAATAAACCTTTAATTATACAGGCCTAGGAGCATTTTACTGTGATCATTAACAAAGTTACTTAAATATTGTTTCAGAAACGGTTGATGTAAAATAAAGAATGAACTCGCATGCATCTCTCTTAAGTTCGTATATGACATTTTAAAAATGCATGCAGTATCATGGAAGGTCTTAATGACCTCTAGTGCTATCACTGTGACATTTTGACTGTCTCACTCCTGATTCTTCTGCAATGTCTACAAATAATGACTGTACTGCAGTCTTGCAATCATTATTTCAATTTTTCTTCTTGTGATTTATTCTGTCTCACTAAGGAACTAAGTCTGTTTACTCTAGCTACATTTTTATTATCTTTTCTTAAGATGGCTTTATGATTATGAGTTTCCCTGGCATCTGCTGGAAGTTCTTTGTTGCTCATGTTCAAGTCGTAATGCCCACAATATGCAGGTGAATATATTACTATGTAAACAGTAAACAAATTTATTTATTTTCCTTGCTAGATTTTAATCTGACATTTCCCCTTCAGAGATTGATTGGGTGAATGGAGTATATAGGGAAAAAATTCGTTACAACTGCATAGAGTGGCTGGTATAATACTGTTCCACAGTTTGTACCAGAAAAGAATCCATCACTTATTTCCTATGAGTTGGTATGAAGATGTGCTTGAATGATACTTTAACATCCAATATACACTGTTGCTAAACTTGCATTTTATACCTCAAAGTTCTGTAGTTTCTTTGGCTTTATTTTGAATGTTTTATGGAATATTTTGTTCAAGTAAAGATTGATAGCATCAGGTAGTTCTTTTTAGGACAAAAGAAAATGATCTTATTTCTGTTAAAAGTAGATGGAAAAAAATAAGAAGACAGTATTTCCACCAGTGCAAACCAAATTTTGTTTTTTATGCACAAAGTTTATTTATGTCTAGAATATATTGAAATACAAGTACTGTAGAGAGTAGAAATGATAATATGTTAAAAGTTAAAGATTTTTTGCCTATATTTCTAGAAGACAGTGTATCTTACAGATGCTGTTACTGTGTATATCAGCTTACATATTTAATAACACCTCTGTGGACGATCTGGAAGGGTATTGCCATGAAATAATGACAACCTCAGAAAAGGGTATCATCTCAGAATTGCTGAGATGTTTATTACACTCCTCAATTGCAAGAGGGCTTTCTGGAGTCTTCAAAGCAAATAAATTAATCAGTGTCAGGGAATAGAATACTAAAAAGGGAGAATGCTGAATTTGATTTTTAAGTCCGCTTTAGAAGATGAAAATGGCCTTGGATATGATTGTAGGCTGTGCTTAGAGCTTAAATAATGTGCACATGATGCTGTTATGAGGATGTGGATGGCAGACAGAGCAGGTTCTTCAAATGCTGTGGAAGTTACAAAACTAAATACTGAAATAATTAGGTGACTATTTCTTGGGAATAGAAGGAAATATACCATGGAAAATACACTCCTGAAAAACTAGTATCTCAGTCTTCAATTCACTTCCCAAGTGCAAATTCACGACAATATATTGAGGAAGTTTATTTTTCTGAAATCTGTGAAAGTAGAACACTGCCTAGTTTTCCAAGGAAACAAAGCTTCTCTATTTTTGTGTATATACATATATTGGGATATACATATATACATGTATGAGTATATTACTTTCTTTAAAATCTTTAAACCCACTGTGAAGCAAGAACATTGTATCTACTCTGAGACAAGGCAAGGCTCCTTAAAAGCACCTTAGAATTTGAAGGAGACCAGATGATTTTTATTTTTTTTAGCTATGCTTTTTTGTGTGTAGCTAGTAGGAAGGCTACTTCAGCATCATACTTTATCTTCATTTATCCTTTTACTTTTATTTTTTAATGTGCAGAATAGCATCTCTTTAGAAATGGAGATCTGTGTTCAGTGGTTATCTGTCAAGGTCATATAGATCCCACACGTAAGTACATGTGAGTAACATGAAAGCACTCACCTCCCCTTCATCAGTGACTGTCCACTTGTGTTCTTTCTGACTTGGACCTCAGTTTACTAAGTTGTAAATTTTTTTTAGGTTTATGCTTTAATGGTTCATTTCTTAGATTTCATATCCATTTCTGGCAGAGTTGCTGTAAGATACAGAATTCTAATGTAAACATTATCCAAATTTCCCATCTCAATTTCACAAACTTTCTGTATATATAGCTTATTTCAGATCCCTTTTTTCAGATATCCACTATTGCCAACTGACAGGTAGTGAAATTGTTATGCTAGTTCCAAACATCTTTTATAATCAGTCCATAAAACAAAAATATGTTGGGATTGGCATAAATACTTTGGGCAGGGAGCTAAACAGATGACCTCTTGAGTGCTAGTCTGAATTTCTGAAAGCCACTCCTTTATTCAAACAAAAAGAAAAAATACTGAGTTATGCACAAGAATTGTGTGTGTGATAGAATGATTTTTTCTTCACTGTATTTTTCACTCTTTGACTTCTATTTTTCACTTTTTATTTAGAGTATTGGTTTATTTGGATACTTTTATTGCAGTTTTCCAGCATGGACTGGGAAATGGCAGTTGGGTCATTAAGCTTCCATTAAGCTTCTTATCTTTTGCAAAAGCTCTGATTACTTGGACTATTCTTGTTGTCTGTGCAAATATTCAAGTATTTCTTGAATCTTTCTAAATTTTTGTGTAAATTATTTTCAAAATGTTTGATTTAAAAAATAATATTAAATTGATTTTTAGTTACCTTTATTTTTATTTTATTTGCTACCCTACATTACTATGACAGAAGCCACTAAATTATCTTCCCTGTATTACTAATTTTAATAAATATTACTCTTTCTGTTATAAATATTACTCTTACTGTTGTAATTAATCCTAGAGTCCTTTTAGCCTTTCTTTGCTCAATTGAGTCCAGGTGGATAATTCATACTATACTTCCTTGAATACCACCAGATTCTGCGTTGCCCTGTTTGAAGTAGAATATATGTTAATCCAGATGAAATTACACTTCTAATTTATAGAAAAGGTACTGTAACATTTTCAGAGATTTTTCCCTAGCCCTTAAACAACATCTTCTTTGCCTGATTTGGTTATAATTGCATATTTAGCAAAGAATTTAGCTTTTCACAATCAAGTTTCCTTTCTAAAGTCATTCTGATAATTAAGAATCTTGTTTTATGACTGTGAGCAAACTTGGGTTTAAAAGCAATTGTCATTGTTTTTAAATTAGACCTTCACTTTTTTTTCAATAAACCCCAAACCCCAATAAATTAAATAGGTCCTATATTCTGCTATTACTCTTACATGAATCCTGCAATACTCCAGTGTATACGTGGCAGAGCTATGAAAATTCTGTCTTTTTTTTTTTTTTTTTTTTTCTTTT
>VZRU01004782.1:516906-538485 GCA_013398155.1 Pedionomus torquatus
TTTTTTTGCTTCTTCCTTTATTTTGTAATTCAGAATTTAACTTCACAGTCTTAATCTGGTTCCCTGACTAGATAGACATAATTCAGGCATATAGAAAACAACACATAGCTCCCTGTGAAATAATGTCCCTGAAAGCAGCTTAAGGGCCTTTATTTTAAGTTCACATGAACCCACAGTGACATTAGTGTTTCATTGACAATGGCAAGAAGGTGAGGACAGTCATCTATTATCTCTTGTTTCTCTAGTTGTTCTCCTTTGGGAACCTTTCCATGTTTGTCATTTTCCTTCCTTCCTATAGCAATTGTATGAGCACCCTGGAAGCAATGCAATAGGTTGCAAAGATTACCTTTGCAAACTTTATGGTCTCCGTTTTGAAAGGCACAATAGGAACAGGAGTGTATTGTATTGCTGAAGACTCTAGATTATAGTGTCATTCCTTTCTATGGCTCAGTGAATATTTAAGTACCTTGTGCAAAGCTGGAACATACTCAGCAGGAGACATTGGATGCTGCCCCCTCCTCCATGCTTGATGACAAGGTTTCAACCTTTTCAGGGAAGGGAAGAAATATGGGGTGTTCAGTAGAACAAGACAGGCACCCAAATCAAGTGCTCTGCTGTTCACCACCAGATCATGAGGTGCTGTGGATGGTGCCCTTGTCTTTGCCATTTCTGTTGCTTTCTTTTGCTATAGATACCTCAAGCAGTAAACAGTCAAGTTCTGTTCTATGTTTTCTCTGTCCACTTCCCATTTAGGATCTAAATAAAAAACTGAAGCATGTGCTGAGCTGTAAGCTTGGCCTAGTACTTGCTACTGATGGTTACTGAAATTATTTGTTATTATTGTTTGGGGAAAAATTATGAATGACTTAAATCTCCAATGTAGAGGCCTTCTACAAGTACATAAACGTGCTTGGGAATCCTGTAATGGGAAAACTAATTTGTAAGGAAGTGGATTTTGAATTTAAGTGCAGTAGAAGCTAATAGAGGTCAGGTGAACTGGAGGTTGTGAATAAAATGAGATAAAAGGAAAGAGCTGGCAAGAAATGGTTATTTATTTATGCAAATTGCAATTCTATTAATTTGTACATTATTTCCTCTGGCAGAGACTAAAGTTGACTTTTTTTTTTTTCCTTCTGTTCTCAATCTCATCTTCTCCCTTTATCTTTGTATTTTTCTTGTAAAATTTTATATCCTCATAGCCTGAAAGGCTTTCATATAATTCTGTTTACCTGTTGTGAAATAGGTTTCTGTGGGCTTATTCGAAAAACCAGTTCCTTCTGTAACTACAACAGCATAACAATAATCTCCTTTAGGTGGAATTTATGGCATTCAAATACTCTTGTAAATTTTTTAACAAGCCTTTATAACCAGATTATAGCAAAATTTCTGCTAATGCCTTTGTGTTAGCTATTGAACTTGTTTTGGTGAGCTGTACATTGTTTTTCCCTGTAATTGCAGCCTTACTTTAACAACATCATTATTTTGTAGCTCTGACCTTGTGATAGTCTTACTCTTCTCTTGAATTTGTAAAATATTAATGTCTGACATTTGTCTGAAGCAATTTGTGCAGGATGTTGTGTTGTCACCGTCATCACAAAAGCATTACTAAATTTAAATCAATTCATGCCATTGGTATTATATATGATCTAAACAATAGACTTAGGTTCTACTTTTGCTAGTTTGTAGGTGTGCCTGTGCCATGCTCATTTAAAATTACCTCCAGTAGCCAACACACTGTTGGCTACTAGGTAATTGAGATAGGTATTTGAGGCCTTTCACTCAATTTTTGATGTTTTTAATTTCAGTCAGGTTGCTGGTTAGTGGCTGAATGCTGTGCTCTGACAGCAACTCTATCTTCTCATTATCTGCTGAAGTGTTTATCTAACACACTTCTTGTTCATGAAGATGTTTCTAGAGAATTTCACCTGATGTAGAAACCTAAAAAAAAAAGACTGTGAATGGCCACGATGGGTTCAAGAATGATTTTGGGGAACCTCAAAAAACAGTATTCAACCTATAGATAGAATTTGTATTTAGTGTTCATTAGTTTCAGCTGAATTTTCTCTTTGCTAATCAAGTTAACAGATCTAGTTTCTCATATCTCTTTGTATGGAACATGTCAATATGTGAATTGTTGGAAGAGATTCTTAGTCTCAGTTCCACTGAGTTCAAAAGTGACTTTGTTTTTTTATATTGGGTGAAGGCAGCATCTGAGTTTCTTCTTAATTTGTGAAATGTGGATGTTATGTAATGTTTATGTAATATATATATGCTGTGCACCACAACAAAGCTCTGGAAAGTTAACATCTTAAAGTTGTTGCTTTTTGTGATGCCTATCACGATAGCTATAATATTCCATTCACTTTCTTTAATTTAACCCCTTGATGTTGTTGGTGATCTTCACTTGTCATATCACGTTTCTGCAAACCATGCAGGCCATGGTCCATATCTTTCTATTTGTCCTGGAAAACATCCAACAAGCTTTTAGGAAGTGTAAAAATAGTAGTCTTAGATTTTACACCTACCGTGGGTTAAATTTAGCATTGGTAGCAGATCCACTGTCTATTTCATCAAGATCTGGCTGTTTTCACAGGTAGCTGCTTCTCATTCCTTGTCACAGACTTCTGGTGTTCTATGCTATTTTATTCTACACAGACTTTTATCTACCTTCATCATCTTAGAGGCTGAGTAACTAGTATCTGTTATTTTTCATTCTTTCTTCCACTATTTTTTCATGGAGTGAATAGCATGTTAGGTATAGTGTATTCTTTAGGTAAAGGCTTTATGCATATATGCGTATTCATTTATAGATACACCTATGTATACATACAGAAATTGTATAGTTCATTTTCTCTCTCTTGCTCATGATAGTGTTTACAACTCATTCTTGAAACCACTGAGGGATCACCCCTGTCAAAATTTCATAGCATTAGGAGAAGGAATACAGAAAAGGTCTAAATGGAGAAGAAGATGGAGCTTCTTGCTGCCCATCAAAACTTTTGCTCTGTTCTAAATCTCTTCTTTACATACAACTGCATTTTCTGGTTTTGAAAAATGAAATTCAAGCTGGTTTATGCCCTAAAGTAGGGGAAGTCTTCTTCAACAATGAAGACTAGGTAAGAATCAGAGGTTTGATAATTTCAGTAATGCTGTTCAAAGGTCGCCCCTGCCTCCCATTTTAGTGCTGCATTAGTTAGTTAGGATGGAGACAGTACTGATGTGACTGTTTGGACTCAGTCACCAGATCTATTGTCCATCACTGCTTCAAAGCCTTTGTAATACTTACGTGGTTGAGCTCTTAAGCCTTGCAAAGGATGCTGCAAAATAGTTCTTCTGCTACCAGTGCTAGTAAGGGACCTTTGTGGGTCACACATGTGGCTTATACCTCTGTTCCTTTGCTTATAGGATCACTCTTCCCTTCAGTGTGAATAGGAGTTAAAAACAGGTTTTGTGCAACAGTGTTTTTTTTTTTTTTTTTTTTGTTTTTTTTTTTTTTTTTTGGTGTGGGTTCTGTTTGCAGTTTTTAAGTAATATAAACTCTTCTTTTTTTTTTTTTTTTTTTTTCCAGGAAAATTCTGTATTGATAAAAATAGTTATAACTGCTGCTGTTGGATACTTTTGAGAGAATGTGATTCAGCCAGCCTGTGGTCAAGGAAGGGTTGCTGTGAGGTAGCCAGCAATGAATATGAACATAAAGCTTTTGAATTGACAGTTGTCAGCAAGAAGGGCACTAAATAAGTCTGATTCCCTTTGTCTGCATCTTTCTTCTTCCTGGGGAATGCCCAACCATTAGGGTGCTATTTATCACTCTGAGTTTTATCAGCCATGCTAGATAAAGCAGCCACAGCAGCAGCTGAGGAAGATTTAGATTTCAAAATGGGGCGGATGACCGGTTACTTCAGATGGTAGGGCAGAAATCAAACATGTGGCAATAAGTGTACAAAGTATGTGAAGCTGGTGCTGCATGACAGCAATCTCCTTTGGACAAGCAAGTTGTTTTCAGAGTCTCAGCAGTAGTAATCCTCATGCTTTCACATGCAGAGGACTTTTTTTATGACTGAGCCCCTGTTTTAATTCACATAAAGAGAAGTAACAGGGCAAACTTCACAGGTCTGTCCATGTAACAGATTCCAATAAAATCCGAGCATCACGCTATCTGTAAATCCAAGATTTATTTTGTGTTTTAATTTCCCTTGGGATTTTTTGGAGTGACATTTTGTCTCTGTTTCCTCCAGAGGTCTACACATTCTGAGACAATGATACAGATAGCCACTCTGAGACTCCGCAACGTGTACATCTGTGATATATGATACCATGGTAAATCGTTGGTTCTTACAATAGATTGCAATTTTCTGCAGTGGGAATTAAGAATTAAACCATGCCATTGCTCTTCTGAGAATTAGACTGGGTTATCAGTGCCAGTTGCTGGACTAAGCCAACTAGCTAAATGTTAGCAAATTATCCTTAGAAGTTATTTATACTATCACTTTGTCAAGCCTGACAGAGAAGTCATTTATCTAGCCATGAGTATGATAGCAACTTCTATTTAATTTCTGTCCTGTGCTAGGCAAGCCTCTTCCAACCTAAATTCTCTGGTGATATTCTCCAAACTGTGCAAAAGTAACACAGACTCTTGATTAGATTCCAGTGGCCTAAGAAAAAAAAAAGAACGTATTGCTATTCCCTGTAGCATGTTTCCCTCTTTATTCATGCGTGGCTTTTGCTATTCCAGGAAACTTTGGGGCATTAAATGCACCACCATCTTGGCATTTCTTATTTCAAATGCTGTCGGTGTAGGAAGTTTTTATCAGTGGTTATTTCCTGTGAATCATTTTGTGGGGTGATTAAATACGTATTTTCCTCTCCCAAATATGCAGTGAGGTAAATGTGGCATGCTTGTAAAGCCCAGCAACAAATTGATGAGATTACTGTAGGATGTTATATAATATTTTAATGATGGTATCAGTTGAAAAGTGGTATAAAATTTTTCAGATGTAGCTGCCCCAGCAGGTGTTTGCTCAAGTAAAACGTGAAGTAGCAAAGCAGGGAATGGAGACTTCCTCTGCAATGTCATTAGCATTCAGAGTAGCACAGGCCACATTCCTAGATGGATATTATTTGATAGTGTGTTTAATGAGCTTCTAGTTAAGTATGAGCATCTGCCTGAAGTAATTTTAAAAGCCATCTGTAAGGTGTTTGTTGTCAGTTTGCAGGACTTTCAGTGAAGCTTATTCCTTGCTAGCCAATGCATTGGGTACTGGTCTCTTTGATGACCATACTGGAATTACCCCCTCTAAACAAATGCAGCCTGTGTGTGTTGTGAAAATTGTTGCCGGCATTTCATTGTGAAATGCTGACAACTTACATATCACACAGCAATGTATGTTTGTCTTAAAAGTGGTTCATAAACTCAGCTTTTCATCCTTCTGTCCTTGCTTACTGTTTCGAGAGGGCTTTAGTGGATCAGGGAGAGCCAGGTTCTGTTTCACTGCCATCTCAGCAAGTTGTTATTACGAACAATAAAACTGCTTTATTTTTTAAATGTTTTCTAGAAGAGTTTCAGTAAAATTGATGCAACAATTGCTTTATGTGCTGTGTATTAAAAAGCTTAAGAAAAATAACTAAGCTGTTTTACACCAGGGGTATTGTCTTTTACTTAGCTCTCTGAAGAATTTTAGAGCTGCTCCCCCCNTTGAATTCATTATGATAAAAAAGAGTATTTGGTTCTGCTTGTTTAACTATTGTGAACTGCAAACCAAACCTTCAGTATCAGTTGATCAAGAGGAGAAATTTTAGTAAAATATAATCTTTCTTTTGTTTGCTGCCAAATATTTGCTAGTTTCCATTGGGATGCTTGCTTATGTTTCTCTTCTTTGCTAACAAATGGGACATTCAGACTTTAAGAGCCAGCCTCTCAAGGAGATTTAGCACCAGCTTGCTATTTGTTTTCACAGGAAATGGAGAATCTAAATAAATGAGAGGATCTAGTACTCCATTACTGAATGGAGTACTAGAGAGAGAGAAAATGAAGCAGGCTAGGTTGGAGGGACAAATGCTGACAAGAAAGCTTGAGGTAAGTGGTCCTGATGGATGCCCTCTAGATTAAATGAGGCAATTGATAATGTAGTCCTTTGTGACCAGATTAGCTCACCAATTCCTTCTTTTTGGCTCCTGCTCTTAGTAAAAGGAAAAGCTGAAAGGCAGTTTTGGTTGCTGACATTTGCATGGCTCCAAAGAAATTCTGTTATCTGAAAATTCCCTGTGGTGCGTGTAGCAGAGGCTATGTGTTGCAGTCATATGAAAACCTATTCATGCAAGCAATTTAGTTCTGTGGAAAATTTTATTTAGTTTAGTTTAGCCGATTTAGTTCTGTGGATATTCTGACATTTTACTAGGAATAGCATTGGTTGGCAAAGGAAGAAGAGGGTGGTAGCAAAAGATAGTGTTTGGGGTCTGTAAAAGGCTGTAGCATGCACTTTGAGATTCTCATGGTCACCTGGCTTAGAGCTGCAGATGGTGCCATACTTTTAGAGAGCTGGATTTTAACTGTAATTACAGGGAGCTGCTAGCAGAATAGCACTGCAAAATTTATGTGAAAAGCTAACCCATTCAGCTCATTTCATGTCATGTCCCCAGGTCACAGAAAGGAGCTGGAAGAAGAGAAGTTAAATAAGTATCTTCTGTATACACAGAACTAAATTTCAGTTTCCCATGAAAAGAAATTTAAGTATGCTTCTAGATAGGAATTTCAGCTGAAGTTTCTGTTTCATTTAGAAGAAACCCTAGACAATCTGCTGGACCATCCCTTGCTACCTGTTATGATTGCCAATGCTTCCTTACAGCCAAAAGTGTATGTTGATGAGAACTCTTCATTACAGGAACCTACCGTAAAAGCAGATTTTGCCTGAACTCCACAATGGACACAAGCACAGTGTACCTTATTCTGAATGTAGGTGCCAATTTAGAAATAGGAGTTGCTGAAAAGTGATATTTCTGGTTCTATTCAGTCCCAAGTCCTTCAGTGACTAACTTTCAGAGTGCTTACTTGCCTCCCTTCCTTTCAGATGTAGAAAGAGGTGACTGTCTTAGTGTGAAATGTTTCTTTGTGATATTTTTCCCTCAGCAGTAACTAGCAGAGATTCAGCAGCATATATCAGTGTCCCCTAATACACTCCCACAAAGAAGGCAATGCAATCAGAGCAGCAATTTAATTATTACTCTCTGGCTAAATGCTGTTTTCATTGAATTTGTACTATTATAGCCTGCAAGGCTGACTTTTCCTGGGGAAGAACAGCCGCATGCACCAGTATATAGGAGGACGCCCAGCTGAAAGCAGCTTGGCAGGAAAAGACCTAGGGATCCTGGTGGGGACCTTGGAAGTCTCAAGGGTTTTGGTGGACAACAGGGTGAACACGAGCCAGCAATGTGCCCTTGCAGCAAAGACGACAAATGGTATCCTTGGCTGCATTAAACTAAGTACTGCCAGCAGGTCGAAGGAGATAATCCTTCCCCTCTACTCAGCACTTGGCAGGCCAAGCCTGGAGTACTGGGTCCAGTTCTGGGCTCCCCAATACAAAACAGACATGGACATACGGGAGACTTTAACAAAATGCCACAAGGATGATTAAGGGACATGGGTAACTCACATATGCAAGAAGGCTCGGTGAGCTAGGAGTCTTCGGCCTAGAGGACAGAAGGATCAGGGGGATCTTATCAGTGTATATAAACACCTGAAGGGAGGGCCCAAAGAGAATAGAACCAGTCTCTTTTCAGTGGTGCTCAGTGACAGGATCAGAGGCACTGAAAACACAGGAGATTCCCTCTGAACACTGGGAAATGTTTTTTTTTTTTACTGTGAGAGTGACCTAACACTGGAATAAGTTGCCCAGGGATGTTGTGGAGTCTCCATCCTCAGATATAACAAAAAACTGTCAAGATACAGTCCTGGGAAACTGGTTGTAGGTGGTCTTATTTTAGCAGAAAGGTTGGACCAGATGGTCTCCAGAGGTCCTTTCCAACCTCAGCAGTTCTGTGATTCTGATCTTCAAAGGAGCTGGCCTTTGTATGCCATCTTACTTTCAATTCAAACTGCAAGTGTAGTGCCAGAAGCCTCCCTGTTTCAGTTAATATCAAATGTGCATAACAGCTATTTTTGGTCAGCAACTTAGCTACTGCCTAGAGGTTGCAGCTGCTAAAATTGTACAGAAGTGTTAAATTTGCTTCAAGGTTTTGTCAGGAACAGCTGGTATTTTTGTAGGTTTTGTATGGATTTATTACTAAGTAACATTTTTCCACTTAAGTTTTTATTTTTGAAAATAACAAGCTAATTTGCCAAACTTCATTGAATATGCACTAAGGATAGTTGTGGTTTTTTTTTAATTGGTAGGTTAGTATATAAATAAATAAAAAGCCGTATCAGAAAGGTGCCCTAAAACCCACCAGGGTTTTTGGGAATTCTGATACTGAACAAAGTTTGTTTGCTTGTTTGTGTGAAAAAGTGGTCTTTTAAAATCAAATCTTCCTATATGCTCATTGGAAAAATTCTCAAACCATTTTTTTCATAGACATAAATACATGGTGTTTGGAACAAATACTACTTTTCATTCAGCATGTGCCAACTCACTGTTCTTTCCTACTGATTTTGCAAAAAACACTGTTCTTATTTCCTACTGATTTTGCAAAAAATAAGAATTGTTTTGTAGAAACCTACTGTCAGATGGGATAATTTTGACATATTCTCTTTCCTTTCTAATATAAGCTTAATGTATTGCTCTCACTAGGACCACCAACTGATGATCTGTTCGGTTTTGCTTGTCAATTTTTATTGACATATTCTTTCACTCTTCTGTAGATTAAGATGCTATATAAATATATATCAATCCGCTAAAAGAGTTGACACAAGGCTTGTCAGCTTTTCAGTCAAAATAAAGTGATGGGCAAGCATGAAATGGATAGAAGTGAAATTTTTGTTAGGGAGGTAAGCGGTGGTCAGGGAATAAAAAGAAACCTCCTCTCATTCCTTCTCCCATTATGCCAGGACATTGCTACATTACAGTACTGTGTTGCAAAGGATGGGCTCATAGAGGGGCAGGTACCTCCTGTGACTCCCTCTTACAATTCTTCTAATTCAACGCTTAGACAAGATAATATCTAAGCAGAGATTACAGCAAAGTCCTATTTGGCTATTTGAGTCCTATGTGAGCCTATTTGGCTTATGCCCAAAGCTGTTGGTGTTTGTTAGCAGTCATTTCTTTAGGTGGTTGGTGATGGTAATGTAGGAAGAAAGGAGCAGGACACTTAAGGATTATTCTCCCACTGCCTAAACATAACAAAGTCACAAAGCTGTAAACAAATGGACTGCTTAGAGCTAATACTGGCAGATTCAGAAAAGGGAGAGGGTAACACCAGTATTGTCAGCTGGAAGTGATCAAGAGCTGTCAAAGCTCTGCCATTTTTTGAAGCGAAGATTTTTGTTTTATTTAAAAAAATCTCTTAAAAGTAGGAGCCTATAAAATTTACTTTATGAGCCTTTTCTGTGTCCATGGGAGTTAAAAAATAATAGATCCTTGAGCAAGGGCTTTAACTAAAAGACATGAAATGTCGAGACACTTTTATAGAGCTGAAGCAATCACTTCAAGTTAGACAGAAACACCACCATCTTTTCTTCATGGTTAGAAAAGAAGCCTGGGATCTGTTGCCCTTTAAACTGCAGTTTTACTGCCAGAGGATATTGGGAAATATTTTTCTGTGTTGGAATGTGATGTTTCCCATTGTGACAGAGAGTGACCCAGCATCTTGACGGTCACGGCGTAAGTATAAATCTAACTATCATAGAATGTGATTTTTCTGTGTAGAAGCATGCTTATTAACTCGTTTATGTTTAAAGCTGTAACTTGCATGAGACTTTCCATCCATCCATCCATCCATGCATCCATCCATCCATGCATCCATCCATTGCCAGTTTAGCGTACTGAAACAGCCAGGCAGCTCTTCTCATGGAAGTTTTGAAATCAAAGGGGTTTAGCAAGCATTGGTCAACCAAAACAATAAGATAAATTTGAAACCCTTCCCTATGGTTGACCTGTGAAAATTTCATAGGTGCAACAGGGTTGCTTTTGCTTTTAAAGGAGAATGACACACTCTCCCTCTAAGGGACATAAAACTTGAGATAGAGAGACAAAATATCCCCCTTGCCCTCAAAACCATGAGGTCCTCCTTCCCTCAGGTTTAACTGTATTTTCTGTCTCCTGCCCTCAGAAGCACTAATGGAGAATCTGACTCCCCTTTTCCTGGTCCTTGTGAAGTTGGGATAATATAACCAGCAGACATTGCTTCTTTCAGTTATACAGGGAGAAGCACTCAAACCTTCACAAGGTCACATCTACAGAAAGGCCAGACAAATCTGTCTTATGAGGAAAAGCCTGAGGCACTTGGCTCTTTTTAGTCTGGAGAAGAGAAGGCAGAGGGCTGGGGGGTTTGATCAACAGCTATAAATACTTAAAGGATGGATGTCAAGAGGAAAGGGTTAGTCTTTTTTTCAGTTGTGCCCAGTGAGAGGACAAGAGGAAATGGTCACAAAATCATGCATAAGAAGTTCCATCTAAACATGAGGAGGAACCTCTTCACTTTGAGGGTGGCAGGATTCCACCAGGGTTCCAAGGCACTGGAGCAGGCTGCCCAGAGAGGTGGTAGAGTCTCCATCTCTGGAGATGTTCAAAACCCACCTGGACAAGTTCCAGTGCAACCTGCTCTAGTTGAGCCTGTTTTGGCAGGGGGGTTGGACTAGACGATCTCCAGAGGTCCCTTCCAATCCCATATAATTCTGTAATTCTGTGAAATGAAGGACTGGAAATGCTGGAACAGATATTCACTAGATCTTGACTGAGTCACCACTGGGAACAGGATGCAAACCCTGTTTCAGAAGTGGAGGAGGGTGTCGGGGAGCAAGAGAAATGCTAGTAAAGGGGAAAGGATGCTTGTGTCTGAGAGGGGGAAAAGAAGAGATGGAAGGTGTGTTGCAGTCATCAGTCCTTTCTTCTTTGCAGTAGAATAACTTTTGTTGTTTTAACATGTTGCCTGCAATGCTGTTGAATACTAATTGCTCTGCAGGACTGGAAAAAGTTGGTCTTCAGTGATTCCATGCCCTCTCCTGGTGTCCTCATGCCACATTGTTGTCCTCATGCCTACATTTAGGTTGTATCTCTGTTTCCCAGAGGGTTTGACGGCTCTGTGGGCCTTAAAAGAAAGTCAGAACCACATAGCAAAGAAGTAATAGTATGTGATAATTGTTGGTGTGTGACTTGAGGCTTATAGCATGAAAATCAAGATGAAATATAGAGATGATCTGAGAGCTATGCAAGAAGATGCTGAGGAACTTGGATTCATCACAGGCAGTGAGAAGCTGGCATAGTTCACATGAAAGATAAGGAGTGACAGCATGCCAGGAAGACCTGAAGGGTAAAGATTGAGAATCAGCCATGGAAAAATGAATAGCTGTAGATGACCATAATTATATTTTCTTAATGGAAAATTGGAAAACTTAATGGATAAACTGAGACAGAGAAGTAGGTGGCTTGACTAAGATGCTTCCACAAACTAGCTTCAGAATCAGAATAATTTCCACATTGTGAAGGTCCAGGAGATAAAACAGAGGTCTCATTTCAATTTGGAGATGTTTAGGTTTAAATAAATGGTTCAAAATTATACTTGGAACACGAGAATTTAATCCAGTGCTTGGGGTGTCTCTTCTCATGAAAATTTGTCAGCACTCAGAACATGCTAATTGGAACAGTTGGCCTCTCTCTGTTACTTTGTTTGTCTGGAAAGCAAAAAAAGGTTTGAGGCATGGATTTTTAAACACATCTAGGCAAAATTCCACTTGCTCATTCATCCAAAAAAGTTAGCTGTTTTGATAAGTCAAAAATTCAAAAATGTAAATAGTTTCTTCATCTGTAATAGGAAACACAGGCAAAGAGCTTTTATACAGAAGATTTGTGAAAATTTTATGCAAACTTAATTCTTGTGCTTGACTGTGGATATTTTGCTGTTCTCAAAATAATTGGGGATTTTGTCCCCAACTGGATAAGAAGCTGAGATTGAAGTTCCTAGAACTAGAAGAGTAGAAACATTTTTTATTTTTTATTTTCTTTTAGTTTGGAGGGAGCTAATTTCAACACCTCTGTCTATGGTAAGACCAAAAAAGCCCCAGCTCTGCAACCCAACAACAGTCTCCTCACTGCTTTGTAAGCAGAAATTAACTTTATTATTTTTAAGTCCCTACTGCAGGGTGAAAAGGCAAATCTTTCTGTTTTGGTTGCACCAGACCTAGGTGGAAAAACCAGGAGAATTATATTTTTGTTCCAGGAAATAATTAAAAAAGGCAGTGTAGGAAAGAATTCTTTTTCTTCATTTTTCTAGTGATACCAAGGTTATCTTGGTTACAAGTAATTTTGTAACTAATTTAAGCTGAAAGAATATTTAAAATTGAATTCGTTTTCACAATTTATGTTGCATTTTATGGTTGATCTGTTTGGAACATATATATACATTACTAATACTATTAGAGTTACTTGTTTTCAGCCAAACCTTGAACTGACTGGCCATGTGGTCAGATTATCTCTAGTGACTAATCAAAAGAAGGAGGTGGAAATGTACATCGGAATTAAAGAGTGGGCAAAACATTACTTGTCTTGGAAGAAGATTTAGTCCTGCAATTTAAGGCAGTGGAACAAATTCTGTAATTATTGTTTCTATATATGTGAGAAAGAGAACAGGTGTTTATTCAAGCTGTCTTCATTAGTTAGATAGTGCTTTCTTCTACAAACATGGCTCTGAATGGTTAAATTCTGGGCTGTGTTTCATAGTTCAATGACACATGGAGAGAATGGAAATGATGCAAGGAGAGCCAGTGAAAACTGAATTAGTTATTCATAAGTTTCATACAAACTTAGTAAAAACACAATTTTTTCCCTTTTGTTTCTGCAGTTATAATAAGCTACTTTTACCTTGAAAATGCCAATGGAAGAGAAATATACTGACTAATAGTAAACTTTATCTAGAGATAGTTGCCTAGAAAAAATTGTATGCAAAAGTTTGGTTGATTATCAAAAGCTGATGCTCTGTCTTTTTTTATACATACCTGACAAGAATCTAACCGGGACTCTGCTGAGAAATATAACACAACTGAGTTTCTTGAGAGTTCTGTGATGCATAGCAAGAAGTCTTTCTTGCTGTCATCTCATAGACGTGAAGGACTGGTCAAGTCCTCACTGTAATAAAAGTGGACAGATTTAAAGAATATAACATGATTTTTATTTTAGTACCTTTCATTTCTCTATTGCATAAAAGCACTTTTGAAAGGCAAGAGCTAAACTCTGGTCATTGAGACACTATGCGTCTTGAAATGAAACATCATTTTTCACTCTGCAATAGACTGAAGAGAAGCTTGAGTACAAGAATAGAATTAGGGACAGAGAATCAGTCAGGAATTTAAACAGCTCTCCACAGTCTGTGTTATCCCTAGGTGTTCTTGCAAAAATGGCCCAGTTTCTGATGTGATACAGACTTCATGGAGGTTCTGGAATGTTTCAATGCATTTTCCCTTTCTTATTTTTATAGCCCTTGAATTTTTGGGACCTGGCCAACACTGGAATTGCCAAGAGACCTTGAGAGATGTTGTTGTTGAGAAGTTTCCAGCTGGAATCAGAAGCGTCGGGAATCTTGAAAGACAGGCAATTCTTCTATTGAATCTACTCCTGTTTGCAGACTTTAGAGGTCTGAATCTCATTTATTCCAACCTAAGTCAGAAGTAGTGCTATTGAATTCAATAGGTGTGACACAAGGTCAGATCAGTGTAAGTGAGATCTAAATCCAGCCTTCAAAGGGTTGGAGAAATTTTTGTAGAGATCTAAATCCAGCCTTCAAAGGGTTGGAGAAATTTTTGTAAAGATTATTTGAAATTCAGTATACCTACGTATACTGAAAATAAATTCAAAACTTTTTGAAGTTTTCCTGTTGGCTAGAGTGCTCTGTTTCACAGAAGAAATCTGGCAGAAGTATAAATGTTATCCACATTAATTTTAAAAAATAACTCAGGGAATTATATTCTTTGATTTTTGAGTTGTCTTTTCCACCTGGAGAGGTAAGAAGTTGATGAGACAAATAATCCCAAATTTTTTCTTGGTTGTGTGAATAGGTTTTACAGCAATTTTCCAGAGGTACATATGGACTCTGACCACTGCTAGGAAATACACTGTGTGTTTTCTTATTAGCAAAGCACCACAAAACTTACAGCAATTGCAGTGTATCTACGAACTCGTAGGTGTTGTTACCCCCTGTACAGACATTGGACATTGAGTAGTCTAGACCTTAATGATAATGTATGTCTCACTTAATCTTAGCTGCCAGTCAAAGCTGGCTGGGTAAACTCTAATAGTCAGTGAAAAGAGTGGCAGTTTCTCATGGTGGTTCATCCTAGTGTACGTTCAGATGGGGTAGATCAGTTTTGGATGTGTCTGTCTCTACCTAGATGACACAGGGAGATCTCATTTTAGTTATTAGCCACAAAGCTCCTTCCCAGAAAACCAAGCATCCATTAAAAAAACACATTGCAACGGAAACTTTGACCACAAAAAGGTCAGAAATAGAAATTACTAAATTTCAATTGGTGGGGCCTCACACCCATTCAAGACAGCCAGCGGTATAATGTAGTAGACTTAAATCTAGTAAAGAGCAAACATATAATGTCATTTCTTCGTAGATAATTCTAGGAAAGTGACAAACATGATCTCAAAGACGTTTCATTGTTGGAGAATAAAAGTAACACAGGTATGAACGAGACTGTAAAGGACAAGAATAATGTTTTCTGTACCAAAATTCCAATTAGGTTACATTGTGGTCTTTTATGGTTTACTGGTTATACTGATGCAAAAATGTTAAAACAAATGAGGCTGGTTGTACTACAATTAAGGTATATTCTTTGTGGGTGATTTTTCTAAATACCTAGAAAATTATATATTTGGTATAAAACTAAAATTTAACACTTCACATAGCAAAAAAGTAAAAATTATTCAGCTTTCTGGAAAGTTTATTAGTTTTTTTTAAACTAAATGGTCAATTGTTTAGATTGTAAAACATTTATTTTCCAACTTTTTTTCTTCTAACTTCACATTCAGAAAGTAGAACACACTCAGAAGACAGCTCCTAATAGAATATGAGACTTAGAAATATGTCTTCTAAAGTGTTTTTTCTTCCTTTCAATGTCTCAGCATTTATAATTTTCATATTTTCATGTTATATCAGACATTATGCCTGCTTTTTAGATAGAAAAAATTTCTGTTGTAAAAAGTAGATTTTGTTAGAATCAATATGTACATCTGGAAGGTGAGAGGAATGAATGGCTTGTCCCACCAGATGGCCAAATATAGAAGGACTATCTAGACTCCCAACATCATGGATTTTTCACTGTTAGAAGATTTCCCGACTCTCCCTACTATTTTAACAGGTGATTACTTGATTGTATTTTAATCGGTTTGTAAGCTATTGCCACATATTTTAAACTTGTAATTTCCCATCACATCATGAACAGCATGACTATGTACCTAGGTAATTATATTTTATTTAACATACCTGGTAGCATGTGTTACATTGGGGTTTACTGAAATTACGCAGAAAAAGTTCAATCGAAACTTTGTCAAAACAAAGCAGTTAAACCACTACGAAATGCAGTTTTGGTCTTTTTCTGTAGACAAAACATATCAATCTGTTTTCATTAAAGGATGAGTAAAAACTCCCTACATTTTAGTTTTTATAGGATTGGATTTGCACATTCTAACAAGATATTCTTCCAAAGCACCATACTTCAGAATTGCTTAGTTCTTCCTCTGTGACTTCCTGTCATCACATCTACTCTAATATTTTGGAGGATAGGAGTCTTTGTGTTTTCTTTTAAAGTTTCCTTTGAGAGTGAATAATGCATATAGCAGGAAAGTTTGTAGGAAAAGGGACAGACACTGTGTGAAACAATGCAACAACTGTACTGGCTTTTGTGTTGCTTGTTATTAGAAGAAGAGTCAGTATATTGACATATTTTTCAAAATATAGGAAGTAGTAGTTGTATTACGTTGGTGTTTTGGCAGTACGATTTCTCCCTGCAGGAAGACACACAAACCCAGTAATTAGTACATGAGACCCAGCAATTAGTGCACAAGGCTGGGCTCACAGTGGGCCAGAGCCCTGTTACTATCCCTATTATGTAAATTTCTTCTAAGAAAGATTATCTGATATTTTTAGGATGGGTAGACAAAAGAATCTGAAACTTAACAAAGTAACAGGTCACTTGGGAAACTAAGCTGTGTTGTCTTTCACTTTGATTTCTAATATATTTTATGTTATTTTCAAATATTGCCATTTGATATTAGGCAGGTCTTTCTTGGAATATTCTTCCTACCTGGGGGTAATCTTCTCTATACCAACACGGCTATTTGAATTAGTAAGGAGATATTTGGTATTAGTAGCAGTAGCATTAGTCTAGCTATAGAGAAGAAGTCACTGAAGGTGCTGATTCTGAAAATGTTCTGTCACTGACTGAATGGACTGCAGTGTGTATCTGAGTTGGTTACACAAGGATTTTAGAAGAATATTTGCTGATACTGGTGAAGAATGATTCTTTTTGTGTTGATAGCAAGTAATCTTTGGTAATAAAGAGGTCTGAACACTATAGTATCTTAATTTTATCTAAATAGCTACCCTGCTTGTCCATCTCCACCAACAGACTTTCATGGTCAACAGAAGATTACAATAAAGTAGCACTAATGAAAAAGTAAGAGATGCAATATGACATTTAAAAAAATAAATTGTAAAGGCTCTTCTTATATTATTAGTACCTATTTTCTGCATATTTGTTACCAAACTGAACAGATGAGAATGTATGATTATTGATATATAAAAAAGAAACATTATTTCATCCAATCAAAAAGTGAAAAGGCAAGTTTTGCTTCAATTCATAATTACTCCTTCTGTAAGACTTTCTTTTGATGATCAGTAGCTTTTCATGACCAACATTATCCTCTTTCTCAATTGCCAAAATTATGTAGGAATTCCATTAAGATGCAAGAATGACAGAAACACACTGGTTTTGTATCTTCTCCACTCAAGGTCAGGACTAAGGTGCCCTTAGAACATATTCTTCTGGAAATATGATGCAGATATAGATGTCAGTTCAAGTGGATGGACATGTTGTGTGTAGTTCTAGTTGTCTGGGCTCTACTCAGAGAGCAGGTTAGGACACGGATTTGTTCAAGTGATGTTATGCTGGTATAAATATTACGTTGTCACCAACTCCATCTCCCCTTTGATGGCTGGAATATTCCTATCTTTCAGTCTAATATACTGATCTAATCTTATCTATGTGAGCACTGAGGCTGAGCTATCACAAATTGATACATTTCTTTTTATCATTTGTATTTGTCATGGTCTTTTAGCTATTTTTAATTCACATGATGTTATCACTATCCAAGTCCACATGAATCAACTTTTCAAGATATTGAAATAGATGAAACACTCACTAACTTCAAAACATATTGTTTCTTCTATGATTTTTCCAGTAACTGCTTTTGCAAACCCTAAGGCAATCATGTTCATCTGCAAAAAGTATTCTCTGACCCTCTGCTCTGTATTTTTTTAACCTAACTAAATTTAATGATTCTTCTCAATGAAGTGTCAGTACATAATTTCAGGATGCATAAAATTTCCACTTACACCCTTTTTGAGGTAAGAATTATAAATGAGTGCCTGAGTGTAGTATCTGAACAGCTGTATCCATGTGTAGCACTCGTTGGTTGCTCACTGAATCCCTTTGAGTTTGTCAGTGTTTCACCTCATTGTAACAATCTCAGATATACCATATTGCCATTTAGGAATTCATGAGTCAGTGATTATATTCCTACATACAGTTTTGGTGTTCTGCATGTGATCCTGGGTTCTACTTCTTCCAACATCTTTCTGAATACAGAAGATGCTAGGAGAATGTGAAAAACCAGAAGAAAATGTTCAGGTTTTACAAGTTTGCCATGCTTTTAACTTTATGTCACTACTATTTTTTTTTCTACTATCTGCAAGTGGTTCATGAGGGCGCTGCAAATTTTTCATGTTGAATAGCAATATTTGCATTTACATGCTACTTCCCTGACAGATGCTTAGAAGAACTTGAGGCAGGTAAAATTGTCCTTTGTTCAGGGTCTTTCTGTTTTGTACTTTTCAGGGTTGTTCTATTTCTGAAAGTGCAATGAAACAGCAATGATCTTTTAGCATCCTTGTTTCTGTTTGGTGAGTACATGGACTGATAGAAACCTTCTATGCTAAACTTCTGATGTGTCAAGTGGCTGTATCTTATAATGCCTTTTGTTGGGAATTATATTCACAAACTGCACCTTAAAACTAGCTGCTGCATGTCAGACACTTTTCTAAATGAGAAAAAGTAATTAGTTCCAGTCACTACTGCTGCACCACTGTTTCTGTTTCTGTCATCACCAATTGTGGCCCTAGGCAGCAGTGGAAAAAAGCACTATAATAGCTTTAGTATATAAGACAAACTTTAATATATAAGAACACTTTCAGGAAAAATGTGTATATTATACACTGGAAAATTGTGGAGCAATGATCCTATTGCTCTAGCTTTGCAGAAAGATGCAGAGAAGAGTTTAGACTTGAAAAGTTTGCTTACTCTAATTATACTATAGCTGTGTAGATACGTAGATATTAACCCACTCACATCAATGAGGAGTGTTCTTGCTTGTTGAGTAAAAAGGAAAATAAACTATCAATATAGATTTTTTACTCATGTTGCTATTCAGTAATAACAAAGTAGAATATTGAAATGTAATTATAATGCAAGCATAGTAATATGATAGTAAGCATTGATATAAGGATGACAAAATACGTACATGTAGCTAAGAAAGTAATGTATCTTACTGTTAATTGATATGGCTAAGTTGTGACTGTGAAATGATATGACAAGTAGATAAAATGCCAATGGGAAGAATGTTTCTTTAGAACTCTTGTTTCAAGTGGTATTAATTTGAACAGACGAGGCTCTTAGTACAAGGGAAAAGTACTTAATTTAAGGAAACAAGGGAAAGTTACCAGGTACAACCTGAGCTCGAGTGATGTTTGGAGCTCACTGTGCATGCAGCCCAATTTCCATTAATTTCTCTGAGCTGCATGGTGAAGAGTCTCTCCAAACACATCCTGTCACTCCAGGAGTCATTATATGAGTAAATACTGACTTGGCACTCAAGTTTGGATGTGGTTGTCTTTCACTTGCTCCTGTGCCACTGTAAATGTCTATCAGATTTTCACTGGATCTCTACACATAATCTGATTTTGGGCAGTGTTCTGTTGGTTTTTAATAACTGCAGGTGGGAAAATGCATCTGAATTGTTTCACATGAAACTACACTTGCTATGTGTATATTTACTTTATATAAATGGCACCAAGCCACTTGCCTTAGAGGAGGAGGTGATGTGGAGATCGAAGTGTCAGAGTTATGTTCTAGCTCAACACCATGGACTCATGCTGTCCTGCTTCTGTCAGGCTGACTAATGACAAAGAAGCAGCAAGACTTAATAAGTTCAATAGTCAACTTCCTCTCTATTTCTGTAAGCCTGCAGCTTTCTGTCGTTTGGTATACAGCACTACAAGTTAATTGGTTTTATCTTAATCAAAACTGAAGGAAGATTAGCATATGATGGATGAGAAGGCTCTAAAAAGGCTGTTCCAACTTTCACTACCTGCCAGGTAGAATCTAGAATTTTTCTGATCTCTTCATAACAGTTTACATCCTATTACATGGTTTTTATACTCTAAATTAAGGCATCCCTTAATCTGCTTAATGCAGACTTATAGATAAGAAATTTCTCCTGGTCTTCATTTTTAGTTGACTGAAAACAAGCCAATTTCATCTAACCTCACTTTGTATGATGGGCTACTATTGCTCAGAGTATACCACTATATATTCTCTACATCTGTTCTAGTCTGATTTCCTTGTATCTAAATAAGAGTGGTGAAAGCTGTATGTTAAATTGGGCTTCAAGTTGTGATGCACACATGATATTTAGATGTACCTAGTTCAATGAGAAACGGCTTGGCTGAAACATCTTTCAATTTCAATATTTTTATAGCTGCTTCTCTTTGCGGGTTATTGGTCTTGCTGTGATTAGCTGAGGTACTTATGTTTCTCTCTTCTTTCATTTCTAGCTGATGCAATTGCACCTTCTGATAGACATTCCTGTTGTTTCTTCAGTTCAGGACCTTGTATTTTATTTTACCACTGCATTGTTGTTTCTTCATGTTTCAAGGTCATCTGTTTTTTTCCAGGTTCTCTCATGAACAGATTATCCTCCCAGCTTTGTAATGTTGACCGGTTTCTTAACTTAGTCACATGTTTTTTGGTTGAGAAATTAATGAAAAAAAAAATGAAATAAACCAAAATCTAAAATAGTGAGCAAAATCAGTCAATAAGAAAATTTCTTGAAGCCTACCTTTTCAAGGCAACATCATGTAAGATCTTCTCCATACCTCTTCATTCCTTTCCCTCTGTTCTCAATGGCTATTGCGTCTTTGTTCTTCTTCATCATTGTCATTTCTAAGAAATGGGCAAGGCAGTCTGCTCTGTAACACAGGACCTGAGTTTCTTTCTTGTTAATTTTTTTTGAGAAATACAGTATCTCTGACAGGATATTAAGAATTTTATTTTTGATTTGTAACTTCAGCCTCAGTTTGAATAAAATAGAATACTTTCTGAAAGAATATAACTTTAGTAATTTCTTAAATTAGTGGACTACATTTACAACATCAATCAGAACTTTCATTTTTATTTAATGCAGAAAAATTCAATTAGTTAGAAACAGTTAATGTCTTTCCACTTTCATCCCATGACTAAATTCTGTCCTGAACTTGTCTTAGCTAATTCTAAAGTTTTCATGCTGAACAATTTTGTTCCTTTCTGCTTAATGTTTTGTTAAATGATATATCTTAGCAGGCAGTTCCTGAGTTGAAGTGCTTTTATTCTACAGTCTTATGGGTAATACAGACCCTGTCAGTCAGAATGAAATCTGTGTTGCCACACAAGTTCTTCACCCATTTAGCCGATTTTTCTCTTTTCTGGTCATTGCAGACCAATCTGAATGTATTAAATACGTAATTTGTAGAGGCCCTTCAACAGGCCAGTTCAGCCAGCCGGTATACATTTGGAAGGCAATTCTTCTCTTCCCTATAGTTTAACTTAAAGATCAAAGATTCATGGAACAGATCACTTATGTGTTAGGCTTTATCAGGTTGTTGAGAGGATTTTAGGTTCTTAGAGAAGCTTATTTCAAATAATGACAAATCATTTATATGTATTTTGTGCTATTTTTGTGCCTTGCATGTTAATATTATATTGAATTTGTCCTTTAAAAGTAATGGTATATTTTTTAATGTCAAGAATAACTATTTTTGGTAGGATTGACCCTACTCATTATTCAGTAATTTCAAGATACCTCAGCTTTTCCTTTTTTTTGCCTTCCCCCCCTTCCCCCCCCC
>VZRU01004782.1:548868-576899 GCA_013398155.1 Pedionomus torquatus
TTCAAAAAAGTTATGCCATTTTTGCCTGCTATGGCTTTCAGTTTTTATTTTTTTTTTTTTTTAACAGATTACATGTTTCCATTTGGCTATTCTTATAAGATGCTATAAAAATAATATTATTTTACCTTTAAAATTTTGCTGGGGCCTTGAGTTTAAAAAGGGCTAGTAAAGTCATATTAACACTGTACTATCAAGGAACTGTTTGAGTAGTGTATAGTTTACAGCACCAAACCAAAATTTGCTGTTTGGGATGAGTAAAAAGAAATTTCTAAAGCCCGTACATCAATTTTTAAATTCGTTAAAATTTGGATACCTCAAATGCTATGATGTTATTTATATTTTATAATTTATAATTTATTTATAATTTGATTACATTTAGTCATTATTTTATGATCAAAACTGTGTAAAGACAGTCTCTGCTGTCTGCTGTCTGTCTGGTCCTGACACAGTGTGAGAAACTGGACATGAGTAACCAACAGACCAAAGGACCAGGACCTAACACACAGTATGCCACAAATGCAGAGTTACATTTATTATTTGCTGAAAATAAATTTTTGTCCTGCAAGCTTTTTGTATCCTTTTCTCTCTTTTTTTTTGGACTCAGTACTTATTCTCAGTAAATGATGAGTAAATATTTGTATTATGAACATGACATTTCAGATAACAATCCAGCTATGAAATTCATAAAAAATGCATAATAATCCAGCTATGAAATGAATGAAATTTATGATTTTGTGCATTGCTCTTTAAAAGTCGTGACAAAGTTTGAAATATTTTTGTCTTTTTTGTTAAAAAATCTTTGTTTTAAATCAGTTTTAAAAATGTTTGGTGCAACTGTTTATATGTCTCATTTTTATTTAACTATTCTTGACAAAGAAACCAAACTAATTCTATAGAAATCTTTGCATTTGTAGTTTATTTTATACATTTGATATTTCTTGTATGTATATGGCTATGTGATTGTGCCATCAACTTAAATTGTTCTCCTAATATGACCTCTAGTGAATACAAATCATAGAATCACAGAATCCTCCAGGCCGGAAGGGACCTCCAAAGGTCATCTAGTCTGACCTCCCCGCAATCGCAGAGACACCCCCAACTAGACCAGGTTGTCCAGGGCTTCATCAAGCCTCGCCTTGAATATCTCCAAGGAAGGGGCCTCAACCACCTCCCTGGGCAACCTGTTCCAGTGCTCAACCACCCTCAGTGTAAAGAAATTTTTTCTAATATTCAACTTACATCTACAAATATTCAACTTAAATCTGCAATATTCAGCTTAAATCTACATGGTGTCTCACACTTAGCAATCAGATGTTCTTGAGTCTTTTATGATGATGTCTTTGTTATCTGATCAAATGCTTCACCATTACTCTACTTTTAAAAACAGCTGACCAGTCTTTTAAGCAGCAGTTTCAAAAAGGATTTTCTTTTTGTTGTTGGAAGTGTCTGACCTACTGAAAATAATGAGGTATAACTTTTAACCAACTTGCAACCTGGAGGGTTTCTGAAGTCAAGTGAAGGAAGCAAAGTCAGGCAAAGTTAAGGAAAAACCTTCCTAACTTTCAAAGACATGGGCAGGAGGCTTGACCCCAGACTGCAGGTTGTGTTTCTAGAAGTACCTCTAGGGCTATATCAATGTAATCTGGTGAAACAGAACAGTAGAAGTGAAACTGGAGAGAAAAACTTTTGGAAATGCAGACATAACATCCAACATACATGTATGTCAGATGTTTTTACTACACACCAGCTCTAGTCTGGTTTCATGGATATATTAGCAGTTAGGGCTCATTAGGACAGCCCCAGACCTGCCTCTTCCAATTTCATCTGAAAAGTGACCAGTTTGTGTAGCGTAAAACCGATTCCAGTACAAAGTGAAGCATGGCAGAAGATGAAGTTTACTTCAAAAGTGTCATCACAGTCTGAAATGATAATGCACCATAATACAGATAAGGATGCACTCTTGAAGTAAAACACAGGAACTTGGTAAGGTCTGTGGCAGTGGTCCTTGCCATACGCTCTTGCTGCAATGGAAGAGCTTGCAGCACAATTTGTTGTTGCCTGGAAATAAAGAATTCAGCCACTGATTTCTCATCCTATTTCCCAGTATCTTGGCCCACATCAAAAGAACATACAGAAGAGTTCTGTATGCTCTTCATTATCTGCCTTTAGAACCGTAACAACAAAAACCTACTCATAAATAAATGCAAGCATCATCTCCTCCCCAGTGCCACTCTGTTGTTCCACTCCTCGCTTCCTTGCTTTCTATCCTTTCTGCCTTTGCTTTCTCAATACCTCCCTGCTCCTGTTTATTTTATTGATTGTTCATTTCTCTTTAGTCCCCTACTACTTCTCTCAAATGAGCATTTTATTTTCCCTTGCTGCTTTTCCTGTAGTCCTATTCCTTCCTTCACATAATGTTCTCAGTTTTGTTTGCATCTTACGAGGGAAAAAATAAATTTATAATTCTGGGTAGTTTGCAGAAAAATTATTTTGCTTTTAAAGACGGTAAGTGAATTGAGCATTTTCTAAATTCTCTGGAACTTCTAAAATAATTACAAGTTATTTAGTAAAGCCCTCAACTAAAAGACTGCTTCAGTCAAAGCAGCGACAAAAACACATGCTTTGAATTCTTGGGCATATGCAATTTCTGGCCTGCTGAGTTGTACTTTGTGAAGTTTTTACCCTAGCTAAGGTGTCGACATCAGTTATTTTTAGCTGACTTTTAAAAACATCTTCTGATACATTTAATTTTCTATCATTGCATTGTAAGAACTTTTAATATGTATCCCATTCCTATAAATTAGTGACTTCTAGAGTTTAGATTAATGAACTCTCATTAGTTATTTCCTTTGCATTTTGTTTCCTGTATAACTTTGGAGATGATTACTTAAATAAATTACTTGTACAGGCAGTGGCTTAAGTGCTTTTCGGTTTCTTTCCTGCTGTGGTGACAAGTGCCTCATTCAATTGTTTCAAAATGAATGCCTTGAGTGGCTTTTCTCCTTTCTGAGCATCCTCCTCAATTGCAAACTTCACTGAAGGTAAAACTTTGAATATAGGATCATTTTTGGTTCAACAAGACCTATCGCTGGAATTTTTTTCCTGAAAAATATCTTTCCCTTCTTGCTGAAGTAATTACTTCAGTTACATGGTCCTGGAAAAAATTACAAATGCAGCTTCTAATAATGTTATTGAATTAAATGTGCCAGGTCTACAAAATGGCATGAAAAATCTTTTTCTCTCTTATTTTTGGGCTAAAATGTGGACTAGTCTGTGTTAAAAGGAACACTATTACCTCTGCAATAAAAAGAACAATTTCGCTCTCTCAAACCTAGGGCTATATTGAAAAGAATTATTGTCGCTCTACTTAAGAAAAATAAAAAATCCTTCCATTTCACTGTATCACAGATCACCAGCAACAATAAAGCAGAACAAAGAAGCTCATAATGAGAATTTTGTCCTCTTTGAACTCATGATGTTTACACAACATGTTGCAAAATGCAATACATTGTATTTTCTAGTATGTAAATTTTAAATATTTATGGATAGTGAATAATTCCTTTGAGTAAGGAGTAAAAATTACTCCTGATCCTTAAGCACACCATAGTTATAAAAACATTACTCAAGTTCATTAGGTATTCCAGCTGTTAAATGAAAATCCCTGTAATGGCTTTTGTACAACTTATTGAAACATTTCTAATGTAAATGGTTAATTCTGACAGGCTTATGCGATTTGAGTGGTGGCAGATTAAAAACCAGAAAGTATATTTCTATTTCTGTGATCATGTGTCCTACGACTGGAGAACATGAACAAAACTTTGCTGGTCAGTGCTTAAGTAGTTAAGTTGCTTATGATAAAGTAATAATATATTTTTATTTTCACTTAATTTTCATATTTTCCTTTGCTATTTTAATACAACAGATACATATTGTGCCAAGGAGAGATTTAGATTAGATACTAGAAAAAAAATCTTCACTGTGAGGGTGATGAGACGCGGGAACAGGTTGCCCAGAGGAGTTATGGATGCTTCATCCCTGGACGTATTCAAGGCCAGGCTGGATGGGGCTTTGAGCAACCTGGTCTAGTGAGAGGTGTCCCTGCCCAGGGCAGGGGGGTTGGAACAAAATGATCTTTAAGGCACCTTCTAACTCTAACCATTCTATGATTCTATGACTATGAATTTACTTATTTTCTGATTCATTATCTAATCTTTAACTTTTTTTTTGAAGTTGGGATTTGGGTGACTTTCTGATATGAAAAGGAATTAAAGAGAAAGAGATTTTGATATTGCTTTAAAATAATTAAGAAAATGTTGCTTAATGATGAATAAAGCTACAATTGATTTTCATTTTTTGAAAACCACACAAAGTTTTGTCTGACTTTTCATATTTTGTGTATGAGTAGTTAGATGAGATAACAACTACAACATGATGATCAGCAGAAATGCAGTAACACATAAAAAAGACAGTGAACTCTTAGTTTTAATTTCTCCAGGATGATACTTCACTTAAATGCCTGTTTTGGATTGTTTTTGTTTTGTTGTTGTTTAAATTGGTTAGATTGAGTTTGAAAAATTCAGTTTTGGTTACTGTTGTATTCACTTCAAAATAATTTTACTCCTACATCATAGTGTCCTTTAGGACCCCATTTCTGCACACTTATCTGAGCTGTTTTGTGAGAGACTCCAATGATTTTATGTAGCCATAAGAGGCTAACCAACAGACTAAGCTGTAATAACAGTTTTCTTTTATTTTGTATTAAAAATAATATTTTGGATGTTTGTTACTTTAGGGGAAAAAAAAAGTAGATAGATAATAGTTACATGGAAAATGGGGAAATGCAGGAATTTTGTCACCAAGAAAATCTCCCAAGTGACACATTGCATTGGTAAAACTATTTTCCTACAACTTTTGCTCTTTTCACCATGATTATTTCATATCTTTTCTTAATACCATAATAAAACATCACCCCATTAAGAGTGCAAATGCAAACATGCAATAATTAGCTCTAGTATCAAGGGAAGCTAAAAACTACAGGCAGCTCAACTGGCCTATTATTTTAAGCTCTCACCAGTACTAAAGTTTCTTGTTACAAGTGAAATAATTTTAATGTGACATATTGAATTATAATTAATAGAATTAGAAATAATAAAATATTATTCAAAGACTGTTTATCCAATAGAAATTGTTCCCATAGAAACAAGGAGAAAAAAATTCAATTTATTCAGGTTTTATGGCAAACAAATATTATTCTGCTGTGCATATTTAATACTTGTGAAACATCTATGTTTCACAAGAATATCACAAAAAATCAATAGGCAACCGAATATAGGATATTTCCTTTACTCTTTACTTTCAGCTTTAGTTGCATTCTTTGTAAAAATGAAGCAAACCACAGAGTCAGTCTGTTTGTGCACCAAGAAAAGCCACAGATGTTTTCCTGGTATTGATCTTCAGCAATAATGATTTTTAAGCATTGAAGAAGTACATATGGGGATTTGTGTGAAGGCCAAGATTAAAAAAAATACAAAAAAACCCAACAAAAAACAACACAACAAAACATGTAGGAAATAGGAGGCTGAAGAGTTATATCAAGACTGCCAGCAGTCATCACAGCTTTCATCTTATGCAAGTGCTGTAGGCTTGTGTTTGCAAAACCTCATGATTTATTTAGAATTTTAATTAAAGAAAAGAAGTTATTGGAACAGCATCCTAGCAGTACCTAACATCTGCCAACTGTGGCTAATGATTTTTACCACCTCATCTGCAAACACTCCATTAAAGAAGCTAACCATGACATCTGATACAACTGAAGCACGTGAGTGAGGGGAAAAAGAACCTTGTCTGCAGCTATCACTAATATAAGAGCCAGAATAAGGGTGAAAAAACCCACAATACCTCCTAGTGTCGTAGCTTCAGGGCTCAGTCTCAAGACCTCGGGAAGAAGGATCGTTACATACTCATCAGCATGTGAAACATTTTGGTTTTTGGATGCTCTCTTAACAGCTTTTTCAGAATTTACATTTTTTTCTGTTTTCCAAAGAAAAAAAGACACTTAAATGTTTAAAAGCATAAGGTCCTTGAATTTTTTAAAAAATCACACTTTTGATTTGATCTCTCTGTTTGTAGCTCTTTAAAAACTGACTGTTTACATTTGGTTGGGATTTCACTGTGCAAAGTACGACTCTAAGTATAGCAGCTACAGGGTACAAAGGTGGTCAAAAGTGATTATTGATGGGAAATGGAAAGGGAAAATGTGGCTATAACTTCCTGGCTTAATGGCTGCAGCTTTTCTTCTGCTCTTAAATACCCTACCTTTGTCTTGGTTTCAAATAAGTTAAATATCGCAGCAAACGAAATCCAAGCAATATTCTCTTCAAAGTACTTCTTTGGGACTTAGTCTAACAACCAGCAAATTCTAGCCTTTCCTTTGAGGAAAAAGACTAAAAGAGAAGCAACTGCTATAGTGTTGGCTAAGCTATTTCAGATTCATTGTGCTCCTGTTACATGGTTCTTGGAGACCCGAAAGACCTGTTAAATGTTGCAGCCCTTTCCCTGCTCGTGCAGGGTGCTTTACTGCATTATAACACGATAATACCACCACCATAATTACATAGTGCATTTACCTCTGGATATCTGCTAGAGAAGTCCTGGCTCTTAGGTCTGACCTCTCTCCAGACCAAACTGTGTTACAAGGACAAGCACCACATGGGAATGTACAGACACACCAAAATGACTGTAAATGTCGGCAACAACAGCTGCCTCCTTCTGATAGTCATGCATGTGTAAAACAAACAGAAACCCCCCCAAAAGGTCAGATATTGTGTATTTCCGCGTTTAAGAAACCTTTAAAGAGTTGACTAGAATAATAGAGATTGTCATTTGACACAGAACGTTTTAAAGGGCAGGTTCTTGCTATAGCTGAATCATTGTAAAGTTTGACATGTATTTTGTGCGATGTATCACAAGTTAAAAAAATATCCCCTGCTGCTACCTAAAGTCATTTTATAGCTTAGTGTATTTAATGAATGTACTAAACTTGTGGGTTATAAGGAATCGCGTAAAGAGTACTGATACAAAGAAAAGAAACATGCCGAGTTTTCCATCCCCTGTTCCCTTCCAGCAGTGGGAAAGTTTCTGATCACTGAAAATGTTTCTACAGAAAAAAAACTTGCTTTCTTTTGGAAAATGAGCAGTCTCCTTAGGGAATCTGGGCTTTTTTCCTGGCCAATTCAGTTTGTATTCCAATCCCAAGAGCAGCGCAGCAATGTTATTTTATTGTTCTGGAGGAAACTATACCTGTATAATAAGCGTTCTTGCAGTTAATACAATCCCTTCACACCAGGCGTCTTTGTTATTTAGCATGCACTGGGTTTCACTCTATTGTCTGGCTGGCAGGCTTCAGCTGCTTTTTGTAATACTGCAAGCATGTATCAGTCCTTTCACAGCTGAAGGGAAAATCCTTAAGCTTTCTTTTGCTTGCCAGTCATTCTCTATGCATTAAACTTCATATAAATACTATTATTAAGTGTATTTTTTCATGTCCCACGTCTTCTCAGTATGTTACCTTTAAATCACATGGTTATCACGGAATTTATTTGCAGAGAAGTAGTGAGATTTCAGAAATGTCCTCTGAGGAGATGCCTCATAAAATGCTGCATAAAGAAGCATTCAGAAAATCCAGCTGAACTTGTATTGGATCTTAAAGATTTAAAATATTCTGTATCGATTCACAGAAAAACCATTGGACTTATGTTGCTTCATTCAACAGTGCTGACAACGTTCAGAGAGACAATGAAAAAAGTCATTTGGAGTCAGCTCAGAAAAAAAAAGTCTGCTCTTATTGCCCATCATGCAATTTATTAATGCTTCAGTTGGGAAGCTGACCTCAGACACATTCAGACTAAGTAGTTTTATGAGGCACTGAAGTGGAAGAAGCAGTCAGAAGTTCAAGTACATCTGTAGGCTCAAGCCAAAAATCTCAGCTTTATGTGTTTTAAATTAGTCTTTTTACTCCATAATTAGAAGCTGGAGATATTTGGTCCGATTTTTAAATATCTGCAGTTAAGGCAAAATTGAATGGAGATTTCAGATCCACCTAGTTATCCCCAGCTATAGTTACATCAGCTCTGAAAAGAGCAACTGTCAAAACATGTATTTTGACATTTCACTTTAGACAGATAGATGTAATTTTTGTGGTTCATTGGTTTATTTTTTCTCTCTATGAAGCATATCTCCATCAGATGATCTGTTGCGTTCAAATACTGCTTTCTTACCTGGCTGGATTCTGCACAGCCTGATCATTCTCAGCTCAAGTCGTTCAGGTGGCCAGAGTTACTCATGTCAGACTTGTGAAAATAGCACTGAGACAGAAAACATGCCTGACTCTTCTCTATTTATTGCATTACTTTTGTTTCATTTGTTTTGGGGCATGGATTGATGGGCTAGAAATAATTCATTTTTCATATTCTGAGATAAATTGATGGGAGCAAAGGATCTGTCTCTATTGCAAGAACATATTTGAAACTGAATTATTGTGAGACAATAAAAATCTATTTTTAGAGCATTTTTTTTAACTATTGCATCATTTTTCAGACTTAAAAGCACTTTATTGTTGCTTTTAAGTTGCTTTATTGCCTCTAATTAGATAGATGTCTAATCTCATATTTATGAATTTCAGTATGTATATGGTTCAAGATATGCATTGAAAGTCCCTGCCAGATTCTTTTACATGTCTGCTGCTTTTGTAAGGGAAGATATAATCTATTATCCTCAAAAGAGTTTTATTCGCTGCTGGAATAGTTCACAAACTGTGCTCCTAAAGTAGTGATTCCTGCTGTTCTGTGATGGAATAGTGGCCTTTGTAGTCAGGTCCTTGTCAACTCTGGATGACTTTTCTTAGAGGATTATAGAATATGCTAAATGATTCCCTAATGCTACTTTTCTGCATAGAATTTTAATAATTGTTAGCTAGTGATACAAAATTGTAAATCAGAAAGGCGGATTGTTCTATGAATTAGATGGAAATATGAGTAGGCTAATATCAGCTAGACTATGGGAAAGAAATTGTGGAATTTTGTTTTGTTTTTTAAAAAAATGAAATCTAAAACCAATGAGAATCACTTTTTGCACTTGGACTTTTAACGGTTAGATAAATTCCCTTTATATAGAGACTAGAAAGAACCAAGTGCCCTGGTCTTTCCCCTGGCACATGATGAGATTGTTGAGTCCCTTGCAGAACAGTAGCGTAAATTGAATAGGTCCAATTTTAAGGTGGGCTTCTGGGACCAATTCTGGCAAAAACACCATTTCAGAAAATGAATATACTGCATAGTCATACCAGTAGTTCTGGCCCAAATGACTTCTCTTTTGCCCTGTATCCTTTCTGAAAATCAAATCTATATTCTGTCAACATTCACAGGTGAATGATTTGGCTTGTGGATTAAAGATACTCAGTGTCCCAGCAAGTAGGATCTTTTATTAGATGTAGTATGGTGCTGTCATCCCTCCCCCTACCATGTGACTTGATGTTGTTGACTGGAAGACAAATTATTTCAAGTCTAAATATAGAACAATATGTGTAGCAAATGCACATATGGTTCTCAGTTTATGCTTTTATCTTATTTACAGCAAACCATACATGCCCTATTCTCCCATGCTCTTTTCCTGATACAAAGCCCACCTAGAGAATCCATTTGGCTTTATGATCTGTGTGAGGATCTGGAACCTAGGGTTCTTGCATTTCTCCTGGAAATTTTCATTGTTTGACAGCTATGGAAGCAGTGGGCAGCACTACAGATATCTTCAAGGAATTATGAAACTGTACTCTGGTGGATTTTTTCTCAACTTCAAATATTTCTTCTGCTGATGTAAATGTCAGAGGTGAATATGATGTCTGAACTTTGTGAGAGGGATGTATTATTGGCTGTGAAGCGGTCTGCAGTCTTTTGTTCACAAAGAACTGGCAGATTACCTTGTTTGTCCTCTCTTTTGTTCTGCTGGCATGTAATTCAGGTGGAGTAGAATCACACTATAGAAGGTTGATTACGAATTAATAACCAATATTACTACTTAAAATCATCCTTCTCTCCGCATCTCTAAAGTGGTACTATGTTTTAAACCTTATAAAGAAAAATATGTGAAAAGTTTAGTCTAGTGAAGAAGAATGTCTTGAACTTACTGTTTTTGTATTTTACTGACTTTTTACTGTTTAAACTTCTGGAAGTGTGTGGTGGAGGCTTGAATTGTCTGTTTAACAAGAGATACTGAACAGATTGAATGGAATAAGCTAGACAAGATTTAATATTTGGAATTAATCTTGTTGTGATCAAACTATGTGTTACAGCTACCTATGGTATTGCTAATTGATGTATTAATTTTATTGTTTTAACAGGGATAATAATATCCACAAAGTGCCACTATGTCCCAGATACTAAATATAGATTTACATCAACCTTGGGGTAAAGCTGAACTAAGAACTTTATAGCTAGATGATTCTTTTGTATTGTTTCCTGTATCACTTGGCTAGTTTAAGCACTGTAGAACTACTTTGGAGTTGCTTGCACATTTATTTTGTGGTATACAAATACACATGGTAAACTACCCTTAGTTTTCCAAGACCTTTGTGTGAGTATAACCCAGTGTAACCTGATGATATCAAACACTATCATGCACAACAATAACATATCTGTAATCTGAGGAAATGTTTCTGCATTTTAGAAGCTGAAAGACATCTCGTTCAGATTCACTTCTTGAAGCTTTCTACCTCTGTTTGAAAGTCCATCTACCCTAAGAAATTCTCCACTGATCCAGTGGAAACACCCTGGCTTACAAAAACAAACAAAAGAAAAAATTAATATCCTAGCACTTGAAATTTTCAGGTAAATTATACATAGAAAATGGATCTCTTTTGTTTGTTTTTGTAAGCCAGGGTGTTTAATTTGTACTCTCTTTCTGCCATGACCACACTCTGCATGCAGACATTCAAAAATCTCTCTCCTTCTTTCTTTTAAAAATGGCTAGCTATTCTCTGTTTATATAGATGTATTTGTTTTAGGGCCTCTTACATTAAACACTGTTTTCCTTTGTACAAATATTACTGCAAATTATCATTGATGGAGGCATTCAAGCTACAGAATCCCAGAGGAAAAAAAAAGTGCAAAATGCTGGAAAGATAGATTCTATTAGAAGTCTCCTCCTGCTTTGTCCCGTATCTTGAACTCTAGGTCACACTTCAAAGCTAATATCTTTCTGCAGGCTTTTTTCAGAAAGGTGTACAAAACATTTTAACTGACTCAGAACAGAGATGGGAATTTCTAGGTTTTGGTTTGTGGCTGAGTTTGCATCATCTTATACTGCTGTAACCAAACCTCTGAAACATTCTCCGCAGCTGCCTAGGACATTCACTTTCTGTAGCAAGTTTGGCAAGAGGGCTTGATTCCACTGTTGATGGCTTGGGAGTGGAAACTTGCAAAGAGATAATTATTAATATACATTGCTCAATGATGTGGTGATAAATAAAAACATGGGCAAACTAACACTTCTGGTGTTCCAGACTTGGCAGCAGTATGAAGAAATCTTTATCACTCTGCTTTCCTTGCAGTCCTCTAACTGACTGCACTGCTGGTGGTGACTCCCTGTAACCTCTCTGATACCCTTTCAGTGTAGGTTCTCACCTACACTTTTCTGGAAATGGCAAGTGTCCAGGAACTAAGGAGGTAAAAGAAGGAAATAGAAATTTGAAGAAGAGTCCTGGAATGTCCTCTTTCTTTCTCCTTCCCCCAGCCCCAAGTTGTGTACTAAAATTTCCAGAAGACAGAAAAAAGGCACAGGTCAGACCTTCAACCCCAGAGTGTCTTGTGTGCTGGAAAAGGGCAAGGTAAGTAACCCAATTAGGCACAGGTAGGTGCAGAGTGTGTCCTTAGATGCATAGAGATGTATGAGCTCAAATTGCGTAACTCTAACTCTTCCTCCCTTCATGTTGGTCTATGAATATAATACTTAGCCCCTTGATTCAGTGACACTGAGTGGAATAAAATGACAGTGCCAGCATGCAGGGCACATTTTCTCCAATTTGCAGCTAATAATTTTGGTAATGTATGTGTTAAATAATCTCTGTAAATGCCTGAAAATACAGCTAATGAATACCCACTCATATGCTTGAACACAAATGATTACAAAGATTCCATATTACTACAGGCAATTAACTTACACTTATTTAAGATTTACTTTTTCATGGCCAGCAGGGATACATCCCTCCTGGGTTGTGACCAGATGTTTAAACATGAAGACTGTAATTTTCGCTTTTATAACAAGTATGCGCCTCAGTGCTAATGGCTTTGACTCTTTCCAGCAAGCATCTCAAATCCTGCAATTTGGTGGTCAGCTTAAGGAAAAAGAAATGCTCTGCAAATGAGTAAAAAACAGTCTGCATCTCATATCAGTGGATCCTCTGGAGCCAGCTGCATAACTAATGGAATCAGCTGCCGGCCTTTTCACCCATAGGGTGCACATTCTCTCTTAATATAATAACTGCAATCCCACAGTCTGACGTAGTTTGGGAAGAAGTGAATTCTGGACTCAGTGAAGCACAAGCTTTTCAAGCAGCGTGCTTGGTTAGGAGTGAATGAGTCCAGCGTTGGAGCTGGTAATGGAGAGGCAAGATGCCTAGAATCTATTTGCAGCTCTGTCATTGACTCCCAGCGGGAGCACAGATGCATTCAAGTGCTTGAAACTAATTCTTTTTTTTTTCTTTTTTCAATATCCAGCAAGCTCTGTTTAATAAACATTCATTTCTGCAATGTCCCTGCCCCTAGTTTGATGTCCTTGTGAATCTAAGGCACTAAGAGATATATTTCACAAGGATGTGTCTACTTTCCCTGCCGAAACTTAATATCATTTAACAAACAACCTATGGTCACAAATTCTTGCAACTACTCTGTTATCTAGATACAGCTATTTATTTATTTATTAAATCCATGCAGGATTATGCATTATTGCTTGAACTTTTTCAAATATCAGTCTTATTGTTCATGCAATGACTAGATTGAAATGAAACCATACTTGTGTCACAGCTTTTGAGCCTCAAATATTATATCAAGATGACAGGTTTCACATATTTTCATGGAAAAGGAAGGTCATATGTACTTGACATTTCAGAATCACTGTCAGTTGTGGGCAGGATTTTGAAGATAGGACACTAAAGGCCTAAGTACATGTCTCAGCAAGACTACCTGTTCTTCAGAGGTGAAGAGCAAAGCCCAGAGAGAACTGCATCTGGCCAAGGACATCAAAGACAATAAGAAAAACTTCTATAGATATGTCAGGAAAAAAGGCAAGACTAGGGAGGCTGTGGGCCCTCTCCAGAAAGAAATGGGAGACCTGACTACCCGGGATATGGATAAGGCTGAGGTACTGAATGACTTCGTTGTCTCAGTCTTCACTGGCAAGGGCTCTAACCACACTGCCCAAGTCATAGAAGGCAAAAGCAGGGGCTCTGAGAATGGAGAACTGCCCACAGTAGGAGAAGATCAGGTTCAAGACCACCTGAGGAACCTGAAGGTGCATAAATCCATGGGACCTGATGAAATCCATCCACGGGTCCTGAGGGAGCTGGTGGATCAAGTTGCCAAGCTGCTTTCCATCATATTTGAGAATCATGGCAATCTGGTGAAATTCCTGCTGATTGGAAAAAGGGGACATAACCCCGATATTCAAAAAAGGGAAAAAAGAGGACTCAGGAAACTACAGGCCAGTCAGTCAGTCTCACCTCTGTGCCTGGCAAGATCATGGAGCAGATTCTCCTGGAATCTCTGCTAAGGCACATTGAAAATAAGGAGGTGATTGGAGACAGCCAACATGGCTTCACCAAGGGCAAATCCTGCCTGACAAATTTGATNTCCTGCACCTGGGACGTGTCAATCCCAGGCACAAATACAGGTTGGGCAGAGAATGGCTGGAGAGCAGCCCTGAGGAGAAGGACTTGAGAGTGCTCAACACGAGCCAGCAGTGTGCGCTGGCACTCAGAAAACCAACTGTATCCTGGGCTGCATCAAAAGAAGGATGACCGGCAGGTCATGGGAGTGATTCTGCCCCTCTACTCTGCACTTGTGAGACCCCACCTGGAGTACTGTGTCCAGCTCTGGACGAGAGCTCAACAGAGAAAGGATATAGAAATTTTGGAACTGGTCCAGTGGAGGGTCATGAAGATGATTACAGTATTGGAGCACCTCTCCTATGAGGACAGGCTGAGGGAGCTGGGGCTGTTCAGCCCGGAGAAGAGAAGGCTCCGGGGAGACCTTATAGCAGCCTTCCAGTATCCACAGGGACCCTACAGGAGAGCTGGAGAGGGATTCTTTGTCAGGAAGTGTAGTGATAGGACAAGGGGTAATGGTTTTAAACTGGAAGAGGGGAGATTTAAATTGGATATTAGGAAAAAATTCTTTCCTGTGAGGGTGGTGAGGCACTGGAAGAGGTTGCCCAGAGAAGTTGTGCATGCTCCATCCCTGAAAGCATTCAAAGATGGGGCTTTGAGCAACCTGGTCTTGTGGAAGATGTCCCTGCCCATGGCAGGGGGATGGAAACTTGATGATCTTTGAGGTCCCTTCCAACTCTAAACATTCTATGATTCTATATTAAGATTTTCCTTGTCATTTCTTCACTCAGGATTTCCATCCTGATAGTTTCTCCCAAAATTCCTATTTTGACTTATAACTGCGTTTGGGTGAAAAAAAAGTCTTGCAGTTCACCTTTAGAAATTTCATGAGTCTTGGTTAATTTACTTAATACTTGACAAAGCAAAAATGTTTTTTTGATCAAAATGGTAAATTCAGGACCCTTTGTGCCTCCCTTCTGGAAGATAATATCTGTTCTGCTTAAAGCAGCTCTGTTTGGGAAGCAATTTGATGAGACAAAGAGACAATCTCTGCAATATGCAGCTGATGAACACTGGGTTCTTCTGCACACCTGTATTGCTACATGTTGAAGGTAATCTTTTTAAAAAAATATGGTTTGAAGTCCTGCTTCTCTATTTCCTGGGCAAAATGTAATATATAGCAAACAACATACAATCCAAACTGTTTATAGTTATAAGCTGGCAGAGTCTAAAAGTATTTGTTTTAAATAACTATTTCAGCCTCTTAATATTGACACCAATCCTTAGTCTTTCTGAATGTGTCTAATATTGGGGCACATTATTCTAGTTTTCATCTATTTACGTGATAAATCACATTTTATTGAATTAATGTTTCATCAGGGTCATTCTGTAATTTAAAAGAGCAGCTGACAGAAATGCTTGAAAGGCTGAGGATGGTACATCTATGCTTCCTGCAAGAAAGAAAGAAACAGAAGTGGTTTGGGAAGTCAGCAATTCTAGGAAAGCCATTTGGTTTCTGGCAGCACAAACTCTGTGCTCTGTTTGGACCAGGCTACCTTGCTGAACAGATACTGAGCTCTGGCAGCTCAGTCTCCCATACTTCTGAGATAGACATGGAAATGTCATTTTTTAAAATGATAGCAGTATATCAGCCGAAATCCATTTTCCTTTAACACTCTAATGGACATTTCTGCATGTTTTCAAGCATCAAGAGGTGTTTTACAATTCCCTAATCTGAGGTATGCCTGGAAACATGCCATCATAGCCAACCTCTAATCATTCCTCTTCCATCTCATCCAAAGCTCTCTTCCAGTAATATGAGTTCATGCCTGGGAATAGGCAGGCTTTTTGGGCTGTGATTTTGTGCTTGTTTTTGTTCTGAGCGGAGGATATATTGGATGGTTGGTAATGGGGAGGTGTCTTGTTTTCAGTCAGGTTTAAGCTGCCTCTGAAGTCCTTCCCGCTGTCCTGTCAGGACTGTGCATTAACATCTACCAAGCTCTTCTCAGTTTTTATTCAGCCACCCAGGGCCAAGAAGGGTTGATGGTATTTCCTCCAACTCTAGTGTCCTAACAGCAAAGAGGTGAAATGTGTACACAGACAGCCTGCCAAATCCCCATACTTGGCTATGTTGGCTTGCTTATGTTGACACTGTAAGCACCCAGAGTTACTGGAACTGTCATTCCCTTTGTCTTTGCCAAGGACAGCATGCTGGTATTGCAGAGTGTGAGCTGGGGATACCCATGACATCTGCAAGAGCCAATGGCAGGTGAGTTCATCTTTGCAGTTCACCCCTGCAGACATCGGCTCAGACAAGGAGTGGGTGGTAAGCAAAATCCCGAATGTGGGAGGTCTGGTGGCACCCATCAGGCAACTCTGCCAGTGGGAGGGACTGCAGCAGTTGCATGGATGGGAGGTAACCAAGCCTGCAGAGAGCACTCCCAAAGGAGGCTGCTCTTCTGCACTGGGATGAGTGCTAGCAAGTCTTATGTGCTCCTCTCTCTCTGTCTCTCTTTTGAAGCAAATCAATGTCAAATTAACTGCTATAAAAGAAATATCTATGTTAGAAATAAAAGGTGAGGCAGCTAGATAAATCACAAAGTATCCTTAAGGGGTAATATCTTATGTTTATAGTACTTTTTCATAAAAGTGGAAAGCTCTTGTAAGTGAACAAAAATGGGAAGATACTTTGAATGCCTGAAGTAACCTCAGGTAAAATAAGCATTAGAAACAGCAAGTCATTCAGGTCCATGCACAGCAGGGTTTTTTATCTGTTGTACACACAGCAAGCTAAGCTTCTCAAAGCTGTCAACTTTCTGGTCAGTATTTAGTTAGCTAAACACAAAGGGTCACATTTATTTCTCCTGCAAGGCTGAGAGTAAGGACAGTTATTATTTGGATTGGACACCTTTCCTCTGGTTTCTGCAGCAACTTTTCTCCCAGGGAGAGCTTTTTTCTCCCTCTGTAAAGGCACAGTCCCACCTGCCAGCCCTGCAGCTCTGCACAGGCCAGCTAGAAATGCACCATGGCTTCTCTCTGCAAGAAGTCTTCTCCTGGCCTGGGCCTTCTGCTGCAGAGGCAGCAGCTTACTCTGATGTGGCCTTGTTGATGTAGTCTATCTATGAAGTTGACAAGGATTTGGATAGTTAATTTATCTTGGAGAATTGTATTTTGGGTGCCCAGTCCTATTCTGAAGCTTTCCTGATAATGTCAAAGCTTGAGTGTTGTGTATGTATTAATCCATTGACCTACACGGGATGTAATTTTAAGAAGCACCCTCCCCTTCACCATCTCCCAGATCTTCCTCTCTCCCCAGGGAAAACAAATATGTCTAAAGACCAAGCAGTCTCCAAAGGTTTTCTCATCTGCTGCCAGAAGAAAGTTTCATTCAAAGAAACATATAAGCCAGATGAGACCTGGTATACTCCAGAGTAGGAGAACAAAGCAAATCCAAACACAGACCAGGTCATGCTCCCCTCCACTTTTTGTCTTGCTGGCTGAGGAAATGCACTTCAGGTTGGCTTTCATCTCCTTGGGATTGCTGTTCCCTCCTTATAGACAGCTGGGAATTTGGGCTATTAAAGAAAAGTTAGTGACTTTTTGCTTTGTGTGTGGAAATGTCTACTTCTGACCTAGAATTTTTAAAGGAGCAAAGCAATAATGGCAGTGAAAGAGCTGTTGGAGTTGCTCTGTTCAGCAATGAGGAGATGCTCTATGCAGTGATGCTGGATGCAATTGCTGAGACCAATTAAAGTAGCTGAGGCAGAAAAAGCCAGTCATAGTCACTTTTCTCCCTCTACTGTAGCATTAACTATTTACAGGTCACAAATATAAGTGTTTAATAGAGACATTCCCAGGCGCGGACAGACATAAACACTTAAGATAACATGTAAAACAAGGGACTTGATTTCTCAAAAACTGTTTGCTGTATTTAGGATATTTTCTTGCAGAGAGTAAGCCCTGTTCTTCACAGCACCTCACTGACCTTGGATATACTTGATTAAACATTAGTAAATTAACTNACCAGAATATAAAAGCACTAGATATGTTTGAAAGCAGTTTTGAAGCTGTTATACTCTTTTCTGCTGAGGATCGATATTTGACTTAAAGCTTTGAATACCTTTGAAGACATGGCTACCTCTATTTTAAATAACTATAGATATGAGACAAATGCTTTTTTATGGGGTTGTGGCATATTCTGCTGGGGAGGGTTAGTTTCTGCTGAACTGAAATGCAGGAAAAACAATAGAATGTGGTGGTTCAACTTTGTAAAAAAGAAATATGTTCTTAATGTGACAGAATTAAGAAGCTACTGAAACTGAAATCAGTCTCTTTGATGCATAACGAATGGTTGTGAGCCTTAACAGTAAATGTTATCCCACTTGAAAACTGCACAACATTATTTTTTTTAACCTTCAGGATGTTTGAAAGAGACTTGTCATGGCAGACTGTCCTGTACACCTACTTAAGACAGAAGGATCTCATACCTCTTTTGGAAGTTTTTGACCATTAAGGTGTTGTAATAGATGGGCTCAGGTCACATCCAGTTTTACTTTTACTCCTTTGGCAGAAACATAAAGAAATAGAAACTGACTTACTGACCTTACCCAAAAAGAGAGAGCCTCACTGAAAGAAACAGAGAGGGGAAAAAAAGGCTGGGATGAGGAGGAATGAGCAGGCAAAAGCTGAAGAAATCCATCACAGAAGCTAAAGTTGAGGGATCCAGACAGAACAAATGCTAATACAGGAGGTATCTGCATGCTAGGACTGGCTTCACTTGCATGTAGAGATGATACAGATACGGAGAACATATTTGAAAACCGTTAAATATGTGTTTTTCCAGGTCCTGAACTGACCTCTATCATCAGCTCTAGGTGACAATAGAACCAGACCAAAATCCAGTTGTACACCTTCTTAAACTCAAAGGAAAATCATGTTTACATTTAAGCATGGTGGGTTGGTGCTATTATAAATTTAGAAGTATCCAGCTGCTTGTTCAAATCATGAAAATCATCAAACCATTGGCAGTGTGGGTACTTGTTCAAAGATAAAAGATATTCTTCTTTATGAAGAGGAATACGTAAGATTGCTGAGCTAATTTTGAAATTATGAGTTAGTTTCATCTGGCATGCAAAAGCCTGAACTGTCTAGTAAGATTAAATAGCTGTGAGGTTATGTGGTAGTTTCTTTTCATTAAATCATTGGCAATTAAACATGACATGCTTTGATCAGCTTATGCTCTCTCCGATGTACAGTTTGATTATCCCTATCATTGTTAGTGACAATATTCACAAATACAATGAATATTAGTAATGAATGTCCAGCCCTTTTTTATAGACAATCCAAATTTTGCCTCAGTGATTATTTGCACCAATAGACTGCACGTGACTTGTAAAGAAATGATTCCTTTTCATGGGTCTAGGTTTCCTTCACTTTAGCTGCAGTCTGATAGGTTTTCTTTGAGGACTAATCAGTTTCTTCGTGATTTTTATGAAAATGTTTCTGTTGGTTTTCCTACATAGTTTTGAATATCTTAATTTTTCTTCACTAGATATCCCTTTTGACCAATTTTATGTTTTTTAATCTAGAAAATGTGGTAAAAAGTTTGGTGACATTTAGAAACCATTTCTTCTTACATTTATTTTGATTTCCAATTGAGATAAAAGCATTCTTTCTCTTTATAGGAGAGCAAAGTGTAGTGTCATTAGAATGTTTTATTCAGAGTATATTTCATACCCTTTAATCCACTGAAATGTCTTGTTGCTTGTTTAAACACTGAGGAGTGATGGTTTCATTGAACTATCCCATTCATCAACAGCTTGATTCACACCTACCACTGCCTGGCATTGCGATTCTGTTGCCAAAATCTATCAGACAAAAAAAATAATTATTCTTGACTCAGTGACAGACAGTTGTCCAGAGCAAAGATCTTTCTGCCTATAAATTACTGTCTCACTTTTTTTTTTCTGTTACAGGCAGCAACAGGGCCATCAACACAGCGTTGTTCCACTAGGCTAGGCCAGCAGGTGAGAATGCAAGGCTGTGTTAGCAGCTGAAACCCTAGTCCAGACATTGCACTGGCATGTTGTTAGGGTGCTCTTTCATGATGCCGGGTCCACTTAAACATACTATATTATATCAGATCACATACTATGCTAATGCAGTTCTCGCATGATTAGTTCTGCAGCTAAGCAGATGAGTTCATCTTGCATGATGAGTTCTGCAGCTGGTTTGTGTCTGTCTCCCATGTAAATGGTCTGCCCCGTTGGAGTGCAGAAGAACATGGACACACCTCTAGCCTATTTTTTTTTTTTTTGTATTGCAGACTGCTATGAAATGGACTCTGGGCAAAGTATTTTCCTGTCTAGTTTTTCCATGTCCCATTTAATAACTTGAATCTTTTTGACCATTTTCAAATACATGAGGTGCATGAAGAATATTTTCCAAGGCATTAGGATCCTTGCCATTTTCTGAAGGGAAAAACAGATTTATTGCCACAATTGAAAGAATATCAGTTAAAGGTTAAATCTTAATGGATATCCTAAAATTTGCATAGATGGAGAGGAAGATGGTTAAGATTTCATTTGAGCTCTTGTTGTATCAGGAAGGACTGTTTTGTTCTACAAATATTTTTTTGAAGCAAGGAACCCTTCATCTTCTCCAGAATCCCTTTAATACTTTGACATTTTAGGGAGAAAATTACAAAGTACTTTTCTCCCTCTTATGAAGTATACAAAATATTACAAGGCAGTACCACATAAAGCAGAACTGTCAACTTCTTCGCTCTTGTAATACATGCAGATAGCTCAGCAGAGCTTATTGCAGATAGATTGTGTTGGAAAATGGGTTAACGTTATGCGGTATTGTATACTGAAGTCATCAGATCCATGCAAATTCACTAATCATGTTATGTGAAGCATCCTGTTTTCCTGGGTAGCCAGAGGAAATAAATGCATAAATTAAACCTATGTCCACACCCTAACATTGTTTTTAAATGATGCTGAGCAGCATGACACCTACAACCAGCCTAAATAATGAACCATGAAACACATGAAAGTTTGCTGAAACCCTCTTAGGTAAGTTCTAGTGTATTTGTCGTGTTATGCTGTATGTTATATATATATATGTGGTATATATATATATATTATATATGTTATATCTTTCCTTAAGGCTCACTTATTTTTCATTTGTCCCTATTATTTTAAAATTCTGCTGTGGTAAACTAGTTGCTTCCAGCCACTCAGAATAAGAATGAAGCTATTCCCTTTATAAGTAATTTTTTCCTGGAATCACTTGCATGTTATTTTGTTTTCCCATTGTCCCACTGAAAGGAGATTGAAATATATCTCAATGTTGGACTTGTCTGGAGTCACTGATGGTGACTTCTTCAGCTGTGTTTGTGATGCAGTGGCTGAAGAGTTGATGAGAAGCAGTTATACTTGTCTATAAAGCAGAAAGCTTGAAACCTGCTCAGCAAAAGGTTTTGGAAGATAGGATACTTCAAAATTCAGTAGCTGTCCTCATGTTTAGCCTTACTGATGCCAGTAGTGGAGCTGAAATGGTAGTGTCTTTACAGATAAAACATTATGACACTAGCTTCACCGATGGTGTCGAGCAGGAGGCTGGATACGTTAAAATAAAATGCTTAGCTCCATGGATCTGAACTTCTTTCTGAATGGGGTGATCCAGAGAAAAAAAGTAGGAAGTACACAGGTACACTTCATAGAGTCTGGTGGATCTCTGTACCCTTGTAAGCAGGCATGGCTACAATCAAAGGTGTTTTTTTTTTCCATCTAGAAAACAAAACAGTTGTCAAACTGTATTTGAAATCATTACAGGTTTACTGCCTCCATACATCTGTGGGAGTTAATTCTGTTCAACTTTATTTTGATAAAATTTTGAGGGGAGTATTCAAAATAATGTCTTTTGAATGGATTACATAGTCATTACTTTGAGTCTAACAATACAAATCATCTTTTTAATCATGCGTTTTGTTATAGCGTGTTAAAGTTAAAAGATGCAAGAATTACAGTCAGCTAATAATGCACCAGAAAGTTGCCTAACTTCATATGTAGTTTTTAATAGAACATGATTAACCATTAAACCTCTAAAGGAAATGATTTTCCATTTCTGTAAGATATATAGAGGAACATGAAATAGTTGATAGGAAGTCTTTTGTCTGCCTATTTTGAGTTCCCTGAAATTTCTTCTACTTGGATTATTGCAGTGCACCAAATCTAAACTTCAGGTTCTTCACGCACAGACCATTCCCTCACATGTGTACCCTACTGAAAGGGAAGTGTAGCTTAATATTAATTATTAGCAGATGAAATACAAATAGGAGAACTATAAAGTTCTAGTTTATATGCACCTGTAGTACTCTACGTGATGTAGGACTGACATAGAAAGGACATAGAAGAAACCATAAAATCAAGAAAAGGGAAAGAGGTAGATAGGTAATACATGGAAAGACAGAAAAAAACAAAATTTATGTATTCATCTATAGAATGCATAGAGAACACATTCTTTTAGAGAATACATACATTCTTTTAGAGAGATTTAGAGATCTCAAGATACACAAGTACCTTCAAAGTAGTGTCCTTAAATGAATTCACTACCTACAGTTCATTGAACAAAAACCTGTGAAATTAAGAAAGGAATTTCAAAGCAGACAATAATGAATAAAATCCTATTGCTGCATAGATTCCTAAAGGAATTAGTCAAAATCCGAGTTATCCAGAATCAGTGAAATGCTGGGGGAAAAATTAATTAAAGTAATTGGTATTGAAATGTTATTTATTTACAACCCAATAATAGCCTAGACTTCACTAGAACAAATAGTTTATATTAAATACTAATTGATTACTGACACATAGCAATTGAGAACTAATTACCATGGTGTTTATATGTAGTCTTTTATTTTCCACTCTTGGTAGATGGATTTTTAATAATTCATTATTAACTAATATAGATAAAAGTGATACTGAATAAAAATGAAATTTATATTTGAGGACTATCACTTAATCATTTGCTTATGTTATCTCCAGGGTCTTCTTTTAGACCCCTGCTCCCATCCCCGTCCCTGTCCCCTCCCATCCCTCGCTTCTTCCCATCTTTATGCCTGAGGACAGTAATAACAATGAAGTGAGAGTAAAAAATCATAAAAATATTTTCATTCTTTGGCAGGTAGTAAAAACTGTTCTCCTTCCTAAACTGCACAGAATGTGCCTTTGATTAGATAACAAATTCAATAAAACAAAACATATTGATTGCCAAAGGGAGGGTTTTTTTCCCACAAACTAATAGTGCTAAGCACTGAAGGAGGCTGTTCAAAGTAAAACTACTTCTTCAGACAGCTGTCATCTGCAAGAGTGATCCGGATGTTGGGGAGAACAGAGTTATGGAAAAAAATAAGATTTTATTATTGCAGATAATGCCTGCAGAGCAATTCTGTTGGGATGCAACTGTTCTAGATGTTACTCTAAGTCAGGTATTTCTTACAATACATGGATATTTGACCATTTTTGTTGTTTTACACTATTTTGCATCTCAGGATCTCAATGCACCATATCACTAGAAAATATTTAAACTAAGCAGCTTATTTTTGAATGCCATTTGATGCAAGAAGTAGATATAAAGTGGCTGTCATGCTTTGTGAAATTTATCATTCAAAACTCCTTTGTACATATTTGCAGTAGAATGTTAAAATTCTGCATCATAGTAAAATTTTGAAAAAAATAATAAGCATTAAAACATGGTGTTAAAATTTCTCATAAGGTAGAAATTATTAATCTAATATTTGTATATTGTTATATTACCGTTAATATTACAAACCTTATAGTATTTCCACTGTATCTAAACACACTGCTTCAGTGTTATGCACCTTATTGAAACAAGCAAGTAGAAGAGATTTGTTTCGACACTTTTCCTCCAAAGTAAAATGAAACCAGACCCATTCTTGTGAAATGTAACTGCAGTTTCTTTGGCAGGACATTGTCTGTCCCACCAGCAGTGTCTTACCTGGTGTAGAGCTGCCTTCTATTTTAACTGAGGTGCAACAGACGCTTTCTAGATCACTCAGGAGTTGGTGATTTGGCTTGTATTAAATACTAGAGCTCCTGCCTCTACAAGACTTACTCTTATCATGAGAGAGGGAATTTGGGGTTGTTCATCTCTGCTGCATTAGCCCAGCATACACTGCGAATACAAGAAGTGTTTCAGCATTCAGCATTGTTCAAAAGGCGAACACCTGGCTGTACCTTTTTAAAAACTGGGGGTAGGTTTGGGGTGCTATAAACTTGGTTCTGTTCAGATTTCTCTGTTCAGGTAATGGTGTGGCATCTAAAGGTTTGGGAAACAACATGTGATTTCATAACAGATTATCCTGCTCAACAACTTTTGCTTGGATTTGGAGAAATGTATTTCCCAATGTTCTTGCTCCTTTAGAAATATTTCTTTGATCATTGCTATTTTTTCTCCTTAGGCAAAAAGAAACTAACCCATGACAACATGGTGTCTGGTATATCTCGCCTCCTTACAGATGAAACAATAGGTCTAATTAAATGATATTTACATGCACTTAGGAGCTTTCTATGAAGATGACAATTCTCAAATGTAACACATCCCAGTGTGAGAATCCAGAGATCGATTCTGCTTTAAAGATGTTTTATCCAGTGGTTTTATTGCAACTAGGGTTAATGCTGGCACTGATTTAAAATAGTTGCTGTACTAATGGCTATCCTGTCATCTATATTCACCCAGCTTGAAATATCCATCCAGTTCTCAATATAAACACAAAAAGATAGGAGTCAAATAATTTTCACAATCTACTGTCACAACCTCATAATCCTGTGGATGTTACATGGTGATTCTTATGTTCTTATGGTTGTGTGAAAGCTCTGTGTTTTTGTAGACAGGAATACTACTTGGTAAAACAGGGAAACAAGATTTCACAAACCTATTACAAATTGGTCAAGGACCAGGATGGATGTGGTCCACACACTCATTTGCACAAAAATTTGAAGCTGGTAAACATTATTCTCATATGTCAGTAAAGGAATCAGAAAGAAATATGACGACATAACAGGGAGGGCAGGTTCACAGAATACTTTGCCAGCACCTTGCCACGTAAAAGTTACACCAAGGAGATGTCCCTGTCTCTTTTTAACCTGAGAAATGTCCATGTGCACATAATTGTTTTATGTCAAGGTTAATGAGAGAAAATCACATTTAAGCTTTCAGTTCAGACAATAAATCTGTCAGAATCCAAGAAGTTTCAGGTTGCTTGACGCTGTCAATGAAACATATGTGATGCAGAAGGTTTTTTTTCAGCCACCAATCAAACTAGTCTTTTTACTTTGTCATAAACAGGGGAACCTCAAACTTTAACCCTCCCTGTGACTATAGCTATGCTCATCCCATTAAGGAACTGAAATAATATAGTTTATTATGTTTTTAACTGTGAATAACTCTGCTGGAAATGTGAAATAAAAATTGTTTGATTAAAGTGTGCAAAATATATCTGAATAATTTGAATTGACTGAATAAACAAATCAAATTAAATGTCCAAAAAAACCTATAATCCCATAGTTGATATTTTACAAACAGAGAATAACAGCATGTTACAATTTTACAAAATAACTGATCGTGTTATTCATTGCAGTGTATATCTTCAATTACAAAATGTACAAAAGTAGAAAATGGGATAAATAGCTTTCATTCAGACTAGACAGAGCTGTTGGAAAAATATGCCTATGTCCTGGTTTCATTTTCATTTCAGTTAACTGACTTCCAAGTAGCTGCTGTCTTTTTGGATTTAGTATAAGAATAATGTTGATAACACATCATTTCAGTTGTTGCTAAGTAATGCTTATATTAAGTCATGGACTTTTTCAGCTTCCCATAGAAGCTGAGAGGGAGCATAAACAGTTCAAGCTGGCCAAAAGAATATTCCATGCCATAGATGCCATGCTCAGTGTATAAGTGGGGGTTGGCTGTGGGCAGGAACTGGTGCTCACTGCTTGGGATAGGCTGCACAATTGATCACTGGGTGGGGAGGGCAACTGCATTGCATCGCTTTTTTGTATATTCTCTTACCATTAATATATTTTTTCTCTTCTGTTACTATTATATAAAACTTTATCTCAGTCCATGAGAGTTTTATTTCCTCTTTTTTCTTCTTCTTCTCCCTACCTTACCGGTTATGTGGGGAGAGTGAGTGAATGTCTATGTGGTCCTAGTTGCCAGCTGGGGTTAAACCATGACAGCATATGACAGAAAATTTAAGAAGATCCCATGTGTGGTGTTGTAGTGTGTTGTTGTAGTAGATACACTCAAGCTGTGACCTTGTGGTCTACTGAAATGGGCATAAATTGCTGCTGCTTTTGAAAGAGATCTCCCATTTCTCATTCCCATCGTCATTCTGTGTCCTTGTGCCTCCATAAGCATCAGTGTCATCAGGTAGTAACCTGCTCAGACAATTGAGTCTGGTTAAAAGCAGTGTAGAAAAATAAAAGTTAGTTTTTAGCTGAATTGATTCAATAGTTCTGTTCACCATATTGTCTATAAAGGATTGGTTTCTATGTAAGAGAGACGTTTGGAGAATAGGAATAAATTTCATTAATAAAGAAATTGTATTTTTCCTTTCTTTCCTTGTCAAAACTGTGTCCCTAAGTTCATTACAGGTACCTCTGTGGGTTTACTCAGTTCATGAAGGAGGACCAGTTAGTTACTTATGTTTGAATTAGTGGTTGACACGCATATCAGCCCAGGTTACATATGTTGGCTGACTTCCTTACAGTTCTCAATGATCCTTCTGGGTGATGCACAAATGTTTTATATGCTTATCTTCAGAAATATGCTTCTGAACCCTATGGTGTTGAAGAACACAGTGTATCAGAGCTGTTGGGTCTGCCCTACTTGCAGCTTCCCCTACAAGGTCCAGCTCTGCTTTCAGAGAACAGGTCAGGACTGTGAAAACAAATATTTCCTACGGAAGGAAGGACATTGTTTAGTCTCCTATGTTAGCCCTCATAGAAACCTTTTTATAATTTAAAAGAAAAAAAAACAACTATGACCTTTCCTGTCTGGGAGAGGTTTTCTACTGATGCAAAAATGAGGGAATGTAACAGGTTGTCTGCCAAGCTCCCAGTCACCACAAACACTGTGCTAGGGTTTAAAGGGAAACTGAAGCATTTCTTAGGAATAAATATGAAAAAAATTAATAATTTATTAAATTTGCGAGGTGTCACTGTACATAATACCTGGTTAATACCTAGAAATTACATTGTCATCTTAGTTTCTCTGGGGAATTTTGTCATTAAGCATAGTGCCAAAAATTGAAAAATACACCTACCAACCTCAGAGCAATTTTTTAACTAACACTATTTTTGTGTTTTCAGTCCCTGCAATGTCAGGGTTATTCTTTCCACCTGACACTTCCTTCACCAGATGTAACAGCTATATAGGTCATCTTCCCATGGGACTGTCAACAGAGACAAGCAGTGTGCATCAGCTGAAAGTTTGTCTGCTGGCTGTCCTGATAAAATGTCATGAGTCTGCTTACCTACCTGTTCCTTGCAGGTGTTTTACTTCAATGCAAAACTGAATTCTGTCACTTGTGTTGCCCAGTGTATCAGCAAACATTTGTCTCAAACTGACAACAACCATTAAATATTTTCTTCCTTAAAACAAAAACTTTTGATTATATCAACAGTTGGTTAATAATGGCTGAAACTCTTTATCTTATGCATCCTCCCAGTATTATTTTCCTTTTTTTTTTTTTAGAGTGGTATGACTATACGCTACTTATAAAGAAAGTTTAATTGCTATTTTGTGCTTCAGTATTCTCATAGTTACCAGTGATTAAGAATGCCAGCAATTTTGCTTTTTCCATGATAGCCACACAAGCTAAAACCATGAGTTACTTCAGGGATTCAGAATTTAAATAATCTCTTATTAGTTTTAGTATGCCTATTATGATCATGGTAATGGCTGTGATCAACATTTGCCTTTGTCAAAATGTTCTGTTTTCCTGGTAGGGTGATTTTAAAGTATGCTCTTAGGGACACTGGATTGAGACAAATGAACCTATAAGAGCAGGCTTTTATTTCATTCATGTCCTTACTTGTGTTTCACTTATCCCTTACTTATTGAAACA
>VZRU01004782.1:582207-598781 GCA_013398155.1 Pedionomus torquatus
CAAAAAAAAAAAAAAGAAATAAGAATTAAGTGGTTGTTCACATGAAATAAACACAACAGACTTCAGTGCCACCCTTCTACTATACTACGAAATGCTGAACAGCACTGCTTTTCTTACAGGTATTCCCTGATATTTCAGATAGATGTTTTGACAAGGTCTAGACAAATTCCTTTTGTCTATGTACTGCCGAACACTCAATTCTCCATCTACAGTTAGCACTGGCTGGAGCAGCTCAAGCAGACCTGGGCACTGGGAGCACTGCTTTTCCAGGGAGTTTCTGCTGAATGGTTGACACAAAGAAGAAAAATTATCCTACGGAATCTGCTTATTCTCATTCTGATTTCAATATCCTACCCAATTCTGACACAGTTCTTAGAAGTCTTGTTTGGTTTTAGAGGGTGAGAACAGGATCTAGAACAGCATGGGATGTCTAAATTGCAAAACTCCCAGAGATTTCAAGGTATGTATTTTAGGAGGAAGGGAGAGATTTTTGTCCATTCATTGATGTCACTAGTACCGTTAAGCAAACATTTCTCACTTGTACAAAGCTGTCATTACATGAATCTGACAGTATAAAGGCTGCAGTATATCCTCCTCCTGCTGTTGTTACAGCACTTTATCTGAATGGTGCAAAATAATCTTGGTGTGAAAGAGTCTAATGCGTAATAGCAGCATGCACCAAAGAGCAAAATATTGGCAATATCACAGCTGGCATGCAGATCTGGAAAGATACTTCTGTCCTGCAAGATGTGCAATACATTCCAGGCAAAGACTCAATAAGCACTACCTACCTACAGCACATGATTTCTTGGTAAACAGATGCTATTCAAACCCCTCTGTGAATTTGTTTTATTTGCATGGCAAGGTGAGAGAGAGGGAGGAGCTGAGACAGGAATATGTAAATAAAATATTTGTCAGGCATCTCCAGACAGTCTGGGTAGTACTGTTCAGCAGAGGAGTAGTCTGGGAGCAGGTGAACCAAGTTATCAATGCCATTAACACCATAATCCAAACTGGTCTGCTGACACTGCCTTTTAATTATTTCCAAATAATTTTATATTTGTGTATGAAAGCCTTAATTTTGTTTAATGTGTTTGAAACTTGTATATGTTATTCCAGCTGACACTCTACTATGTTGTTACATATTATGTTAGTACTAGAGGGGGGTAGCTTATTCTTCTTCCCACATACATTTTGTCTTTCTTTCTATAAAGAAATTTTATTTTTCCGAGGGGGATTAGGAAGTGCCTGACAGAGCAGCTCTCAGTGGAGCAGAATGGTGTGTCTACAGGCTACAGTCACAATCTGGCAATTTTCGAAGCATGCAGGATATAGCAAAAAATAGAAAATGCACAAACACAATTACTGCTATGTTTAATTTTCCTTCCTAACCTTTCCTGTACATGGTTATTAACAGTAGCTGTTTTGCAAGGTTGCCCAGTCCTGTTTCAAATAATACTTCTTAAACTCTGTGCTGTATGTCTATTTACACACATATATATACACAGGCAATCTAAGTTCTTTGTCACTCTTCACTTTAGTGAGCACATGAATATGTCAGGCAGAAAAGATGTATGTAGTGTTAACCTTAGACATTTGGAATACATTGCATTTCTCAAGTGGAGTGCAAAGCGCAAAGTACTTGTATTTTACACAACATGACATGAACTTTTATGAACAGACCCATCTGGGAGAGAGTAGGACTAAAAGAATTTCCTGTAAACTCTGAATTTGCCTCTCTACCAGGGCATAAAAGAAGATTTAAAATTATACCCTTACTGTGTCTCTTAAATTAAATTCTATTATTCTCTGCGTGCTGTTCCTCTTTCTTGGGCAAGAAATGTAAAATGATGTGAGTTGCTGCTGTAAGCATTGCAATATGGACAGAGCAGCAAAGGCCCTCTGGCTAATTTCTGTGAGGAGGTGTATTTTAGGAAATCTTTGTTTTAAGCTAGTTACATCAAACTTACATATGCTAAAGGTTTCTCTTGTGTTAGTGTTATCAGTCAAATGGAGATACTGAGGAAACAGACCCTGCACCTACATCAAATTCTATACACCATAGTTACATAGAAGGTTTGGTTCAAGGTATGAGAAGGCTTCTCCAGCCCAGGCAGGACAGCAGGGCAGCAGTGAGGGCTGTGAAGCCCACTTTTGGCCTGTCTCTCCTTGTTTGTAGGGCAGGGGTAGGGTGGATGGGAAGACAGAGCTGCCCTGCCACCCCTTGAGCCCAGCCTGCAAGAGAAAACATCTGCCCCCTGGAGGAAGGTGGCTCTGCCCTTACTGCTGGGTGCTGTGACAGGAGAAAATGGTCCTGCTGAAAGTCGGTGCAAATGGCAGTGGCTGATTTTATACTTCACAGCAGCAGGGAAGAGCAAAAGGGAGAGCGTTAGGAATGGTAACTATTATGCAACTGGTAATTTGATTAATTAACTCTTGGTGTCCTTCTAGATTTCCTTTGTGTGGCTGGATTAGCTTTCAGTGAAGATATCCATATATGGGGTCAGATTTAGGTAATATGGTTTTGTATTGGGTTTTGGTGTTCTTGTTTCTAGGGTGAAAGTGGTAACTAAATTGGTGCTGGACCTTGCATTAACCTTGTTGAACCTCAGGAGAATTTTTAGTTTAGTTACCCCATCCCTCAGGCGTTTACCTGACTTCAGTCTGCTTGAGGGTTTCTTTTGGTAGAAAGATCAGAGAAATATGGTTACTGCTGTTGTAAAAAAAACATCTTTTGGGCAAGCTGCATAGCTGTGTAGTCAGTTTATTTCATATTCTTCTATCTGTACACGGATCAATAAACTGACCAATGAATGTGATCTAGTTCATTCTAAAACATACCTTTGCAAGGATGCTTTTTTAAAAAACAGATGACAAATATTCAGAACTACAAACTACTTCACCATACACTCTGTGTCTTTGAAACAGCCATGGTACTATGAAACTGCTGTCTGAAAGGCATGTTCCTCATTCTTGGCTGTGTGAACAATCAAGATCTTAACACCAGTCTTAGATTCTGTGATTATGATTAACACCCCCCCTCATTTGTGTCTTTCTGTTATTTGCATTACAATACTGTCTGTGATTATTTAATCATATGCTATATTATCTACATAAATCCTTGTGTCGTGGGAGTATAATAGAGAGGGGTTTTGGAGATGAACCAAAGGTTTATGGTTAAAAAACTTGATTGTCTAGCTCCTACGTAATTTGTTCAGGACATTGAAAAGGAGATGATAAGTAAAGCAGCAAAGATAGTTTTGGTGATACTGTTTTTTCCCCCTATTGCTTCAGAAGTTAAACAGAAAAGTTTTTCAAAAGTCAGTTATTATTATTATTGTTCCAGTCTGACAAAACACAAAACAAACCAAAACAGGTATTTCATATCAGCAAACTAAATATAATTAAGGTTTTTTTTTTCCTTCATATAGGAGAATTTAAAAAGAAAATATTTTAAGTGAAGGGTCAAAAGGCTTATATTTGAAAGCCTCTTTTCGTTCAACTGAGGTTGAACATGTATACACTAATATTCTGTGAAGGTGTATCCTGTTTTATCTCCGCTTATGCTCCTCTCTCTTAATCTCTTCTTACTCTCCTCACTCTAAAACTGCATTTTCTTCCAAATTTTCTATTCACTGAAGAATGACCCTAGACCTCATAAGGGAAGAGTGCAAAGCAGAGAAAGGGTATTTTTTATCAACAAAACCAGCAGACTGTCACAGATGTTGTTCCTGTTGATTCCACATTATTTCTGTGTAATGGTAGGCCTGGTACCCCAAGTTTTCACAGATGGTTGCTAATGCTAAGCTTTCATTTTTTTTGTTACCTAGTTTTCCACACCTGCTATCTGACTTCCAGAAGTGCTGACCAGCTGCTTCTGTTTTCACTGGCAACTCTCCCTTAAATGTAAAGTCATCTGAAATTCTAATTACTTCATTAAGTCAGTCTCAGATTTTCACAAACTGAGTATCCTGAGTTAATGACATTTTTGAGATATTCAGTTTTTAACTTGTATCTCAATCATGTACAAAACAAAATAGGCATATATATCCTCTTCTATGGGAAGAGAAGTATATTTTTTCAGGAACGGATGACTTTTAAAGGTCCCTTCAACTCAAACCATTCTATGGTTCTACAAATATAGTAGAAATGGACGTTGATAAAGAACTAACATCCAGATTCTCAAAAATCTGCATCTAAACTTTGAGACATCAAAATGTTTCCTCACTTCAGGTCTGGCTCAAAGTCTAGATCAACTCCATTGCTTCCATGAACTTTCAGTGAGAAAGAAAAACAGGCACCTGACCTGGAAGAAAATATTTTGTGATCTGACCAGATGCCCAGTTTGGTTAGTCAGAAGGCCAATACAGTGAGTCACAGGAGACAGTCTAGGCTTAACCAGAAGAAAATAAGCATCTGACTCCCATGATGAGCTTTGCAACCTTATACTGGACTCCTAGAAGCAGGTATCAGTGAAAGTGTTACTTTCCTGAAAGTTTGTGTGCTAGAAAGGTTTACCATTGTGCAAAAGAGTGAGAATCCCTCTAGTGCCTCAGAGGACTTTTGGGAACTTAAACCAGCACAGCAGTATCTAGAGCTGGAGCCCCAAAGGGCCCGAGATGTATAAGGTGTGTTCCCCCTCCTGGTCCACCAGGATGGAGTAGAACCTCCGTTGCTGAATGTCCAGGGCTTATGGAGCTGGCTGGTGGCATCAAGACTGCTTCAACTTCACTGTGTCAGTCAGAGTGTTTGCTGACCACCTGTTTGACTTGAATGCCTACATATTGCATTAGTATCTATTATAGGTTATAATAGTATAGGGTATCTATTTCAACAACTATAGAAGAAAAAGTGCTGAAATTAATATCAGACATAGCAGTGTAGCCTTGCTTTTTATACTCTTTGTGAGAAATGGACCTTTTTAGGTCTAGCTGGCCTCTTTTTGATACTTACCTTAGGTATAATATATTGAACCAAAGAAGGGCAAATGCATAATTCTATTTGACGTTGCTTTATGAGTCACATCTAAGATTACTTGCTAAGATGGTTAGAGAAAAAAAAAAAAAAAACAGAAAGAAATCACTACCTTTCTATATTTGCATGGTAGGGAGTAAGTAGTGAATGGACTTACAAATTAAATGAGTAAGGAGAAAGAGAAATTAGAGCTCTCCTTCTTTTCTCTTTGTTTTCTTTATGTAGCTAATCCTAATTGTAGCAAGATAAAGTGGGTTGCATGCCTGTAATTACTAATATCTATATTTTTCTCTTTGAGATGTTCAGCTATATGTCATTTGTTCTTTGTTGTCTCTTGTCAAGGACAATATTGATTTGAATAAATGTGTAGAGATATAATTTCTGACATTTTATGGACATCAAGTCAAAATATAAAGTATTACCACAGGGAGTTATTGTTAAATTCAACACAGATAGAAATTTCAGGTTTTCATCAATAAAGGCAAAAGGGAATTGGCACAGAAAGTACTCATTAAGACTATACATTATGATAGTTTCCTTCCAAAACCAGCACAGAGAAACAAAATTGACTTTATTACTTGGAAAAGAAATGACTTTGATCTTTCCTTTCACTACTAAATCCATGTTAATGAATTGACTCTATAAACATCACAAATGTTGTGCTTTCAGTTCTGAGATTTGGTGTTGTGTCATGTGTTGATATATGAACATTTATATGAAACCAAAAAGTAATGCCACTGCATCACTTGTAGCTAACAGTCACAGTGCTTTATACTTTTCAGTCTCAGATATAAATACCAATTGTCTCTGGAGGCCTTGTGGCATGTGACATAGAACAACCAAAAGGATAGAGAGAAAAGCAAGAGTAACTATTAAATGCAGGGGTTCCCCTTTTACAATGTAATGTCTTAATTTTTCATGTGTTCTCCCCTCTCCTCAGACTTTTTTAGCCGTTAGCCATGAGCTACAATTGACACAATAACATGGCTGTAGACAGTGCTGGGGAGCACACACGGTGCTGAAGACCATGGTACTTGGATACTCTGAAGGTGCTTTTCTCACTTCTGCATTCTAAGCGCAGTGGCAGATGCCTGCTGAGACATCAGCCAACGCTGATATCTCTTGTGCTTTCCTCCTCTCTCAGTCTCATCCACTTTTGCTTATCATTGTATTGATGCAAGAACTATCTGAGCCAAGTGTGATGAAGTCAGTGTGCTGGAAAAGAACCCCTCTATTTGATTCTGATATAAATATCTTTTCATCCAACTGTTTTAATTTCTTGGTTTTGTCACCCAAAATCCTCACAGTGGAGCATAAATAAGAGCAGAGACTTTTTTGTTTTAAATACTTCACATGCACAAAGTTTACAATCTATTGAATAGTGGGTAAAACCCAGTACTTGCTGAGTAGGGGAACTCATCATCAGGATATTACATAAAAGTGCCACTAGCACTATTCTTCTGCTGCCTTTAAAAAAAAAAAAAAAAGTAAGTAACAGCTACTGCTATATGTTGTGTCATACTCAATGGTATCATTGGATGTTAATCTTGCTTTGAGCCTACATATTGAGTTAGTGTTGTGAGCCGGTATCTGCATGCTCCATGACAGTGCAAGTGCCTGTGGTAGAAAAACAGCAAGTTATCTTGAGAAAACTTAAGCAATTAAGGCTTCTTGATCACTTAAGCAGGTTTTCTGGATTGTCACACACTCAGCAATAGATAATTTTTGTGCTGGTTTTGACTGGGGTAGAGTTAATATTCTTCATAGTAGCTAGTATGGAGCTATGTTTTCTATTTGTGCTGAAGGCAGTGTTGATGATACAAGGATGCTTTGGTTATTCCTGAGGAGTGCTTACACAGAGCCAAGGCCTTTTCTGCTCCTTACACCGTCCTGCCAGTGAGTAGGCTGGGGGTGAATGAAAAGTTGGGAGGGGACACAGCTGGGACAGCTGACACAAACTGTCCAGAGGGATATTCCATACCATGTGATGTCATGCTTAGCATATAAAGCTGGGGGAAGAAGAAGGAAGGTAGGAATATTTGGATCTATGGTGTTTTGTTTACCCAAATAGCCATAATGTGTGATGGTGCCTTACTTTCCTGGAGGTGGCTGAAAACCTGCCTGCTGATGGGAAGTAGTAACTGAATTCCTTATTTTGCTTTGCCTGAGTGAGCAGCTTTTGTTTTGTTTATTAAACTGTCTTTATCTCAACCCACGACTTTTTTTCTCACATTTATTCTTCTGTATTTCTCCCCCCCTGTCCCACCAGAGGGGAATGAGCAAGTGGCTGTATAGAGCTTAGATTCCGTATGGGCTTAAACCACGACAGCAAGGTGATCTGCAAAATTTTCAAAAATTGCTGTCTTGTTGTTACTACTAGTAGAGATACTGAGGTTAAATACTTAAAACATACCTGCTTGCATGTATACCCCTCCATGGGAAAAAAAAACCAACCTTAAATTTCTGGGTGAGGAAATGAGTCTTCCCTTAGAGAAAAAAATTATCAAATAATGTGGGGAAAAATATGAGAAGTTCAGAAATGTACAGCTGTTTAGAAGCAAGGGAGGTGGACTACAGTTCAAAAGTCTCACTCTTAGGATCATACGGTAAATTAAATTTAGGCATATTGCAGCCCAAGGGATACTGCTGACCCTGATTGAATGCCAAACCTTAATCCACTCATATCAGTGTGACCTTGATCAAGAGGAGTTTAATATAGATTTCTGAAGTGGGGGAGAGGATCAGGTGATAGAAAAAAAGAGATTTTACAGGATAATTCAACGGGGAAAGAATCAAAAGAAAGGACATGTCACCCCTGAATTCTAGACTATGCTCACGCTCTCCTGGACTATGAATCCTTTGCTGCAGAAAAAATATGAAACCCAGTAAACTACTGCATTTAGCCATCTCATTTTAATGCAATGGAAGTTTAAAGCAAGTAAAACAAATGGATCTTAGCAGTCACAGACTTTGGTGGTAGTTTTGGTGCTGAAAGCTTCCCCTTCCTTTAGAGAAGATAAGCGTCTTGGAAAAAAGAAAACTTTTTCCTTTTGGGGAGAGACTGCCTTAATTGAACAGTAGGTATTAGAGCAGTGAGCCTCAAGAGCTGAGTATCTTGAAGCTGATGTTCTGCTTCCTGTAAATTCAGGCATCTGTCCATTTTATATCAAGATTGATTCACACACAGACTTTCTGAGAAATGATTAGCTTTCCATTTACTCAAACAGGTGAGTTCCATGGCTTTTAACTCACAGCTATCATTTGCAATCTGATGTGTATTTTTCTCACTGTTTCAGACCATATTTGTGTTGGACCTTTAAGGCAACAAAATAGTTAAGCACATCAGTGCTGTTTTGTAACTTTGAATTCACTCCATTAACACGCTCATGCTATTAAGAGGCCAGTAACCCATCTATTAGGTCTGATCGTGCCCTTTTGGAATTAACAGCAAACCACAGTAATCTCAACTGGTGGTGTTCAGACACTGGAAATTACTTTTATTTGCAGAATCACAGAATAGCAGAGGTTGAAAGGGACCTCTGGAGATCATCTAGTCCACACCCAGTGCTCAGAGCATAGGATGCCCAGAAACATGTTCAATTGGGTTTGATTATTTCCAAAGATAGAAATTCCACTGCATCCCTGGGTGGCTCATTCCAGTGTTCAACACACAATAATAAAAGCTTTTTATTGCTTTTTTCTGTGTTTTGACTTATACATAGTACTTCTAGTCTTTCACAGCTCACTGCTGAGGAGAGTCTGACTCATTCTTCGCTCCCTAACATCTTGTATTTATGCACATGGGTAAGATCCCCCTAAACCTTCTCTTCTCCAGGTTAAACAGTCCTAACTCCCTCAGCTGCTGCAGGTGCTCCAGTCTCTTAATCGCCTTATGGCTCTTTGCTGGGGTCACCCCAGTATGTCCATGTCTTTTGTAGCAGGGAGTCCAGAAATGAACCCAGCATCCACATGTGTCTTCACCAGTGCTGAACAGAGGAGAAGGAAGATCTTTGCCAGGAGGATACATTTCTGGCTCATGGTCATTTTCTTAACCACCAGGACTCTACAACTTTTCCTGTCATAATCAAAAATAGATTTCAACAAGAATTCTTAAAGACTTATTTAGAAGTAGGAAAATAAAAGATGTTACAAGTATACTGGTTACCAACATATTTTTCTCCAGTTCAAAATATTAAAAAGACTGGAAGGTAGGGAATGAACAAAATGTTTAAGTTTAATGTTCAGAGTAGACTGTTGCAATGTGAATACAAATTGCCTTGTATTTGTTTTAGAACTTATGCCTACCTATTTCATTTCATGCATCTATTTCCATCTTGTAATTTAGTTTGATAGAATTTTTCTTGGGAGAAATTATACAATTAAAAGCATGCTTTTGTAATGTAAAAGGCAAGATAACTAATTGGTTTAAAATTATGTAGATATAAACCATTGCCTGTCAAACTAAAATAATATAGATTGCTGCTTGTCAAGAGAGGGAGAGGAATGCCTTTGTGGCTCCTCTACCTGATTAAGTTTCATAACATAATCAGGAAAGCTTTTCTACTGGAAATGAAAGTTACTTTTTGAACTTAATTACATATCAATACTAAATGACATCAATTAATTGCTAACAACCTGTAATGCACTTTTAACAGAAATCCTAAAAACTTGTATTTTGCTAAAAAACTAATTTCATTTCTTAATTGAATTTTAACTGTTTTACACACACCTCTGATATACGGCTAGTATTTGCACTGCATATGACTTGATGTTCTTTTCCTAAAATGATTTTATTTTGAATTTCTCCGAATAAGCTTAATTTTTCCTATAAATATTTGAAAGATCTCTTTGGTGTCCTTGGTAGACAGCTATGGGTACTGACAATGGCTTTTGTCTTAGTAGCACATACAAACCAGAAAGTGATGGGTTCAGTTCAATGAGTGCTCAAAATCCATCACTTATGACATTTCATTGAGGACCTTTTTGAACAGACCAGGAAACCTCAAAGCAGGTGGATTCCTGTTTGCAAGGGTTGACTGGATTTTCTTGGCAAAGCTTTATATAACTGAATTATTTTCTGCTGGCTCTACTAGAGCACAGCCCCATTTGTTAAGGAGGCACAATATGCTTCTGAAGAAGAGAAGTAAGAATAGTGAAAAAGAGGAAGGTCAGCTATGAAAGCTATCAGTCTAATATACTCCAGACCATACCATAACTTTGAATGCTGGCTTTGATATCACCACAACTGACGTCTTATCAAGCAAACAAGGATGAAGATGGTCTCAAAGCTTGCTTAGGATGTTGGCTGAGAACTTTCTAAATAGCTAAAACCAAGGAAGAAATCCTCACAAACCTCCCTCTGTTAACATCAGTCCAGCTATGAATAAAAGGAGGAGAATAAATTCAATGGAGCTGGTGCAAAAAGGTTGTTTTGATTTTAGGATGAACAGCCCATTTTATTCTAGATACTTTGAAAATGGTGAACATTTTTACTTAAATATATAAATAAAAGAACCTTGGATTGACTAAATAATTTATTAGTCAGTGACTTTACACATTTCTCCTTTATCTTCTTCAGGCTCTGATTGAATACTTAAACTTACTTGGATGAGATGTCTGGTTGTATTGCAGTGGATTCCTCATTTCCTTTATTTGGCACAGTCAATGAAACCTTTCTAATATTTCAAACCAGTCAGATTTCCCAAGACATATCTAAGCAGGGAGAGTGTTTAGTGGTTATGGATTTGATCAAATCCAATAATTTTCTGGAAGGTAATACTTTCCTTCAAGGTACCGTTGATAAGTAATTTAATGAGATGCTTCTAAAATCTTTATGCTTATTTCTCTTTGGAAGTACCTGTGCCAGTGTACTATCAGTGTACTACTTATAAAAGGCATTTTTTTTTTTTTCAAGATGCCCTACCAGGTATCTTAACTGTATTCGTTTTCAGATGCAGATTCAAGATGGTTGATGGGAGTATCTTTTCCTGTTTGACAGAACTCATCATGAAGCCTACTGGGTTTGGTAACAAAATCATGTCTAGACTGTATTTAATTCAGGGAGGGATACTGTCTGTAAAGCCTTCTCATTACAAAATGGAATAGGAGAAAATTGCTATTAAATATAAATAGTGTTTTCTTATTTATATTTTTATTGTCTGATGAAGTCTAATTCATGAAAGAGTATTTTAATTGCATGGCAAAACAATAAAAATATTTTCAAGTACTTTCTAGGAATTTGCAGACAATTATTAAACAGTTGTAAGAGGGCTCAAGTTTTCATTGGACTGCTGAATAATGACCCTCTCCAAAAATTTTAGTTTTAATTTTTTTGAAGTATGCAAACACCTGTAAAGAACTTACATAGTTATTAACTTTTACGTTTCAAAGTGGTTTTAAGGCAGCAAGAAGAACTAAAGAAGGCAATGTGAGTACTTCACTTCTTCAGAGGACAAAATCCTTGGAGAGCAACAAAACACTCAAAATACAAAGGCCAAGTCTTAAGTAGATTCAGCATGTCAGGGAAATGACTACTTGAAAATATGATGCTGGAAGAGAAGGAATAAAAGGTTTCTGGTGTTCTGTTTTATATAAAAAAAGTGAGAGATGTTAGAACTCTTTCTTGAATCATTTCCTAGATACATGTTTTCAGTGGATCCTTGAAGGTGAGTCTCTAAATCAGTGACACTGAAGCCAGCTTTAAACTTTATATAGGGATTGATATTAAATTTAATCTTCTAACTGTGTTTGAAAAATCTTGTGCAGCTGACATACTTGTGTAACCATGAAAGAGTTTTCTAGAAAATAACTAAGATAGAGGATACTAATTCCAAGCAAGTTGCCCACAGATTAACATACTGATTTGGATGACAGGGCTGTATTATTTGGAGTAATGTAGAAGAAAAGGTAGCTCTCTAGTTTTACAGAAAATTAATTAACACTCATGTTCTTTTGCTTTAAGATTCAATCCCTTCAATATTGTTATGGTAATGGATTCCATTTTCTGTGTTTTTGAGAGTAAGAGAATTGAATTGTAAGGTAAAGTGTAGGATTAGAGAAAATATTAAAGCTACTCTGGGCAAACAATTCATCACATAAAAGTATCATTTGGGATGAGATTTTAATGAAAAATATATTTTTTCAATTTCATTCTCTTTACCAAGGCAAAGCTTTATTTTTTATTTTTTATTTTTTATTTTTTTTTGTCAGGCAAAAAAGTCCAGTGACACCAAGATATGAAGTCTCTTTTTCAGGGACAAACAAGAAAAGGTAGGGAAAAATGTCTAAATACACACATAAAACTTACAGAGAGGGAGGAGGTAGTCCTGCAATTCCTTTCTTTAACTGACAGCCTGATTATAGGATGAGACTGTGGGAAAGGCACTGCAATTCCTTCCTTGGCTTGGGGCTTGACCCAGATTACTCTTTCCAGGAAAGTGCATTAATAACCATACTATAAATTAACTTTGCTCGCAGGTAAGGGATTCTCAGCCATTTCTGCAGAATCTTTTCTACTTCATTTGAGCAAATGACTTTGTCATGAAGGCTGGAAGCAGGCTCAGCAGCTCCCGAGTTTCCTGAACACCAGATGTATGATACAGCACTATATGTGTATAGGTAGAGTTGCCTGACACTCACGGTATCCCAAAGCAAGCAAGCACTTCAGTCCACAAAGTACCTTGTCAAACTTGAAGATGGGGCCAACAGAAATCTCATGTAATAAGGCAAGAAATTCAAAGTTCCACACCTCAGAGGAATGACCTCCATGCACCAATACCAGCTGGGAACTGGCTGGCTGAGGAGAAAGAACACGTCTTTCCACTTCTGGAAAAAGACATGGAAACTACAGTGTATGCCAGGCTGAATACAAGCTTACGGTGCACTTTCAATGTAAATAAGACAAACTGCATATGGGCCATGTTACAACCAGTGCTGCATGGTACTATTGAGACTGGACCTGGAATATATATGTTTAATTTTGGACAACCCAACAGAAGTTGCAGGGCTGCTCAGATCACCATGGCTCTAGAGCATGCAGGTTGGTGGGAAAGGTTGAAGCAGCTGCTTGCTTAGTTTGAAGTGCAGGCTAGAAATGACCAAATGTGGGGGGGTTACAAAGATTGCAGAGCCAAACATCTCCAAGTTCCACAATGGCAGCTGACATAACAAGGGGCAACAGTGACAAGTTTGGGAAAGCCTGTGGCACTGGAACAGATTACCTGGAGAATTAATGAAATTTCTATGCTTGGAGGTTTTTAAGGTTCATCTAGGTGAAACCCTAGGTAGTATTAGTCCTAATTTGCATGACTGGTGGGACAGGACAATCAGTCCAGCTACTGATTTTACCAGCTTCTGACTGTTAGGTTTTCAATATGAAAACTGGTATCAGTTTCAACATGGGAGGCTGAACACAGACCTGTTTCTGAAGCCTCTGACAAGGCCATGCAACTGAGTAAGAGGAAGGAGAAGCAGAAAGTTTGCTGGAACTCTGCCCAAAGCTGTACAGATCATGGATACAAACCAGGAGTGTCCTGCTTCCTCTGAGTGGCTGAGCTACTCAGCTGTTGGAGAATAAATGGGAATATCACCAATTGCTTCTCTGATACTTTCATCAAACCAATTCTGAACGCTTTCCTCTCACTTGAAAGGACTTGGTGAAACTGCAGTCAAATTTTTAAATAGTTTTAGACGACATAAGTCACATTTTTGTTGAACTTTCTATCCTTGAAAATTCTTTGTCCAGCTGCAATGAAAGCCTGTATAGGGTTAATTCAGTAACAGCAGAAAGGCCAAATTAACATTTCACAGAATATTTCACTGCATTTCACAGAAGTATTAAATCTCACAACATTGCATATTGTCACAAATTAGGATACAGAACATTCCAAATTATCGAAAAGGGTTTTTTTGAAATTTCAGTAAACATAATTTTGAGAGTTTTGCCATGTTCCAAGGTATGGTAGGTACATTGCCAATTTAAATATTACAAGGCTAAGACCAACAGACAGCTGGGTGACTCAAAGAAGATGGCCACTTGGAAAGAAATGTTCTGGTTATATCAGGCTTATGCTATTTAGATTAATTGTGATTTTTTTTCACAGAAATTTATATGAATCCTGGCAGGTTTTGCTTGTACTGGGCAAGATTTTTTTCCAGATTAACAAGCTGCAGTTTTGCTTCTTTATGGTCTTTCATTTCCCCCCAAATTCCTCTACACTCATGAAGTGTCGTTAGCTAATTTTATTTAACAATTTGAATAGACTATTTCCCCTTGACATTATTCACACCCTTCAGCTCAAAAAGACGAAAATAATAGCAACTGCAGCACCTGAGAGGTGATCGCTTACAGGCAGTGTTGCGTGACCTTTCTGAAGAAGAACGTAATGTCTATTACATAGAAACAATGAAGTGTGTGGGCCTAAAGCTCAGGAGAAGTGCTGCCTTTGTCACAATCATCTAGAGCTCCTTGGAAACAATTAGTGAGCAAGTAATAGATCCAGATAGAGAGAAAGTTGCAGCCAGTAATGCAAAGGCAGCACCGATTTCTGAATTATTTTTAGAAATGAAAGAATTCCTACAATGATTCACTGTCTCATAGAAAAAGTTAGGATGTTTTTAACAAACTCTTTGTGGAGGTGGAGACTCTTGAAATGGAGGTTTTTCATACAGAATTTAGCTGAGCGGTAGGAGGAAAGACGGAGATTAGATGAAACCAAGCAAGTATAGCCTGTAGAGAGTTATCACAGATGAGGCAAAGTAAATCACAGTCTGCAGTGGGTGTGGATACTGGAGTATCTTTAAGGCCCAACAAGATGAGAGCTTTTACCCTGCTTGATTGTTTCACACACTCTCTCCCTCCCCACAGTGATAAGTTCCCTACGTCCTGATTTCCTTTCCCCTCAGGGGGATAATTTCTTCCCCAGGACAACAGAAAGTCATGCAGAAACTTGGGTCAGTTCCCACTGACCCACTGCTCTTGGGTACCAGCCTTTGGCACCACTGGCCAAGATCTGGACATCCCTGGCATGCGTATCCACATAACTCTCTGATCTCCAGGATCTTCTCCCACTTCCAGGATCTTTCTTGCAGCCTGGATGTTCACCTTCTGTTTTTAAGTCCACCTTCTCTTTTCCAAGATAACTTTTTGACACTAGCTCTTCTTTCTTGGTCCCTAAGCGTCCCATTTTCCCAGTCTAAATACCTTGTGTGCAAAGTGCAACACATGGTTAGCCTTCTAAGTGGTGGTTCTGCCTCATGTTTTCTTATTAGCTGGAGGATTCAGGATCTGTCACTTTGTTCAGTCTGAGCACCATTAAAATTTACTAACAGACCACACCAGCTGCAGCTACCAAGCGGCAGACTTCTGCTTAAGAAATGAAGAATTCAAAAGTTCTCGAGCATGGCTATTCCCTGTCCCAGGTGGGGCTCTAATATCTGGTCCTTACCTGGATGATGGAAAAGCTGAAAACATTGTTGAGCATCTCAGGCTTGTTGGATACAAAATGAGAACAAAAGCACAGAACCTTGAATCCCACTGCAAAATAGACTTTTGATTTTGTTCTTTAGAGATCTCTGAAAGATGACCTGTGTTTCTGGAACAAATGCTGAAAAATGAAAACACTTGATATTGCAACAAAATATCAAAAATAAACATCTGTCAGCTTGGGTGATGAGTAAGGCATGCAAGTATTTCCTCTTCTACTGCCAGTAGGTATACTCAGGTGGAAGTGCAGAGAGAAGTGAGCACAGATGGATGGTCAGCCCAAGCAAGCTGCATAGAATTGTGGACACTGAAGGGATACTGCAGCTCGTTATGCTCTGATTGAGATAGACTGCCTGGATACGTTATAGGTACAAGAAGAAATCGCAAAATGGTACTATGGATTAGATTGCTGTCAGCTTTTGACTGACAACAAGCCACTCACATGACAAAACCAGCAAGAATAGATTCCCGTGAGAAGTCAAATTATTATTATGCAATTTGTAGGCAATGCTTGATCATGGAAGGACCATGGCTCAGTAACTGCTTCTACCTTGTCTGGACACTCTCTGAATACCATTATTATTTCAGATTAGCTTTACAGAAATGTCCAGAAACCCTGACCGGAAAGTCATAAATAGGTAGTCCCAGAGAGCTTGCAATACAGAAAGAAATGAAGACAACTGTTGAGTGCAGTGAGAGGATAGAGAAGAGACATGGGAGATAATAAAGATGAGCTCATGCAGTGATATTAGAGAGCTGTGACTCTCCATCAGTTTCAACTGCACATATGTATTTCTGGAATAATTCTGCTGGAGTCTTTGTAATTGCAGTAAATTGAAATTGATGAAGGGTCAAAATCAGAATCTCATTGTTTCAGGGGTGTCACATAGATCAGTGTGTTAGTGCTCTTAACTGTGCAGAGGGTACACATTTTTAATGTGATGGGGGGATTTTGTAAATTCTGAAAGACGTTTCCAAATCTTAGTGATGTACTGCTTAGCCTTCTGGGTCACTGACAGTTTGAGACTTCCCAGACACTCACTGTTGATATGCCACACTGAAATTTATCTTTTTTATGTATTTAAATCTTTTTTATTAATGACTTCCCCCTCCCCCC
>VZRU01004782.1:604716-765222 GCA_013398155.1 Pedionomus torquatus
TTTTTTTTTTTTTTTCAATCTACAATTAGCAAATAGTTATGGCACTATAGAAAATGATGCTAGTGTTAAAAGAACAATCCTAAGGATTTTCAGAAGCAAAATATATTATCACCAGGTTGTAACTGAATTGCAGAAACTGTACACATCTGATGCAAATGGATTTGAGAAGCCATTTCAGTCCCATGCATCTCAGAAAGATGGATTATTTCAGGGCACTGTGCTCAGTGGTATATTGAATGAGGCATTAGCTGCAAGGAAAAGCCTTGTAGGTCAGGAGATAAAAATGTAGGTGGGTGGCTCTTACCTTGGGGATAAAGAGGTCCATTCCTACCAGAACTGCAAAGATTTTTAGTAACACCTTTCTGAGTCCTTTCACTCCTATGCTACATAGATGGATATAGAGTACATGCCGGCAGCGAGCTCAGCATAGCAGTATACCCTGCCTCTAATAACCCTCTATGGAGGTTTACTTGTCTGCCCCCAAAGCTGCAGAAAGGGGCATGCAGCTGCACATACTGAGCATGGCATGTATGGCAGAATTACAGGGTTCCAACACTCTCACTATCCCGTGATTTCATTCACAAGGTGAATAGTAAGAATTAATTGTTTAACAGAATACTTTGATTTTTTTTTTTTTTTCTGGGATGAAGCAGAAGAAAGCACTGTGAAGATTCTCAACAGCTGAAAAGCATCAGAGCTGCCAAACGTATGCACATCAGCAATGACACTGTAAGAGCAAGCTTAGAAATTTGTAATTTTTCAATATTTGGTTTTGCAACCTTAACATTTTTAAATACCTTTTTGCTGTCTGCTGACATTTATATATCTGTAGCCTAAGTAAAAGAAGCTTCTATATTCCCACCTGAAGAAAATGGTGGTGTATAGTAAGTTCTGCTTGCTTGTTCTCTTTCATTCTGATCTCATAGAATAACTAGTGGCTTTTGTTTTCTTCTCTGCAAACTGATGAAATCATGTCGTATTTTATTCTAACTTTCAAATAGGCAATACTTTACACTTACTGAATTTCTAAATACAATCTTTCTTGTATTTTCTCCTTATTTTCCTGTGCTTCTAGAAATCTTTATTGATATACCTAGGAGAGGTTACTAAAGCTCTATTTTGTGTTTGGATACAACATGTTTTCTATAAATAATTCAGTATTATCTGGATCCCATAATAGGACCGTATTAATCCTTGACATTTTCTATGGATGGATATATATTTTTTGATTCAAGTTAACATCTAAATTTCACACTTTTGGGAAAAAGAAAATCAGAGAGAATGTGATCTGATAGAAATTTGACATAGTCTTGGAGAATCAAGTTCAGCAAACTAGGTATCAGACAAACCAAAGAAAGGTGACTGACCTGTGGAGAATGTAAAGAATAATGACAACATTTTCTATCATCTGAAGAAGGAAATAGAATATCAGTAAGGGGGATATGAAATTTTTAGTTTAGGGGAGGAAGAAGAAAAGGAATTAAATGTAAAACCTGTTCAAGGTGATTTGAGAAGAGAAAAAGGTATCTTAATTACCTGAAAATTACCGGAAAACAGAAGAGTTGTATTTTGAATCTGGAGTACGAGAGAACAGTCACCTGATTGAGTTGCTCGTTTAGGATCAGGGAGAGCTGCAATCACTGTCTTGCTCTGCTTTGTACTGCGTGTGATGTTGGGTTTGTGCCTATTTCTCTGTGCCTATTCTAAACAGAATAATAGCACTTGTTAAACTCTTTGGGGTAAAACTTGCACACTGCTTATTTTCCAGGATAAGTAGGATTTGCTCTATGTTGGAGATAATGGTGATTCCAATAAGTTAACCATTTTCTGTGTGGAAATGTCCCAAGCAAAGGAGCATGTTTTATCAGCTTGGCTTACTCTGAAAGACATGCCTGTATTTTCCTGAACTATTTTTGGAATTATGTGTGTGTCATAATAAAAAATGCAATTACGCTTGCTCTAGCATATAGATGTTTCTGAAAGCATAAAAATAAATGGAATATACTTTTTATTTGTGTGGGTGTGCAAAATTTTGGTGTAAAAATGTTGGATAGATTTCTGATAGATAGATGACTAGAGCAAGTAGATTTTGGAAATGTATTTAAAACTGGGTCAGTAAGTCCTAGTAAAGACCATGTAATGTTTCTAAGAAATGACTGAAGAGGAAAAATGGACTAGAAATAATGGTGCTAATTTCCTATGTTCAGAACAGGACACATGACAAACATTTTTGTAATGAAAGTATTGGATCACTACATATTATTTCCTGCATGAAGTCATCTGAGGATGTTTTCTTAAATGACAACAACCCTGAATTTCTGATCTTTAATTTCTCAGAATAAATTCAGGTTTAGACTTGATCCCACTTCATTTGAAGACAAAGTTGAAAGAACAACATAGCTGGAAATAAACCCCACTCTTAGTAGCTCTTGATAGGGTACCCAAATGTACTTCAAATATACTTAAAAGGACAATAAAAAAATGTGACTGTAGTGTTCTGAAACTCCACTGCAAATTTCATGTTGTGCTAAAAGCTCCAGTAGCCTGATTTCTAAAATGTCTGTTACAATCTAGATTTGATTTGCTAGATCAAATTACTAGATTCAGAAAAAGCACTGGATAGGGAAAAACATGGAGAAAAGAATAACAGCAATAATAATAAAACCTCCTAGGGCTTTATGTTTAGATCAGAGGGCTTGGATATAAAATTACAAATGAAGCAATATTTGAAGGAGAAAAGTATTAAGACTATGCTGGGAGGAAATATTAAGTGAATTAATGAAAGGACCTTTTGACTGATTAACTGTTACTCAGCTAGAAGAAAAACCTTGCAAATCCCAAATGATGGTAATGTGTTTAATAAAAAAAGAAAATGATCACACTTCTTATCAGCCTAAATGCAATGCAAATATAATGGTGCACTTGGTGCTGCGATGATGTAAACTCTTTATCTTGGCTTGCAGTGAGAAGTCAGGTACAGAAGGATTTTGTGCAAAAACTCTGCAGTGAAATGGAAAAAGGAGAACAGCGGATTTGGGTTAATACAATGTTCCTTTTACTAATCAAGTTCCTTGTTCAATGTTTGAAGAACACAAATATTTCACTGACTCTCTCTCAGTGCCTTGTGGCAAATGGTAAATCTAGAGGTGCAAATGAGCAAGAGCACGTGCCAATCAACTCTTCTGATATACACATCTGGCCACAACATTGTAGTATAAGCTCTCCCAAAGTCTAAAATCACCTATCATGAAATTAAAGAAAAGAATAATCGTGAATTAGGCAAGGGAAATTGAATAGAAATGCCTGACTGAAATAACATTTAGTTGTGCGGTTTGTGCAGTTCTTTCATTGAAAAGGTATTGTTTCCTCCCTGCTTCAGGGAAGAGGCCGTTGTGACTGCCGTTTTGAGATTTATATGCAAAGTTCTACAGGATGAGTAAGATCTGTCTCAGTAATTTTATTCTAATCGTTCACTATATCCATCCAGAGAAAATGCTGCTTTTAGGCTTGTGCAAGATTAGTTGTTCTGAACATGTGAATAAAATTTCATTTTATTTCAGAAGGGATTTAATTTCAGCAAAGATTGAATTTATCAGTAAAAGTGTGGAATAGGTAAAAGAGCAGGTACCAAATGCTCTATTATGACAAAAAATTAGCAGAGCCTGAGTTCTGGCTGTAATATCTTTTGAATGTGTGGGTTGGTGAGTGGGCTGGTGGATGAAATTTAGCTTTCCTATTCTTAATTAAATTAATGCATATTTTAAAGCTGAGGTAAATTTCTTTAATATGAGCCATTTCCTCTCTGCTGTCTTGGCGGTCTTGAAACCGAACCTAAAATTGTCGTAGAGTTAGGGATCTCTGTTTCGTTCTGAACACCCAGATGACACTGATCAGTATAGCTAAGAGAAAAACTTCAACAAGTTATTTCTTCACTAACATAGGAGGGTCTTAGTGTAATTTCCAGATCACTATCTCAAGTCTTGCCAGACTGACAGATTTTTATTTTTCATTTTTGAAACTAAACTGTAGCAAGCTCTCACTACACCAAGTACTATAAATATACAAAATGGAAAGTCCTTTGATCTTCTAGTCATTCTATCTTGGACTGATGTTTTATCTGCATTTTTAAAATGTACAGAGGTTGGTAATTAGGAACACTACTAGTTTGTTGCATTCATGAGCTGTAGCGATGAACAAAAATAAGTCCAGGTTCCTCATTAACAGTACTTGCTTCTCTCACTGCTTGTGAGCCATAGTGGAAACAAACCTCTGAGAAAGGTCTCTGTCTCTCACCATATCCCCATCACTTCTGCATTCAGATACCAGCCATGGAATTAGTCTTGGGCAGTCTCCTGTCAGTTTCCTTTTCCTTTGTCTCTTTGCAGCTTAAAAGACTTGTGAAAGTGATTTGGCTCTGGCAATGCCATTTTCAGAATGGCAACGCCATTGCATTTTTTCAAAAAGCTGTCAGACTATATTGTACATCACCTTTAACAGAGGTAATTACCATTCCTAACCTGTATGTATGTACTCTTCAGATGACTCACAAATGCACCTGGGTTTGCAGCTCTTGTGTACATGAGATATACAGTAAATGTACAGGCCATTGCTGCAGCACCTGTTCAGGATATCCAACACATCCAGGAAATGGCAAATCTATTTTGCCTTCTTTACATCTGCCCTAAATCTGCTGCATCCAGACCACCAGCATGGTGACGAGGAAGTATATCATACATATAGCATACTGCATGCTTTATCCATGATCATGCTTGGACTCTACTTATTGCAGTGCAGAGTTTACAGATTCCACATGGAAAAGATTTCGCATGAGGAAAAAAAGGACAAGTCTGGAAAAACCAATGTCTGGCAGCCTCAACTATATCAGGAATTGCCATTTTCTGTGTTGAAAATTGGGACAACATGCACAATTTCCAGTGTGGGTCAGTGCTTAATAAGCATGAATAAGCCTTATTGATGTCTGTGTGTGAGTCCAAGGAAGCTTGAATTATTTAGCATGTGCCAGTGTAATTAGTGTCATAAACATGAGTTAAACAGTGGCACACTGTGAGGGACAATCCCCAGCCACCAGATGATGTCATTGTGAATTAGTAGTATTGACTCACAAGCTCAGTAATGGGCATGTGGTTGGCTACTTAGAGAAGATTCATTAATTACCCATATATGGATCCTGTAGAACTGAGTACATCTCTCTGGGATGTAAAATTGTGCAGTGGCACCTTGCTGGGGAATATTGTCTGTGTCTCTGCTATGTGATAAGAATTTAGTTGACCCAATTAGAAACTGTCCTGTGGTTTTGGTATTCATATGCCATACTTGGCATTATGAACACTGCAAATACTTTGAAACTAGAACTTCCATGGCAGTTAATACATTACTCTTATGATGTCTACATCACAGAAACACTTTTCATAACTAAAAACAATGGCCCATATTCATAATATTACTTTAAGGTATGTCTGATGCTCAAAGCACTCGTGTCAGAAGAAGGGATCATTATTTCACAAGTCATTACTGCAGCCCTAAAAATACAGTAGGCTGCCTGGCCCTAACCCATTCTCATGCTTTGTTGAATCAAGCTGGAAGACATACAGGTGGTTTTCAGTAAGCCTGTCTCTAGTAAGCTGGGACAGGCGTGGAGGATTGACTCATAAGCAGTGTTCCTGAGGGGCAAGACAGAGTCAAATAACCACGCTTGAAACAGCTTAAAGTGCCTCTGAAAAAGAAGGGGCAGGTCTGCAGAAGAAGTTCTGTGAGAACAATTTGTCACTGATATTTGAATTCCCAGGCTTTTTTGACTTTTTCTTACTCTTCTGAATTTGTGGTTGTTTGTGAATATTTTACCTGTTTTAATTTTGGCACATATGGATCTTAATGAGACATAGCATAAAGAGCAGCCTCAGCACCCTCTGAGGTATTCCATTCAATCCCATACACTTGTTTATGCCCAGTTTACTTAAGTGGTCTAAGTAACTAACTTTGTCTTCACCTGCCGTGAACTTCTCTCACTCCCAAACTTTGAGCCTAAGCACAAAGACATGGCAGGCCTGAGACCTTGCCAGTAAAGGCTAAGGCAAGGAATGTTTTGGGCCCTTTGTCAGTAGATTGCCCTCCCCAATTAGCAGTGGGCCACCATTTCCCCTGAATCTTTCTGCTGCCCATGCAGCTTTCAAAGCCCTTGCTGCCCTACACATTCTACACCTCTGTCACCTTTCAGCCAACATGTGCCCACGCATGGGTAGTGCTTCTGCACTGCTTCAGGGCAACCCCTGGCAGCTCCACACTCTGCGTGTCTTCCTTGCTGGGGTGGGTTCAGCCAGGGACTCCAGTTCAGCCACACTGTTCTCCTGCTACACAGTGCTTGTCCCACACGCTGGGATAGACTGTTCTTGGATCTGAAGACTGCATAGGTCTCCTGGGCAGCTTTGGTTTTTGGAACAAACTGAGTTTGTTCCCATGAAGCCAAGGGCTATTATTCTCTCATTTGCCTTCCTCATTTCTTTCAGGATCTTAATTGACAGATCAGATATGCCAATCTCATACGCAGCAATGCTGACATCTAACGTCACACCCCCAGCTGGTTTTTCCTTGTCAACAGAAGATCTGGGTGAACATCTCCCTCAGCTTGTTCAGCACCTATGTTAAAAATCTGTCTATTCAAGAAATTGGATTACTTGTTCCCTTATGTGTTGACCTTCTAGAAAATTAAATTCTCCCATGAGACGCAGGGTCTGAGGTTGTAAGGTTTTTCTTGATTGGTTTAAGAAGACTTTGTCTACCTCCTTTTCTTGATGGGTCAGTCTGTAAAGATGTCCACTGGTATGTCCCCCTGTAGCACAGACAACGGAGGATTGGTCCCACCTTTTTCTTGGGCAGCTTCTGACACTCAATCAGGTAAAGAAGTGACAGAACCTGGGAAGCTCAGGAATTCTCCTCCCTCAGGAATTCTATCTAGGCCAAGATCTCTGAAGGGACAGAGGCAGCTGCTTCCACTGGCGCCATGTACTAAGACACAAGTCTGTGGTGACAAAGAAGGTCTGAGGTCAAACCAGGAAGCCAAAATCAGCAATGTAAGGTCAGGATGGGGAAGAGGCAGGGACAGACACAAGCATCAATGCAGCTGCAGCAAAGGCCTGAGACAAAGATAGCTCCTGAGACAAGGTGCAAAGGCTCCAGACAAGGCTCTCACAGCTTTTTCTACCAGCTTAGAAGTTTTCATAGCAGTTTGATCTGAGGTGACATAGCTGTGCCACATCAGAGCTGACCTTGGAAGCAGGCAGCCAAAGTTCCAGTGAAGGTAGTGAGGATGAAGCTGCACAGCCCATTGGCATATCCCAGGGAACAGAAACAGGGAATCTCCATGAGATCTCCCTCTCATCAAGCAACATCTTGCAGTATCTTCTGGTTTCTTTTCATGGCTCACTGACCTTGGGAACACCAGGCCTGCAGCACACTCCTTACTATTGCTCTGTGCTCATAACAGCATGCATTTCTAAAGCCTGAACAGCTGAAATAGAATGTCTAATGCTATGGATTTCCACCCAAGGTTTGTAGGCAATAACATTTGATCCAGGAGATCCTCCAACATTCCTTATAGACACAGGAAATTGCTGCTGTCATGGTCAAAAACGTGTTGATGAAATGCTGAGAAAAATATTGAGAAAAACATGTTGTCTGTGATATTTTATGAATATCCATACCTGTGGGCCAATGGTTTAATGTAACTTAACATCTATATAAAATCAGCTTATTTTCATGGAGTTACAGTATGGAGTAATTGTGGAATTATCATGTTAAAAAAATATTATTGTAACTCCAGATTTTTGTCACACAGATTTTAAGTGTTTGCTACTTTATATTTAGGAAAAAGGTTTTAATAAGCCAAAATAAATCAATAGCAAAGCACTTATCTAGGTGTCTTTTTCAGGCTTTCATCTTATTGTTGACAGTGAAATAACAAATTGGAGAAAGCATCTTGAAATTATATCACTGTGATAAATTACCAGAAAATGGAATACACCAGCCAGGGTTCTATAATTTACTGCGCAAGACAATGTATATAATCCTCTTCCATTAAAATGTGTGAATTATGTAAAGTTATGTGCTCATTTGCAGATTCAGAATCAAGAAGCAAATGTTGCTGACAGCGCAGCTTTAGTTCAATCACTATTGCTCTTTAGCCCTTTGTTGATGGCAAGTTCTGACTTCTCAAGCATAAAACCTGATTCCAAGTGCTCTGAGGGAGGAAAAGTTGACCATACAGCCCCTGTAAAGTTAAGTCAGCACATAAGGTTAGATGAGGACAAGTATTCTCTCTGATTAAAATAAAAAAAGTTCATATATCTGTGTATACACTCTCCCATTAACGAGTACTTGCATTGGTATAGCACATACAAAAAAGGTTCCTTTTTGTTTTGTTTTGGTTTGTTTTTGTTTGTTTGGGGTTTTTTTTGTATTTTTTTTTTGTTTTGTTGTTTTTTTGGTTTTTTTTTTTTTTTTTTGGGGGGGTGTGTGTGTGTGTGTGTTTTCTGGTTGTGTTGGGGTTGCTTGTTTTGGTTTGATTCCCCTCTTATCTTCCAAACCCCCTGAGTTTCTCTGTTGTTTGACTTTCAGTTTCAGTTTTGCAGATGTCAGAGACCAATCAGATAGCCACCAGGAAGCAACTTGGACTGAAATCCAAATAGAAGACATTCAGTGTCAACATCCTGATGTTGACTCAAGGAGGGGAAGCTGATCATTAGGATTGGAAGGAAGGAACGAGCGATAAGGGCTGATGACAGTTTTCTATTATGGTTACAAACCAGCCAAATGACAGCTTTTAAAGGGAATCTAGTGATGCCAGCCTAAGAGGGAGGTGAGATGAGTGTTTCATTCTTAATGTAGTTGAGTCTTGGGAGTAAAGATGCCAAGATTTCAGAACGACCTCTGGTTTACAATAGATATGAGGACTACTTGTGGAACTGTATCAGCACACAGCTTAATTTTACAATTTCCATTACTATAATATTACAACAATAGTCCTCTAACTTTACTAGTGTAAGGAAGATGTACCTTCCTCTAGAGAAACCTGCTCTATAACAGAAAGAAAATTAAATGGCAGAGAGCAAACAGGGGTGATAATCTGCAGGTGCTAGTGTCTGCAATGACATCTCACTGATACAACCAACCTTCTTCCTCTCAAGTTAAACATAGTGGCAATTGTTATATCGTTATTTAAGTACAACTCTGCCATAATAATAATCCAAAATGGCAAAACTGGAGCAAATCCTTTCAAAGAATGCCCAACTTGAATTCTTTATTTCCTCTCGCCTTCTGCTCTCTGCATGAGTGTTTCAATGATCAATCCTGAAATGTGCTCGTTGCACATGCCACTTCATGTACTTAGCCAAGAGCAGTAAAATATTACAAATCATTCATCACCTGTTACACAGTCAACTGCTTGTTACAGACACCCATTATAGACTCCACAACATATGTTTGAGAGCTCAGTACATGGGGCAGGGTTGGAAACCTGAATCCCATTTATCTCAAGGTCTTTCTAGGCTGCATTGCCAACAAAAATCAATCTTACAGCAGGTGTCAATGAAAGGTCTAAGACCTTTGTAATGGTCAAGTTGTATAAAAGATCTTTCTGTAAATGAAAATTTGGGCTGAGATCATCATCAGTAAGACTTAAAAGAACAAGTGCAGATAATGCCAGACAGATGCTTTGAATGGCAACTTGGCTTCAGTGAGGTGACATCATCTTTAGACTACAAGTGTAACTCACAGTTGACAATTTTATGCCTTTGTCACAACTCCCACCTCTCTATGTGGGACTTTCTGTCACCTGCCACTGAGTCTGATGCTGTGGTTTAGAAATCCTGGGTTTGAGTTGACAACAAGTTAGCCCCATTACAGACACCTCACCAGCCTCACAGAGACCAGTAGCACCCACAGTCTGAGTTATAATCTTGACTTCCTCCTTTCACTGCAAGCATGATGTCAATGAATCATCAGTCCCACAACCAGCTGCTATCCATGCAAATTGTTTATAGCAATAAACAGAATTGAGCAGAGGAGCCTGTTTCTACTCCTTATGCCGACTGTGTACTTAGTCAGCATCTATTATGAAGGCTGGCTGTGCTTTTGGGAATAGGCCCGGTGAGGTTGATTGCTGTTGTATCCCTGGGTGACTTCAGATAAATCATACAGCTCCATCTGTGTCTCAGTGAAATAGCATTGTAGAAAGCTTACGTTTCTCGTATGATCCTGCATACCTGTGATCATCTGGGCCACAAGTAATGATATTTAAAATCCCCTCAAGCAATAACTGGATGTTGCAGAAACAAACTGCTCTCAGCAGAATAACACTCAGCATGTCTATCCCATCACTTAAGTACATGTTCTAAAGACAGATTTCCTCACAACTGCACATTATAAATCCTGCAGCTTGCACTTATTCCTCATCTGAGCCCAAGCTTGGAGTTCACTGCACACCGGGAACCCAGGCAAGATTGGCCCGTAATTATAGGTGTAAACTTCTTCTGAAGTTTACTGGATAGATTGAGGTAGGGTGGGACAATCTGTTAGAGCTCAGCTTTTCCAAGTTGAGCACGGATGATTTGGTTCAAGGCTCCAGCCAGCAGTGTAAAACATACTCATGGGCTTCTCATTTGAGCAGAGATAGAGCCCAGAGTGTCCACCAGTCTGAACCTAGCTGCTGGAAACTTGGTGCTATAGAGAGGAAAAACAGAAGATGAAAAATGTAATTGGGGGAAAAAAGAAATCACATTATCAGTGTCATATAAATCTGGAGAGGAGGCACAGTCATACACAGCTTTGAGGCTTCACTATGCACCTCACTCCAAAGTTTAGAGATTCCGGGACATATTTTATGTTTTGAATAACTATGACTGATTTTGCATGTATAATTTGCAACTATTTAAAAAGTCTAAGCCCTAAAAAAATACGTTCCTAGGCTGTGGCCTAGCATTTTGATGTATCTGCAGCAAGTCTGGTCAGGAATGACAGCCACCACCCTGAGCTTCCTGCTTCTGCTGTGATCTAGACAGGGAAAGTGACCTGGCCTGAAGAGAAAAAAAAGATAAAATAATAATTAAAAAAAATAATAATCCATGGGTTTACTTCCAGATGGATCAGTTCCTTGGGCTGCTTCACAGCAAAGCCTCTCAGACAGCTGTGCCAGTTACAACTGAGGAGGTAATGTGCTGTGACAGGAGTTGCTGATGCTGAAGGCTTTATTTTTATGAAATTGGTCTCTTGTCTGTCTACAATTTGAGCAAGACTTGACTCTAAAAACGGCTGGTCTACTAAGTGACCAGCAAATGGATTCACAGTTCAGAGCTAGTAGGGTCTCAATACAAAGGACTGGGAGGGAAGGATTTGTCCAACTTGTAACATTTCTTTGATTAGCTGTTATTAGGTTGATTATCTGTAAAGTTTTGGCCAATTAGTGATCAAGTTTGCATTTGCAACTGATTCCTGTCACCAGCCTGTTTTGGATTCCACTTAGCAGTACTGAAGTGTAATTTTACCATCTATTTGGTATGTTTAGTTTCAGTTGCACACATTTTTCTTATCATTTAACTATGTAATGACACTAAAGGTTTATAATTGCATCCCATTTTGACTTCCGGTGTAGCTTTTGAGTTAGAATGGTAATTTGAATGTTTCTGAGTTAAATGACAACAACCCAGGCATTTAAAAGCAAAAAAATAATAAAAAACCCAAACAAACCGAAAAAGCTCTTTATGGTAAGAGCTTACCTGCAGGCCTCATTACTGCTGAACCAAAGCCTTTGTGCTTTTTTTCCTACCAGCTATCTTGTGCACGATACCTGAAAACAGTGCAATTTAGTGAAGAATAAACAGACTAGAGCACTCAACCTCCACCCCGCAGAGCTGCAGCGCAAAAAGCCCTGCTGATAAGTGATAGAGCGCTTTTCACGCGAGTGACGGATGCTGGGTTTCGCTCTCAGCCATTGGCTGAGAAAGCAGCAGCAAGTGGTTGCGCTTGCAAAAGCAGCTGCCAAAAATCCTCCAGCAGACACTGCTGCTCTAACCGTGTGATGAACCTGTTCTGTCTGTCACTTGTGCTTTGTGTCTGAAATGTCTCATCTGATGCTTTAATCCCACCTTGCTCCTCTTTTTCAAAGACAGTGGAAGCAAGTTGTCTTCCTCTTTTTCACTCTTTCTTTCCTCGTATCTTTGTCTTTTAGCTCTTTACTAAATCACAGAGTTTCAGCAGAGGTTTTTCAGGCACTTCACTGTGTGAAATGTTAACAGTGGTCGGTAGTGGAGACATTTTAAAAAAAGAAGCAAAGCTAAAAGCTTTTATTTTCATCCAAGTCTCCAAAGAAAGTGAGCAAAGGATTATAAGGGGCCTTAGAATAGATGGATTTCTAGGTCAGGCTCTCAGGTGCCTTGTACCATCTGTATGCGTTTACAGCAGGGCAAAGGCCTTACAAGCACTTGGACTGTATTTTGCTTACATTGCAGGGCAGTAGTCAAACGTCTGTTGAAACTGAAAGCTGAGGCTTCAGGCAGAAATTTAGAAACTGGATGAGCACCCTTAGTATTTTGCACAGGGTGGCCTGTATGTTCCTGTGCTTGGAAACCATTCAGGAGCAGAGACATTCAACGTTTAGTCTGCTCAAAAAAGGTTTTCTTCACCTTGCACATCCTCATTGTACACCTTAGAAATAAATTTTGCTGTGGACCACTTGGAGAATGAGAACTGTCATATAGGCATTATCTCATGTCAACTGATTCAGACCTCTGCTACAAGTTGAGGTAGGCATAATACAACAGTATGACATGATGCATTGCAGTTCATTGTGTTGTGAGTGTATCCTTTGGGCATACTATATGGTGAAGCTGCCCTACACCTTCCTAATTGATCTCTCTCTTTTTTTTAATAACCTTCCCCTGAAAATGCCTACGTGAATAGGAAAATTTACTAAGCAGAAGCCCAGGAAGGCAATAAGAGAAAATGAGAAAATGGACCAGGTGGGAGCAGGGCGGGGGGTCGGAGGGGGGAGGTAGTCTTCATTCTTGTAGAATTGTATGTGTGTTTTTTCTTTTTTTTTAATTTGTAAAATTCCCAGATTTATTTTTTCAAGTGAAAAGTCAAGCTAAAAAATGCTGAAGATACATAGCAGGTGGCAGAAGGGAAAGTAAAAAGAGCACTGTGGAGATATAATAAGAACTTGGCTGTACATTTTGAGCTCAAGGCCTGAATTGTTTAGTTTAGCAGAAACTCTTGAATTCAGCTTAATTAAGTTTGCAAATGTAGTAAGAAATTGTATAGATCTTTTTACTTCTGCAGTGCTCTGTAGAACTTCTCAAAGTACTTCGTCATGGTTTGGTTATTCAGTTTCATAATATTCCTGCAATGATTACCTGGATTTATGTAAAGTTCTCTTTCAGTTATTGAGTTAGGAAACTCCACAGTTAAGCTTTTGTAAATTACTAAAACAGGTAAAGTGTACACCTTGTACTTTTCTCTTCAGCTCTTCCTTTCAACACTTTTCTAATTTATTTTAATTATACTCTGGTATGTAATATTTAGGCTATGTCTCAGGTTTTTTTTCACTCCAGCAGGCTTCCTGCCTTTTTCCTAAAGTCAGATGGATCCTGATCCACTAACGCCGATGCAGTGCAATTATTTTTGCAACGAATTTTTGAATTCTCATAATTTTAACGTTTATACCTAATGCTGGTTTTGGAACTTCTGGGTCATGTTCCCACTATTCTTGGTAACAATTCGGGTAGGACCGGTATTCCCATCCAAGTCCATCTGTGGCCTTTTGTATTTTTCAGCTACGCTGTACACCTGCCTCTGAGCAAAGCTTCTGTGACAGCGTGTAGATTATCAGAGCGTGTGAGCTGGGTTTGAGTGTGAGCCACACAGACATGGGTCTAATTTCTGAAGTCCTTTCAGAGTATTGGTCTTAATGAGGAAAGATCTCATTGTCTCTTTCTGGCTGGAACTTCTCTCTTCAGCTGAATGACCTACTTATTGCGTAAAAGTATTTTTTATTAAGTGTGGGGATTTTTACTCTCACCTCATTCTATGATATTCTATGCTATTCTGCAGCCTTTTCCAGCCATATAAGTGTACTATTAAGTCAGCAAACGTCCTCAGTTGGAAGTGCTCATGTCATGAGGCTCTGATTTATGTCTGGGTCAGAGATGCTCTGCAAGTCTCAGAATTTGGCCTGGCAGAGAGGAGTTATAGACCCACCTTCTCTTTATCTTCTTCCTTCCTGTAGTGAACGTTTTTCTGTCTGGACTGGGAATTAGTGTTATTCATTGCTATGGATGTTATTCGAAGGAGGAAGAGGCCCTAAGTAATGTATTTTTTAAGATTATTTATATTTCTTTGTCTACTTGATTTAGGCCTCAGATTTAGTGATACAGCACCAACTCCATCTCTTTGTTTCTGTTGCTTCAGGCTTCCCTTTCTGCACACAACATAATTAGGTCTTAAATTTCCTGATGTGTTTGTTTTCATAGTAGGATAACTTGTACTGGCATTGTGTCACTCTGATATTGATTAACATCAACAGTGCCACAAATGTTGTCATCATTCTGACATTGAAGTATCATCTTCTAGACTTTCCAGATCTTTTGGAAGACATGTTTTTCCTTCAAAGCAAATTAAAACTTTCATGAATGTATCTGATCCCATTTCCCTTTCCTACATGTTCCACATTAGATTTTTTTTGAGCATGAGATTCTGGTCAGTATACACACAACCTAGAAACCCATATTAAAAAGTTCTGGAAACTTATGTCTGATGGGCCTTTCCCTTGTTGCTGCTTCCATTTTATCGCAAATCTTCTTGATTCATCTATACATTAGCTAGAGTGTTCACAGTCATAGGTTTCAGGTTTACATTATTATAAAATTTAAGATGTGCAGCTGACTAAAGGATAGTACTGATAACACAGGGACCCAGAAGGCCTAGAGGCTTTTATTATGATGGCTTTGTCCCTTGCTAATTTGTCCCTAATGTCCCTATGCCATTGACACAAAATTAACTATGAGTAATTTGTGTAAAACAGAGCAATAGCCAGTTGCAAACGTAAGCATGTATTTTGTAATCACATCTGCCTTGCTTTCCAGCAAGCCATTTTTCTCCTAGGAGTGTGGAATAATGCCGAGGAATACAAAATCATAACATTTTCAACTTTTGTTATGGATGCAGGCACCTAAGACAAGCTAGCATGGCCTCAGACATACTAATTCACAACAACAACAAAAGTTAGCTTTGGGTGAACGTTATTAATACAGGCTGGTATTCTTCAATTGATGAGTCACAGATCCTTAAAGAGGTTACGAAGAGCTACTAGAGTCAGTGTGAAGCCCTTAAAGTTTTATTGAAAGTCTAAAGGACTTCTCTTTTCCTCTGCACACTATTAGCTTTTGCAGGCAAGTGTTCTCCGTCAACTTCTTGGTTTGATGGCATAAATTTTTTAACTTTGTCTCTGATGTAAGTTCACCGTTATTTATACAAGAGATTTGAAGTTATTGGGAACTAGAATATGGAGGGTTCATCCCCTTATATGTTAGAGAGAATTTAGTTACTATGTATGCTTTATCACAAGACCCCAAGGGATAGGATGACAGATAGGGTCATGACTGTTCCCAAGTCATTACCTAGAAAAATTGAACCATGTCAATATATGTAGGACTAGCAAATAGACTTTATGGGTGATGGATCCTAAGTATTCTCCCCATTTTTCTGGACCATCCTCTTTTGGGGTAGGGACTCACTTCTCCAAGAATCCTAGCTCCAAAAAAGAGGAGTAAGAATCATCTCCTTCCAGTTATTCTGTGTGCTAATGGAGTTAACTAAGAGGTAGATATTCAGGCCCACTGAGTTTATATCATAGACTTAAATAAAATTCTCTACTCAAACTATTTGATGATGAGATCTGGACTCAAATCTCCAGAAGTAAACAAACTCTGGATTTCTAGGCATAGGAGCTAGCATGCTAACTCTACTACATCATCAGTTCTGTGAGCCTATTGTTTCCTTCAAAATTTTTGATGTGATGTGAATATTTGACTAATTTGAAAATTATTGAAATTGTCGTCTTCTCAATGAATTTGATATTTACTAACAAAAAGTAAAAAAAGCAAAATGAAAGAAACTTTTACTGTACTGCAGTTAAGTATAAATGGGAAAAACATTAAGTCGCTTTCTAAAACTGGTTTACAAAATGCAGTATTTTGAGTGTTAAGTCTAGCAGACAATCTGAAATCCGGTCCAAACTGTTGCAACAATCTTGTCAACTGACTGAAATGCTTTGGCATGCTCACCCCATTTGTTTCAAAGAACTGAATGTATAACACTGTGGCAGGAGAGACAAGACAGCTTACTCTTGCTTCTTTTGAACTGGGGAGCAGGAGGCAGGACTTTACTTGGTTGTAAATAGGCTGTTACTTTCCCCTAATTCAGACATCAAAGACTTCTACAGAACAGATAGGAAAGAACAAATCTGATTGCAATTAATAAACAGCTTATTTAAATGCAGATGATTTTTCTGGACTTGAATAGCTAGAAACCTTCTCAAATGAGTTTATGTAAGATAATGTCACATTGTGTTAGACTGGAGGGTGTGAGCGGTGAATACTGAGATCCTGATTGTAGGACTTAACTACTGTGGAAGTGGTCTTCCTACTTTTCATGTTTGTTTCATGGTTAAATTAACGTGTGAGTCAAAATGGCCATGAGTTAGAGCAGCCAAGGGTAATCCCTAAAAAGGGAGAATTTGTTTATAAATTTGCTGGTAGTTCTTTGTAAATTTTACATTTGGTACAATGTCCTACCTCATGACACAGAACAATGCACTAGATTATCTGAGCTACTGAGGAAGGCCAGCTGTGGTGTCAGTTGCTTAGGCTAACTATAACTTTTCCAGATCTAACTATCTCATCCAAGATATAGAGGGTGGCAGAAATGTTTGGTGAAGGCAGCCTACCTCCACCAAAACACTGCATTTGAACTTTTAAAGAAAACAGGAAGTACAAGCTTAATTACTGAAAATGTTCAGAGCAAAGACAAAGAAGGGAAAATACTTTACATGAAAGAAGTAAACTTTGATTGTTCATTTCTAAGTTCTCAGGCATCTAAGCAGTTGCTTATAAAAGGGGCAGAAACCATTTAGTCCCGCATTTCAATTATCCTTTGGTTATACAGACTGTTAAGCAATTAATTTACATATCTCTTCTTCCATTTCCAGCAATTTTTAAATAGATTTTTTTTTTAAATTGTGCTTTTAATAAATGCAATATGAGATTTTGACTTACTTTTGACTCCTTATGTTAGATGCTGGATACTGGATGAAGAGATCAAGCTGAAAACCATCTTTTTGCATATGTTTTACAGCTAGAAATACATTTATAATAAACATTGTCATATTATAAAAATGTGTTACTGTTATTATTACTATTACAAACTGTTGCCAGACACAGTTTTAGCAACCCATCATGTTGTCACGCTTAGGAGAGCCAAGGACAGATAGTCAGATGCACATGGCTTCTATTCTGACACATGAAAGTAAGGTCACTGTCAGCCACATTCCTACCAAGTGTCGGACATGCTAATTGATAGCAGCCAGAAGCAGTTCAATTTCTGCAAGTGGGGAAATGAGAACAAGCTGTCATTACAGTCTTCAGATGTTTATAGTGTTAGACAAGTTTAATGGCTGAAGTGACTCACTTTCTTCAAGGGTTTGGAGGTGCATATTTATATCTGCAATTAGTACTTACAGTTTGTTCTTACTGTAAACACACCCTATACCCCCTGACACTGAGCTGCCATGCAAAGACAAGTGAAACAAAAAATGCAAATGACATATCAGTGATCGAATGTGATTATCAGCTAAATATTAGATGCCTAGACAAGATGCTTTACAGACTTGTAAAGTAAGGTTTGAGAAAAGGGTATTTTCAAAAGTAAATTTTAGTATGTCTGCAACAGTTTATCAAAATGAGTATTGTGATAAAAGAGAGATAGGAACACTTAAAAGGGATCAAATGCTATTAGCCACTAAAGAAAAAAGGATAAATGTTAAAACAAAACTAAATTCTGCTGATTTATTATGAGTAGCAGCTCAGTTTCTCCTGTGCAATGGAGCATGAAGCATCTGCAACTGCTGGTTACTACAGTTTATACTAGCCAGGGAACCGCTAACAACTTCTAATTGCAGGCATTGGCTTAGTTCCCACATGATGGAGGAAAAATGAAAGAAGTTTTTCTCAATAATTACATCTGCTCTCCCTTCCTTACTCCCTAGGAGAGGAGTTGCTGCCATCAATCAAAGGAAGTAGGTTTTCCCCTCTTTGGGGACAGGAGTAGTACAAAAGTAATGAAACTCAGAAAAGGTCAGACTTGCAGGGAGCCTCAGAAAAGCTGACTTATAAACAACAGGCTCCTTTAGTGAGGAAGTCAAATCACCTGTGCTTCAGAGCCTGCTCTCAATTGCCCTTTGGAGAGCATGTTTTCCCTCTACAGGGACTACTCTTGCAGGTTTACTTTCCTGGGTTAAAGAAAGTATTTTTAAATATCCCCTCTTTACACTACCAATGGGTTTGCTCTCACAATTAATCCCTGATGAATGTTTGATTTTTTCAAGCGTCTTGATGAAAGACAAGATTTCTGCTGAAAACAGGAGCTTGATTATTTCCCAGGCAAAGGCAGCTTTGAAAGTGCAACACTGGTACAAACAGCTCAGTAGACTGAAAAGAAGCAAGTCTCTGGGCTCTGTTTCTTCACACAAGCTACCTTGCACTGTGGTGATGAGCTGATGAAGAGATTATTGAACTGCTATAAGGGTTTCCCTCACACTCATGATGGAGTAAGCAGCCTTGGCTGGTAGCTCAGTAGTCAGATACTCCAGGTTCTGTTACTGATCTCCTGCATGCTGTGTTGCGTCTTACATGTGATGAGCTGTAATAGCATTTTGTGTTTGTTTTGTAAATGAGTGGCAGTTACTGCATGCTAGGCAGTTGTGATGTTGTAATATATATTGGAAAACATGTAAACTCAGATATCTAATAATATATGGGCTCCTAAAAGTGCAGAGAGTGGGCAGTAACATTTTCAAAATTCTCTCTGCAAGTTACAAGAGAAACAGCTGGGTATGTTAGGTGTTGCTAGACACCAACTCTTCAGGAAACCTCATTGTAATACTCAGTAGTGTCACAGTTAAAATATTCAGGATAAAGATTTTTCTTAGTTATTTTCTTTTTGCTGTTACTGTAAAATAAGCTGGTGGAGTGAGTTTTGGCAGAGAAGGAAAACAAATTTATTCAGCCAGGGTATCTAAAATCTAGAAGGGAAGAACTTTTCTAGATGAGCAAACAGTGCCTAAGTTTGCAAATTCTTCACTGCAAATCTCTAATTCTAAAAGCTAAGTTTATTGTTTAAACAGCAAGGTCTCTTCTTGAACCATTAAACCACCACAGGTGAGAAATTCAAATTTTATTGAGGTTTAAAGGCTGTCTGTGTTCCCAAAGAGAATGTCTACTAGCAGTCACAAACTCTGAACTTCTAACAATTTTCAGTGAAAAACATATTGTTCAAATACATCATTTACTCACTGTAAGAAAAGTAGTCTGGCTTTTATGCCTCTTTGAAGAATTAAGTAAGTGTGTTTGTTTTTTTTAAAGCCATGATTTTTCCTTTAAGAAGGATAAAATCCAAAGCTGCAGAAGAGCTTCCTCATCTTCAGGAGATTGCTGCCTGCCTCCAGATGATGCAAATGGTTATCTAACTTCTAAAACTGAGGGCATGGAATGGTGAGATATAAGAAATGAGATTGAGGTGGTTGGTAGCATTTGCTTAAGGAGTAGTTGGTGACTTGGTGTTGGTGCTTTGTCAGTTGATATCAACCTTACAACTGCTTTCAATGCTTGTGCTTGTGGAGGACTGTAAGTGACTTAAGGGTGTCTCTGATCAGAGTAAGGGCAAACTTTTTTTCAGGGCATTCTTTCTTCCTCTTAGATTTCAGCATGTGAGTAATTTTTTTCTTCCCAAGCTTTTTTCTAATGTGGGTACTGCTGGATATTGGTCTGATTTTCACTTCTGTTCAACCAGAAAAGGGTCCATTTAAGAGACAGTGTGGGATCTAATTCTGCGGTCAAAAACCTTGGGCAACTTTGAGGTAGACACTTTGTCTCTCCTCATGATCAAGAGACAGAAGCAGGCACTGAAAACAAAGTAAGTTTAAACTAAGTCAAATCACTTGCCTTCTAGACCCGTGTATTAATCCTTTTTGACTTTATGTGGAGGTAAGGGAGACCATATTGGACTTCAGGTGGCTAAAAGTTGAAATTAATGAATCCCTCCCTTAGGAAGGATGGGATTTGGTTATTTTTAGCCTATTGATAAAGAGCACATGTGTGAATCTGTGCCTTCCATCCAGGATGGATGACACAACACTCCAGTTCACAAAGAGCTCAGCAGAGGTATGAATTAGTTGGCTGAGGCTCAACTCAGATTAACTACCGTTGTGATGACAGGTTGGGAAAGTAGCCAGAGGAGACAGAGGAAGTTATCTTAGCTCTTCTGTAGGAAGAAATATATCTGTCATTAGTTAACAGTACCCACAGCTAAGATGTGATTATAAACTCCCAGCTGCTATTTGACAATTAAGTCACAGCAGCAACCAAGATAGCCTTGAATTACTGGTGTTTGGCTGAGGAGCTGTGACCTTTCTTTGTGGTTACAGACATTGGCAGTCCATCCAAGTCCTGTTCCCTTAAACATTAAATTATTTCTAAACAATTGACATTTATAGAGGGGGACTAACAGTGATTCTGGCAGTTTGCTTACAGGGAGAGCAACTTGATGGTAATGTGGTTCCTCTCAGGTCTGTACAGGTTTCCTGCACATCTCAGAGTGAATGCAATTAATAGTTGAGGAACAGCCTAGATCTTGCTCTTTGCCATTATTGCTGTATTCTTTGAGCCATTGACTGAGAGAATAGTTATGATAGGGTGATACAGTCATTTACAGACTTTATCTGTTGTTCTAAATACATGTAAATGTTATTTTAAATGGAACTTTAAATCTGAATTTAAACCTAGATAATGGTTATTCTAAATCTAATGAAGTACTTAAGCTGTTCTCCCAGTTGTGGGTAGGGACCTATCTCAAATGAAAAGTGAAATCTTAACATCTACCCTCAACTGATGCTATCATACTCCTGGTAAAATATTCTTCATATGTGTAGAAGATAGAAACTTTTGCTGGCATAATTTCTTAGATACCATGCTGAATGTTGTTATGCAGATCTCGCAAAAGTCAAGAGAGTTTGCCTGGATAGAGATAGCTGAGTACTCCCTGGCAAGTAGTAGCTTTCTGTATGGTCTTGTGCATTTACAGGTAGGATGAAACTGGGACACTTGCCATGGGAAATCTCTGGGTTGAGGGTCGGGCATTCTGCCAGCAAAACACTAATACATAATGGTGACTGCTGGCATTGAACAGTTGCTTTAGAAGAAAGGTAGCAATTTGACTGTGGAGGCAGTGGAAAAAAAACAGCAAAACACAGTCTTAATACTATGTCATTCTCTTTCACTCCCAGGAAAGGACAGTAGTTCAGATACTGCAGCTTACCAGTTCACTTCTGTTCTCCTACCTTTTTTTTTCATAATACCTTTGAGACTAAAAGAAATTTGAAAAAAAATGAAAGGAAGGTGAAGATGGAAAGGGATGCTTCATAATGGTATTTGGAACATTGTGCTTTACCTCATTACTAGAAGTACAACAGAGCTCAGGAACAGTGTGGGGCTTCATTATCTCTGGGAATACCGATACTGGACTGTGGGGGGCTTTGTGGTTAGGTTATTTTAAAAAGATATTTCTTTAGGTCTACAGATATTAAACACCCTCAAATTTAAGCAGCTGATATTGTGAAAAGTTTGGCAACATATCTGAATTGTATATGAAGCATTGCCTCTGGTTAACAGTGGTAAAATGTTAATTTAGTCTTTGATAGAACGTATTAGCATGATAACTCACAAAACAGTTTTGGTATGCTAATTCTGAAATAAAAAATGTGTTCTGATTAATGCCCAAATCAATATGAAAACTACCGGATGCCTGAAAACGACAAAGCTGATCAAAGCTGCCAAAATTGTGTGGCAAATATATTAACAGCAATAGAGGCTTTTTTTTTTTTTCCTTCCTGTCAGAAAAAGTGTGAAATTTAATTATAAGTGGAATCCATTTAAACGGATAAGTCCGCAGGATTAAACCTGTGTGTTCTGTCCCTACCTTAATTCATATATTATTGCATTTTGCTGGCACAGATTTCATAACAAATATTTCTAATGAGTTGTCACAAGTGTTAAGCTCCTCTAAACTTGCTTTAAGAATTTTCTTAAGAACTTTGGTAGCCATAATGTCAAAAAATACTGTTTTATGTTGTTATTTGATAAATTAAATTACCAGAGCACAACAATATTGTCCCTTTAATAGTATGGATGATTCACTGGGCTTGCAATGTGCAAAAATGTGTTGGCTGGAGTGTGTGTACTCTGGGGGTATACAGCAATGTGTCAGACACCCTATTCTGGCATGTTCTCTGTTTTGTTTACAAAACATTAAAATTATTGTTCTATAACAAGTGACAGAATCATGCCTGATGGTTTACAGAATCAACATGGAAGATCAGTCTCTGCCTTGAAAAACCTATTTGAGGTACCAATTAAAACACTATAGGAAGATGAAATACCTTAACTAATTTCTTAACATTAGAGACCAGTGTGAGGTTTCTTCCAATATTTCTAAGACTGCAGATTGCTCAAGATTAAGCCTAAAGTGTACAATATATTATACTGGCTTGTAGATAGATACATACAGACATCGAGAGTTTAAGGCCTGGCACTGAGAAAATTCTGCTTTAAGGCAACACTTGAGAACATGCTTGTTTCAGCAATGTCCGTGGGTCTTGGCTAAGAAATTATGGTGGTGCATGTGCTCTTGGGGTATTGCTTTAGGTAGCATAATGATGATTGTGACAGTTCCAAAGCCCTGACACTCCATTAAGGCTTTCCAAAAAACTATGTCATGATGCATCCTTATCATGTTATGATCATTTCTTGTAATTTTCTTGGAAGAATGCTTGATAAATCTTATTAATGATGTGCTAAGACATTTGCATGCAATTAATTCTATGCTGTATAATTACAGTATAGAATATAAAAGTATAACATTATAAAGTACTGTAATATAATTACACAGCAGCTTATTTAAGCCCCAAGTCAGTAGGAAGTATTGCATTGATTTCAGTGATGAAGTGGGAAGTAAATGAGATCATTTCTGTTTTCTCATGGTGCAGTGCTCTCAGGAGGGAAGATGGTCTCAATTAATCTGCCAGGTCGGACCAGCAATTAAAACACACATGTCTCCCCTTCCATGCTCTAAAGAAGCAGGTCTCTCTGGCTGAATGGGCATTTAGAAAGTTCAAAAAAAGAAGCTGACTGATGCTGCACAGCTCAGAATAACTTCCTATGCTGAGATTAGGCACTCCATGGGAAAATAGATTTGGACATCCTTAGCTGGAAGTTGGGGCTGAGACTGCCCCTGTGATGGTCTTGTAAGTGATCAGTTATTGATGTTGAGAAGTAAAATTGCTTGTCCATGAAACCTCTATCTTCTCTAATTTTGTAGTTATGTCTAAAATGAAAGTGTTTCAGAAAGGCATGAGAGTTTGGCTTGTTCTTTTTTTTTCTTTTTTTTCTCCCCTGTAGGAGTTAGGCGATTTCACACAGCCAAAAAAAATTTGCATATATGTACTGTAATTCACCTTTCTCAAAAGCAAGGATTCTGCAGTAAGACAGTTCAAAGCTGTCACCCCTGCTCCTGAAGGAGTTTCTGGGACTCCTGACATTATTGCAAGCAGGAGGATTCTCAACAACTTTTCAGTACATGCACTCTGGTTTCCAAGTAAGTGTTCTTACTTTGCCTCTTAGGGGAACAAAAGTAGATTTATGTCTCTAGTAAATGGAAGGAATAGTATCAGTGGGTTCCTTCTCTTTTCCCCATGAATAGGAGATGGATGAGGAAGGCTACTACCCTTTGGAAAAAAAGCAATCCCTGGATTACTACCTTGATCTGCACCTTGATCTGGTGCAAGAGGAAGGAATAGGCAGCAAGGTCACATACAGGGAATGACATCTCTCTCTTCTTCTTTATCTTACCCTTTCTTCATCTTAGCTAGCAATTTTATGGAAGAGGAAAGGAAGAAATGAAGAAGGAAGTAACAAAATATGCAGAAAAGTGATCAGAAGTTTGGTTCTAGAAACACAAAAAGAAATGATGAAGAGGGAAGGAAGAAATGAAGTATCAGAGTGGAGCAAGGATGCACATGTCTAGAGGGAGAGACTTAAGGAAAAGAAGGTACAAGAAGGAAAGGAAAAGAATCATTACATCAAAATTTGTTGCTCTCCTGGACCTGGGGGAGGGGCAAATAACACTCTGGAGTACTACGGGGGAGAGATGAAATAGGAAGAGAAGAACATAATAAAAGAAGGGAGAGCTTAAGTAGAAACTGCAAAACTGTTCTTTTTGCAGAACAAAATTACCAAGGGAGGCAAATAATTATATCTTTCAGTACCTTTAGTCATGCAATAGAAACCACTTCATTTTTCTTTTAGAGATATGACACTTTTTTTGTCTTTTTCTTTATTTTTTTTTTTACATTCAAAAGTATCCTGAAGTGATAAACTAATACTGTAATTCTTGGCATGATTTTAGTGCTCAAAAAGCCTTAAAAAACAGTTCCTAGAACTCCTGATTTTTTTTTATTGTTTTTCTTCTTCCTTTCTTTTTTTTTTCTTTAATTTGCAGTAATGACATGACCAACTGTTATTCAAAAAAGCCTCACCACCCAGTTGGCTCCCACTTGACATGGGTAAACTCCCTTTTGGAACTCCAGTTTACATTCTACACCTGTTTTTTCCTTTATTTAGTGTCTCTAGTGAATTGTCAATGTAGATTCCATTAGCAAAAGCTGTAGTGGCATCAAAAATGTATTTCTCTTTCACCCCTGCTCCCATTTTAAATGTCAGTTATTGCAGTGAAATTGAGCCATTAATAAATACCTTCTTTCTTCTGTATCTTACTCATGGACAAGTACTAGGTCTATTTTACAAACTGTAAGTGACCGAAACACTGAACCACCCTCATGAGAACCATGCTGTCCTGTGAGAGCAGAAGTTGGGATAGGAGGGGAGTCGGGGTAGATCTGGCACTCTGGGGATCTGGGCCCAGGAGAGGATGCCCCATGGAGGTGGCTCAGGGAGAGGGGAGGATGGGGCTCCCTTCACACTCTGGAACAGTAACTTCTGTGTAGGACTCTGAGTGAAGATGGGTGCTCTCTCCCCTCCCCCTTTCCACCTTCCAAGTTAATTGACAGAGTATAGTGAGGACTGAGCACTCCTGAGGGCAGCCAAGGTGGATGTGAGGTGGACCCTCACTAATGGATGCCATCAACATCCCCTGACATGGAAAGTGATGTACCAGGGCTGGGAATCATCCAGGGACTCCGATCAGGAGTTAATGCAGATGTGGCCAAAGAGATCAGAGACAAAGCTGCAATGTAGGACTGAAGTGCCTGTCCAGGAGGCAGGCTACCCACAGTGGAAGCCTATGTACATCCAGGAGATACAGCTGGAGATACAGATATTGTTGCAGCATCGCTGGGACAGTGACTGATGACCACAGGGGGCTGAAATGGGTTCCTGGGCCATGGGCAGGGTGGGAGAAGCACAAAGGGGGCCAGGCAGGGACAATCAGGCCTGGGCATGCCCAGGTTTGGGACCTGGCTGGTGACCCAATGGAGTTTTACTGAACTTAAAGCAAACTGTTTTCAGCATGCTATAAATCAAGACAAGTGATTATGATGCCCTCTTATTTCAATTTCTGCCATACCCAATTTAATTTCCTTTCTGTGCCATGTATTTACTAGAAGTCCATATAGATTCTCGGATGCAGAAGTTCGTATGAAGAAGACTTCATATGTAGAAAAAGGTCTTTTCTATTTGTTCACATTGTTGTTTACTAGAATTGTGGTTCATGTAAATCATATTTTCACTCTTGTTGGTTTTATTTACTTTTCTTCTTTTAAATTGATTGATTGGGTGTTTTTTTCCCCTATGTCCAAGAATCTAATCATTAACTGCAAAATGAATGGACATAAACTCAATTAGGCTGATTTAGGTAATTTGTGCTAAATGGTTTCAATAAAATTCAAGGAAATCCAAAGTGCTTGCACACTTTGTACAAATTTTAGCCAATTTATCAGCCTCTCATTACTGCTGCTATTGTTAGAACTGCTTCCTGCAACTTACTCCAAATCCCAAAACCTACAAACAGCTGCTACTTATGCTTATCTCCTTCTTAAAATTATTTGCTCACTTTGTTACTGTTCTAAGAGCTTAATGACATATTTGTAATAAAATATATTAATATAATTAATTAATACTAATATAATTAATGAGTTCTTGCCAGTGTTGTTGGGTTATCAGTTATATTATCTTTGTTCTTAAAATCTAAATTCCCAGTGACCAGTATCAACTATTTTCTTAATCTAGATACCTCTAAGAAATTTAAGCCTTAATTCTGAAGCAGAATTTCTCCATTCATACATCAAAAAGTCTCAATTGATTAACTGATCTATATGAAACTGATGAGTAATGTGCTGGAATGTGCTTCTCCTGACAGTTAAAATCATTACTTTTTTCCAGAATTAATTGTGCGTGGATAGTAAGGAATCAGTGCACTCTTAATTCTCAAGTTTATACCAGTTTTTGGGATTGTCTCTTTCCCTTTTAAAGAATCTACTAGCTTTGTACAGTCTGTGTCACTGTTTAATTTTAGGTATCTCCTATGACATGAAGAATAAGCAAAAAAAATCTCCCTTTGATATTGCAATATTTTGGAAGAGCTTGTGCTAGGAGGATCCTGCTTCTCTGCACAAGTGTTCAGCCTCTTTGGTCCTGCTGGTCAATCACGTAAGGAGGAGTGAGTGTCTGTCACCCTCTTTGCAGGCATAGTCACAGCACTTAGAAGATGGATGCTGGCAACACCTGTTTGATCTGAGAATTTTAAGAATGACCATTTCTTTGAGTTCCCTTAATCACATATGAAAACCTACTTCTTTTCTTGCTTATTTATTCTTTTTTGTATTTCTGAGGCCTTTCTTGCAGAATGTTCCTTTCACCTTTCTGTTGGGACTTTTATAGACTTGAGTTACTCTTCTAGCAGTTGAGCAAAAGAATGTGTCTTTGGAGGACGTATTTTATAAGGCAACTTTTTTGCTGAAGCTTGCAAATAGGTACAAAATTTATACCTGCCTTTTAGCTGGAAATTTGTGCTAAGATGCCTCCTGGTTTATAATACACGTTCTGTATTCATGCAATATTGACTCCTCTTCACCTTGGGGCTTCACTTCCCCTGCTCCCTCCAGATGACAGACTCTATCATGAATTGCTGATTTCTAGGAGAGATAAAGGGAAGAGGAAGATAAAGTCTTTATAAACAGGTGGATGGATAAAGAGTATTAGAAAGTTATGATGCATAGTATGGATAGTATTGGTGCCTAATTCTGTGGATACTGATCCTAGATTTACTTCTGTCCTGGGCAAGACAAGCAATAGGCTGTCATGTGTCTAGTCCCGAGGGGATAGGAATCTGTGGTGATAAATTGAGACCTGTGAAAAATTTATTACAAGCCAATGAACATATCTGCTGTTCAAAATGAAAGTTTTTTAGTGGGGGGAGCTACAGGTGAACCAGTGGAGCCACTTAGCATAATAACAGAAAGGTACAGGGGTTTGGATTTGTGCAAGAAAAAAACCAACTGAACAAGGAACCACCAAACTTCCGTGTCTGTTGCTGGAGTTGTCTTGCCTATCTTTTTCCAGTAGAGTCATGTGACTCTACTGTTATCTTCAAATCCCTTAGAAAGATAAAATTGAAGCAGTCTTCTGTTTTTAAAGTTGTATCATTAACATCTTAAAAAAAAACCATTAAACAACCAAATAAAAGAAATCAGTAAATGTATTGCCTCCAAAAATATCTTCTACCTTTATTTGCCTGTTGGCTTTACAACTGTTATATCTCCCTAAGACTGCAAAACCAGTGATGCAAAAAAAAGGCTTGACTGGACTTATATTGAGATACATCAATGTGAGATGGAAGAAAGCAGTGACTCAAGGCTATCCCTGGACTAGAAATAATTATATTGACTCTTTGCAGCATCAGATAGGGCACAAATGCTGAAGTGGCTAAACTTTGTTGGTGTTCTCCTGGACATTTGTAAATAATGGCTTGTTTTCATTGCTGATCTGTCCTTAATGGACCATGACAGCACAATTTTTTTTTTTTCCCTCTGTGCCCTCTTGATAAAAACTCACAGAAAAGAGGAACTATATAACAAGATCCCTAGTGGGATGAGTTGCCTTCATAGTATTTGAGTGAAGAAAAGTTCTTCAAGACATGCTGCAAAATCTCTCTTTTTTTCCCTAAAAGCAGCTGAGAGAATAAATGAGGAATGCTTCCAGCTGCAGATGTATTTTATGGTAAGCAGAAATTTTATCTGTTAAGAAGTGAAAAGGGAAGAAGACAAGGAAAAATGTGGTGGATTCTAGAGTGTGTGAAAGTAAATGAAGGACAATGGCAGATTAGAGTAAAATATAATGGTTTTAAGTTCATTCTTGTGGAGTGTCTGGTGAAAAACTTTGATGGAGTATCACTGGGGCACGGACATTCAGCACAGGAATCAAAATTAATTAAAGTGAGCAGGTAACAAAAATCTCTTGCAACACTTTGATTGACGTTGCTCAGTCCACCAGCTTACAGCTTGAGTTGTATCCTGATCTCCCACTATTAGGGTCACAGTGTTTCCCCTCATTGTACCAGTCCCTATAGCTAACACTTCTGGATGAAAAAGAAATCATAGCTCCGATGCCAGGAAAGAGTTAAATGATTAACATGGTGGTCAATGTACTGTTCTCTGTTTCTAGGCGCCTAAACTTCATTTCCAGCATCTGGTCCCTGGTATTCATTCAGTTCCAAAAACTATTATGCTGATAGCTGTTTGTCAAAGTACAAAGGGAGGGATTATAAAACAGTTCAAAAAATAAAATAAGGAAAATGATGAATAAACAGATCACAGATAAAACTGGAACATCAAGATATTCCTTGGAGGGCAGGGGAGGTTAGGGAAATATAAGTTCTAATATTCTCTAGAGCTGTAAATTTGTTGTGCATATATATGTTTATTAAGCAAGATATTTCCCACATTATTTTATTTTTGAATCTCTGCTTTAAGGATAAAAAAATCATTGATGATGTGAAATGAAAACATATAAATGTACATTCTGCTTAGCAAAAATTCTATTTTTTTGCCCAGCTACTCAAATATGAACAAAATAATTGTCTGATTGGCACTTTGAATCCTCTTTCTGTGAAACAGTGGCTTATTTGAGATTAATTATAGATTACAAAAAATTACCCCACAGTTCTGACTATTGACAAGGGATTTTTCTAAAGTGAATCTGTGAAGTACGTGGATGAATTAATGGAATGATCTTATCTGCCTCCCCAATACATTCTTTCAGTCCAGAGTCATCATTTCTTTTTATTATTTTCCCTGGAAAATGGAGACCCTATGCTACAGAGAAGTACTGTCTTTTATATTGCTAAGGGTTGGGACAAGGGAAATGCAGTTTAGTGAATCAGTGTAGAAATGTTACCAATATTTTTCCTTTAAACACACCTTTCCTATGTTGTTGACAGAGAACAGAGGGGTTGTAGCCCTTCTTGTTTTGTTTTTAAAAACTGAGGCATTTAAGCAAATATCTCTGAAGACTTTAGTCTGGTTTACTTCACATAGCTTCTCTGATAAGCTATTCTTACTTCAGAAATCAGCAGAAAACAAAGGAATCAAGCAGTTATTAATCTCTAAGGGACTCAGATGTGCTGTTCTGTTTCTTAAAGCCTGTTTTGCTGAGCTGGAGTTTGGCAAGGATGGTCTTTTCACAGCCCATGAAGAAACGGCTCATGGTATGGGGTTTGAGGATCCCAGCTGATGTTTATTGTTGGGTATCACAGATTTTGGCATTAATAATTTTGTAATGAAATGCACACATTTATAAACTTACTGTAACATTTTAGGACACAGGATGCAAGAGGACACAGTCATCTGAAAGCCCTGTTCCTGTTTCTGCCCAGAGCTAGCACTTAATTTTCTTTTCTGTGCAATGTGTATATGTGTTTGTTGATGACTGTTTGCCTCTTTTGCTTTTTTTGTTTTCTTTTTAGGGACAGTTAAAGCACAGACTAGAGGTAGAGTGAAAAATTTGCTCTCCTGCAAAATTCCTAGGAGGGAAAAAATGTGTTAAGATATGCAAAGAACAACTGTAATTTGAGATCAAGTCTCAGTCAGGTGGAAGAGTAACTCATTTTAATTTTTCTAGTACAACTGCTGATGGCCATCATGCAATAAGATCGAAAACGTAATGGAAACGTAAATATCGAATAGAATGCACTGAATTATACTGTGGTCTCAGCCTTGTTCCAACTTCAGTCAGAATCATTGTAGGACCAGAGGTCACCCACTATAGATTTTTGAGTGGAAAAATATTTGAGTTTTGCATCAAAGAAATACCAAGTGGTAACAGCCTTTGAAGGGTCCGTGTGCATACTTTGAGGCAGAAGTGAACATGTCTACATGGCTCTTGACAGATGTTGATTAAATTGTCTGTAAATCTCTGGTGTGAAGCCTTTCTGAAAAACCTATTCTGATGTTTGAACATTTTTATACCTGAACAGTTTCTCCATATGTCTATCCTGGGTTTTAAATTGGACCACCAACTTTTTTCCTAATCCCATGCATGTAGGCAAAGGTACATCTATCCTATTTAGAATAATCTTGTATATTGTCTCTTTCAAGTCTTTTTTTTTTTTTAACTTTCCCACATAGATCACATTTTCGAAGATCTGTACTCCTGCAATTTACACTTTTCTCCAGTTTTTCTGGATATGATCTTTCACCAGAAGCTTTACCAGTGTTGAGTGAAAAGGTGTAACTCCTTTCCTTTTGTTGTGTACACAAAATTTTAAGTAATGCTTCTTAAAATGACATTTGTCTTATTTTCAGCAACACACTTGTTTGTCATGTTTGCTTTCCACTGAACTGTCAGAATTTTTTCTGCAGTTGTCAGAATTTTTTCTGCTTTCAAGGTAGTGATTGCCTAACATAAATTTTTAAACAAGATTTTTTTCCTTCTAAAATGTAGTTATTTGCACTCATAATTAGGGACTTTTATTGTATTTGTAGTTTCTTCAGTTTATCAAAACAATTTGAATTCTTATCCCACTTCCAAAATCTTTCCTTTCTAGTTTGGTGTAATGCCCAGTTTTAAGATATGTACTTTTCTGTTCCACTGTTTATATCATATTATTCAATAATAATTGAATAATAAATTCAGGATAGTTGAGACCACTGCATTAGCTAAAGTGCTTACTCTAATTTGAGACTAAACTCAAAAGATATTATCCAAGTATTTTTTTTTTCTAATTACACATTTACAGTAATTTTTCCAATCTGCTTGTAGGATTGCTATATCATACTAGATGAAAACTTTACTGAAGGCAAAATAGATTTGATCTACTTTTTCCCTGTGTCTTCTAGGAAATTTGTCCTATTAAGAGGACACAAGATTGTTTTGATTCAAAACTGGTTCTGTCTAACAAAGTTTGGTTGTTTGTAATTACTTGATTGTTCTTGTATTCTTGAAGTTCTTACAAATTGATTAATAATGTAGCTCCCGGTATTTTTCCAGGCTACATCAATGTTACATGTTCTGTTGGGTCTTATACCTCCTTTAATCTTTTTCCCTACCTCTTCTCTTCCCCCCTAATGGATACTAGTTGTGTCTTTCCTCTCTCAGTCCACTGAATACTCACAAAACCCCTGCATAAACTAGTTGCCTTAAGTGATTTTCATGAGGGAATGATCACTTTAAAGACCTAATTTATCTTAATATTCTTAGCCTGTTTTTTCCCTAATATGGCCTGTTTTCTTCGTCCCTTGTTATTAATATTAATCATGCTAACTGGGTGATCTCAATTAACCTTTTTCTATAAAATAAAGCAACTGAACTGAAGCAAGAACACTTTGGCATTATCTCTCACCTGCAGTAACTCACCTTCTCCCTTTAAATAACAAGCCCTTCTTTCTCCCATCACATTATTATGTCTAACACATTTCAGAGCATTTCCTGATTGCCTTTTATGTTTTCTTCCAGCTGTATTTCATTTTGTGCTAAAGGCTTCTGTGTTTATCCCTCCATCATGTGCTATTCTTCTAAGTCGGTTTCTAACAGTATGTCCTTGTTTCCATTGTGTACAACTTCTTCCTTCCCCTTCCCCCCTTCCTGATCACTGAAGAACTCCTGCTGGAGTTGATGTCTTTCTTCATGTATCAGCTCTTCTCTGTAATGGGGCAGGTTGTCATCAAGACCTTGCAGCCTCCTTATAATCAGCTACTCTCCTGCACTATGGAAAAGGTACAAAATCTATTATTAAAACAAATCTGAGGAAAGCTTTTATGAACTATGTCAGTAGTTCCCCAAGCAGTATCAAAAAGAATATTTAAAATTATTATTCCTAGTTGTACATAAAAACTTCTATATGTAGATGTAGAATATGATATGCTAGACACATAACAGTACAGATTCCATAAAGTAGTACATTTCAATAAACAGTGGTTGATATTAATTTGTATGAATGAGTGTAGCCCTGTTCGTGGCTCAAGCCTTGCAATGTGCATACTCAGTGTAGCAAAAACAGCTAGGAACTTAATAAAAGATGAAACAGATGACATTTATTTCCACATTAAAAACAGTCTCTGAACATTACCTTTCACAAAGATTGTGAGATGGGGCATTGGTCTGGGTGATCCTGTGGGGTGATTTTATTTGCATTTTCCCGTGAGAACATTTGAAATGTCAACTGGTTGTGTCTGAGCAAGCAGATCCCTCAGCCATCACTGGTAAGAAAAGCCTTTTTTTGAAGTTTATATGGAAGTATTGCAACCCAAGAGCAACTGTATGTTGGAAAAAGAAATAATTGAAATTTTCAATAGAAATGAAATGCTGAAATATATTAGAAAATGTTATATTTGTGTGATTAAAATAAAGCAAATAAATAGCCACAATAAGAAATGCCTTAGGTCCTGATGGAAAGACACCCAGACTATAAGTGAACAAAGACCAAAGCTTGGCTGGCATTTAAAGGAAAGTAGAGCAGATTCTACTTTCAGAGCAGAAAAGAGACACTAAATCATACGTATTCTAATTTATAAATTCCAATATTATCATACTTGATCAGAAAAATTGTATCTATCATTGCCTGGCACTTGGGACTGTTAAGAGAAAGTGTGTGGAAAGATGAGATGACTGATTTTTGTTCAGTGCAAAGTAAAGAATCAAATTAATTTGGTCTCTTTTACTCTGTTTATACATTTTGCCATGTAGTCTTTTAAAGTAAAGTTTTTCGAGGCTTTAGGGCAGTACAGAATGCCGGCAATTTGTTAAATGTGACATTTATATTTTGTGCTCGCTTGTGCAGAGCTTGGCTCTAGTGGGAAATATGTTGGATTGATAAACCTTACCTTCTGACAACATCACCCTGTGTGCATCAGTGCTCAGTTCTCAGTAAGTAACTTCCAACTTGTACTGTTTGAATACAGATGACTTCCCATAATGGCATAGCACAGTTTCTTGTGTGGGAGCAGCTCACAAGCACAGCACAGTGTCTTGTTGACACCATTGGTTACGCAGTAAAAATACCAAAATATGCCTATCTGTATAACATGAGCCATTTCCTTCTAAAGGAGGTATCATGGTTTGGGCCAGACTCGCTAATGACAAGATGACAGATCTCTCCCCCACCTCTTGCTCCAAGGAGAGAGATAATGAGGTTTACAAGTTTAGAAAAAATTAAACAAATGAAATATTAATAATCAAATAAAAAGAAAATAACGAAGTTATTGCAGAGGTGCAACCCGGTTGCCTTAGCAACCAGTGTAAGCATGAGCCTCTCTCACTGCACCTGAAGTTGGCTCTGCTGCCCCTGCAGCAGGACAGGAGGACACAGCCACGGACACAGCTAAAGGACTTGAGATATAGGCAAGCGTTAGCGTATTTTGATCCGTTGCTTTGGTTTCTCAGCTTACCGAATGCCAATCATGATTCAGAAGAGAGCTGTGAATTACAGAAAAGCCACTGTTATTTTTTAAACACTTTTTAAAGAAAAATACAAATTTCAGACCATGTACCGACCTAAAAATATCTTACCCTCTTTCATCCCACAGTGCAGCCACAGGTCCTGAGTACAGGAAATAATGATCCTTATTCAAATGCTGAACAAGCCAACATAAAAGATGAATGAGCAAGACCTTTAGATAAAAGAGTTGCAGCCTGAGCACAAGGCTGGAGAAAAATTTGGTGTTGTCTTCTGGTACTGCTGTTCCTGAGCAGATATGCCATATCACATAGGACCACCAGAGGTTTTATTTTCTATACTGGAAAATAATGATGGTTTTGCTGATTACTTGGTTTGAACTACTATGAACTCTGAGCTGTTAAAGAGGCCCAGGGGCACCACTCTGCTCTCTGTAGCTTGCCAATGAATGCCTTCATCACCTGGAAATTCTCATTTTGTACTGCAGCAATCCATTTTCCCCAGTTGCCTCATTTCCCTGGCTCGCTGGCTAACCACTGCAATAACTGCTGAAGTTCTGCCAAAGCAGAAGAACCAAGACTTTGGTCTCTTTTCAGAACTGATAGAAGAATTATACAAACTCCTCTGCATCTGTGCTTGTAGCATTTTCCTGCAGAGAGACTGGGAAACATGGAGGAACAGAGTAAGATGTTACAAGGGAGGACAGAAGAAACTAAAAGGTGCAAAAAAGGAAATTTTCAGGAAGAGAAGATTCAGCTTGAAATGCAAAAACTTGTGCGGTAGCTGTAACCCACAATGCACTGCAGATGCAGGTCAGAAAGAATAAACCATTCAACCCTGCTGTAGTGAAGGCTGGTAAGAGTATCTTCTGTGACAGAACTCCTTGTGATAACACCTGTAGCACACCAACCATGGATGTTTGTAACTTTATCATGGCCGCTGTTCCTGATACTTCAGCCTCTGACAAAATCTCTGAGAACAGACTTTTTTTTTACTTACTCCCTCTTTCCTGAATTGATTGATCAACATTTTCAATTAGGAAGAAAAACAAACAAACAAAAAAAAAAAACCAAAACACTAAGAAATACTTTTCTTGTTCTTTTCTTTCTTGGTTCATAATCATAAGTCAGTGTTAGCCACAGTCATTCTCCAAGCAACCCTGCAAAGGAAATCATCTGCTCAAACTCTTAAAGAAACACAACCAGAAGGGTGGTTTCATTGTGATTGAAGAGGAGCTCCCTCAGACTAATTCTTGGACTCTTACCCCACCCAAGCAGCCTTTTATATGTCATTATTTATATGTCAATGTTGTCAGGATGTGTGATAAGAAGCTGATCTACATACACAACACACACACACAGAAAGAGTGGCAGGTAGGGGAATCCCAATTACCCAGCCAGAGACAGGAGTTCCTGACTAGGCTCCCCAGGGCATCCCAGGAGGTTGTCAGGCCCATAGGCTGGGAGTGACATCTGCTACTGTGGGTCACTGGAAGAGGCTGTCCTGAGATCACTCTCAGACTGCAAAATCAGGTCACTGCCGAGGGATATGGGCTCACTATGGGAGACCAGGGAAGAGCATTGGCACAAGACTTATTATAGGATGTTTATGGGAAGAACTAAAGGTTGAAAAAAGTAGTGGTCAGGGTGTTTCTGCTAGGAACAAGCATGGGAAACCAGATGAATCAAGAGGATAAAAGGAACCAGTTGTATAAATGGGTAGCTGGCCAGTGCCCTTCTCTGATCTCCCAGGCTGTCTTGTCTTATTAAATTCCTTTCCTAACTGTTTTCCCGAGTGAGGTGCTCTCTGTCTGAATGCAGACACTGAAGAGGGGGCCACTCTCTGTCTGGATGCAGACACTGGTCAGAGGAGCCAGTATGTCCACAGCAGCAAACACGCATGAGACATTGCATGATCGCTAGTGAATGTCAAGCTGGTCAGTAAGATGGGTGGCCTGGGAGCCAGGTGCCTGTGTGTCTGGAGTATTTGCATGGAAAGGAAAAATAAAAAGTGTCTAAATGCTTTGATAACATTAGAACAAAAAACCCCTTCAAATTTACATTTTAGGTCGATCTGAGGCCAAAAATTGTTATTAATATAATGGGCTACCTTCTTCTTAAAGGCTAGGTTTTTTTAATCAAAATTGCTATGTTTAAAAGGAAATATCAGAATGAATTGTTTATTTTCCTAGAAAAAGATTTTAAATGAAAGGTCTTGAAATATCTGTTCTTTTAGTATAATGATGATGATGATGATGATAATAATAACAATTCTGTTTTCCTTCTGACAACCCAAATGCTTTAATTTCTTAATTTTGGTAGCAGTATTGTTCCTACTGAATTTTTTTTTGTTTTTTTTTTTTTCCTGTGAACTTGCAGTTATCAAAAAAATTACTTTTACTCCTGGATACATTAAAAATTAACACATCTCAAAGGATAATATTTAAAATCCCTGAGCTTATGTTTCCATACAGAAGAAATTAAGACTCACTGAGCTTCCAGATGCCCAAAATGTTTTTTACTATGCAGGTGAAATGGACACAAAGTGGAAAAGAAAGAAGTGGGAAAAGGTTCTGCTCCATTGCCACAATTCAGTAAGTCAAGGAAAGAATTTCATTTTTGTTTTTTATTTCAGATAAATTCATAATATTTTCCTGACCTTCAATAGCTAAAAAGACTAGAAAGTGATGTCTTGGTTGGATGCACAACAAAACAAATCCCGCCTAACGTTTTCTGAGCAGTAGGAGTAGTTACCATTACAATCGATTTTATTGCACTGTGGAAAATTTATCATAGGTCTCATTGCTTCCACAGTGATTTGTCGATCCCAGTCTGAAGAAAAGGCTGGTGCTTGATGAAGTGGGAGGAATGCTATGCTCTTATTTTTCCTCTCTGCTGTTTCCTCTTTTCATGAATCTTGTCCTCCTCAGAAACCAACTCACACCATGCCCCAAGGCTTGACTTATGCTGGAATCTGTGTCTAAAAAAATGTCCTGGAGGAGGGTTATTTCTTGTTCTTAGATTTCTTAGAAAATGTTCAGCTTCACTGTGAAGTGGTACAAAAGGCAGCTTCTCTTTGCAGAGGAAGGTAGTGTCTTGTCGGGCATTTAAAAGTCTGGATGGGATTTCTTCATCCTTGCTTCCTGGTGTTGCTTCACCCTTTAGCGACACTGAAAAGATGGGAGGGCAAAAGTCACGATCCTCTTGTAACTTGATGATATGACATTTGCCATAAGAAAACCCTTATTCTATATAAGGAAATTGTGCATTTTAGTTGAGGTTTGCTCAAATGACAGAACTTAAGTAAATGAAATCTGCCGGTGTGTGCTCTTATTTCAGAACAAATGAGGGTTTTTGGTTTACTTGAAGATGATTGGCTTTAAAAACACAACTTTACAATCATGCCTTATATTTTGGTAATCCAGGCTTTAAACAAATAGAACAAATCAACAGGGCACTAAGGGACACTGAGATTTCAGTACTAGTTGGTTCAGAGGTGATGGGCAGAGATCATGCTTCACCAACAGGAGCAGGAGAATTCCCACAGCAGCTCAATTGCCAGTGTCCTGTCACAGAGGAGGCAGGGCACACCATGGAGGCAGGTGCTATCAGGTAGAAGAAAATGGTTATGGCTTCTAGAATTGCATCAACACAACTGGACAGGGCTTTATCTAGCTCTGCAGAAAGATCTTCTTCAGTCCTGTTACCATTCACTTTGTTGAATACCATGAAAATTTGTAAGCTCAATTACTCAGATTAAAAATTCAGCTCTTCTGCTTAAGGATTATGGTGTCATTATGATATAAATGTATTTTTATTTTAACAGCTCTACTTAAAAATCTGGGTTTTGGGGTTTTGGAGGGTTCTGTATGGCTTTCTTACTAGGGGTCCCACACATGATAAAAAGAAAAGCAGTGGAGTGAGTGATGCCTGACTGTTCTTCCCAAACACAAGGTGAAGAAAACGAAACTTTTGAAATAACTAAAGAAATACTCTAAGTGAAATAAAAGCTTAGAAAGCTTCTCTGGCTATGCCCAGTTCCTATAAGAACTGTCAGAGGGAGGAAGTACTTGCACAGCAATTTCTTTCTCCTGAGGTCAGGGACAGAAGTTTTCCACTGGCCATGTAATTACCAACTCACACTACATACTCTGTGACTGTCTACTCCTCTGAAGAACGAATAAAAATAGGGACAAGCTGTATTTTTGAATTATGTCATTCCCACTAAGGTGAGTATCAGCTACATGGAAGTAATATACTTAGAGACCAAAAAGCACCTTTGTCCTAGACCAAAGAAAAGCCTAGACAAAAAGTGACTTCAGAAGGTCTCTTCTATAAAATGATTGCAAACCCATTTAGATAGTATTTAATTTATTCACAGGACAAATCTTTTACTGTTTTTGGAAAGGACTGCACTAGCCACTCATCTTGGCAAACAAACAACAACAACAAAAAAAGAAAAATAAAATAATTTCAGAACTCATTTTGTATAGATGCTGTTTGAGAGTTAAATAGAATCACACAGAATAAAGATATTGAGCTCTTCTCACTGCGTGTCTGATCAGCTGTTTAGTAAGGTGGACAATACACATCACAACACACACCAGGATCTGTGATGTTTAAACACATTGACTGGGGATCTCATAACAAAATAATCCATCCTAAGACCAACTCTGTTTGCAAACAAATGTTGGCAGGTTAACTATTGCACCTGAAATTTTTGTCTTCATCTAGTGCATCTGGTACCATTGCATTTTTTCATCCAATTTAGGAAACTAAAACCATCCTCAGGACCCAGATGAAACTGCATTATAGAGTCCCCACTCATACTATTAGGAGCTGAGGACAAGCTACAGCTTTCCTGGAGTCAGACCTCTTTTAATATTGACCCACAAACAAAAGGCACAGTTTGAAGCTATTTCTGGAAATGGCCTTCTGTGGATTTCTCTCCTGCATTTCCTTGGTGTGTAAATTGAGCCTGAGTTAAAAGACTGTGAGGCCGCTTCTGCTGCAGCTGTAGAGAGCACTACTGGGGTGATGTCCACTGCAACAACGTGAGGGAGCTGCAGTGTCAGCCCGGGCAAGCAATAAAATGAAATTTGTGTTTCACAACAGCAGTTGGTGACAGACCATCTCTTCCTCCTCCTTCTTCCACCTACTTCTGCTGGGAACAGACTGTTCAGAAATTAGTACAACTGTTGTAAAAGTAAGTGTTGCAGCTTTAACAACAATCTACTGAATCATCATTTATTGTTTTGATTTAGTAAAAAACAAGCCTATCCAAAAGTCCAAGAAAGCATGTGAAATAAACCACAAGTCAAAACAAGTTCCATAATATAAAAGCCTTCTGAAAGTACTGAAAATGAGGTCTTGCCCATCATCTACTACAACCCACTCATCCTGCTTTTCCAGAAAGAGTCCAGTAGAAAAGATACCCTTTGTAGCATGACCTAGGGGTCAACTAATTCAAGCTTTGTGGAAGGATGGGAAAAGAAAGCTCTGGAGTTCAAGACCTTTTGTCAGAACACTGTGTCTCAGCCCCTCTCAATTATATCAGGGCTCTGTTAATACTTCAGGCGACCTCCACTGCCGTGCTATTCACCTGAAAAAAAAAAAAAAAAAAAAAAAAAAGGCATCATCAATGAAAAACAGAGCCTTTGAGCAAGCCTAGATAAGTGGTTTTTAGTACACACAAAACATAATCTTTTTTTTCCTATGGTTAATATTGGTTTAGCACCCTGCTCTTGTTTGTTATGAAAAATTATATTTGTTAATTAAGAATTATTAAGAAAAAAACTTACTTTATACTTGGAAAGTGTCTGGATATCCCAAAATAGATATTTTGTTTATTCTTTATATTATGGTAACACCTAGAGGCCAGAGCTCTACTGTGCAAAGCACTGTACAAATATGCACCAGGTTTGGCTCTTGTTTTGAGGAATATACTATAGATGCAAAATTTAAGCAGTGAATGGGTAATACAGCAAGGTGCAGTACAAGAACAAGCAAGATGTTGGTGGTCAAGATGAGAAAAAGTGAATGCAGTCACTCATCTGCTGAACTGTAGTTGGGTTTTGGGCAGCACTGTGTCAAATGCTTCCCAGGATTGATTTGGAAGAAGCCATTGGACTGTAGACAGACTCTGTGAGAGTTTCCATCGAGCATATGCTGTGCTGGCATCCCTCATCATCTTCACTGTCAAAGTGTTTTGGTAGGGTTGTCACTTAGTTCAGCAGGGACTAATAGATTATAGGGAAAAAAATTTGCATGAAGATGATAGTCCCTCTTAGAATCCATCAACATGGGATTTACATATGTCCTGGAGAATTGGGACATTGATTTTTCAGGTTTTCTTTTCAAAAATTAGCTAATATGTCTGAACAAAAGTTGTTTTGTGTCAAATAGTCCTAGAACTGCACTGCCCCCTTCCTCTGCTTCTGTCTACCAAGTTAATGACAGAGTAAGACAAGTACTGTTATGGTTGCAAAAGAAACAGTAAAACCATGGAGAGCATTACTACTGGTGTCTGTTTAAATTTCACAGCAAATACCCTCCTACTCTCAGCTACAGAATGTTATCAAATCTGACAGTGACTTAAGACACGGGGTCAGGTTGGGGGGCTGAGTGTTAGCATTGGCTTTGAATCAAGTACTGTGACTATTATAAAGAGAGTTTATTAGTGTCAGTGAATATCTTTCTCTATTTTTATAAAACAGCTGTGAGAGCCTCCTTGGAAGTGGGTGACATTTGGCTGGTGAGCTAGCTGTGAGAAGTTGCAAGTTTTGTGATATTTATCACATGCCAACATTTTGCTCTGGCAGTGAGTCTTCTATGGAGCATTATTCTTCTTGTTATCAATGACACTGGACAGCTTTCTAACGCCTTCACTGAATGTTTTCCAAAACTATCTGGTTGGTTGTGAAATACTCAGTGATACAAAAAACTCACGTGTGCCAGCTGTTGACCCATCTGTGGTGCCTGGCACACATTATTCTCTTTACATGGACAGGCATGAGATGGAAACTGCAGCCCACAGTTTGGCAGGACAGTCAGCGCCATATCACAAGCTGCTCTGTAATGGCTTGTTTTGTATCCCCTGCAAGTCCCACTTCACTTTGCTTGTTACAGTGAAGTGGTAATAGAGCAGAAGGGTAAGATCTCCATTTCAAAATGTAGAGATGAAATCACACACACAATTGGTGCCAGAGAGCTTTGTGTTCAGCGCCTCTGTCATCCATAGTGCTGTTTAATTTCATTCTTATCTCCTTGGAATTCCATTTTTCTATTTCTATACCTATATGTTTCCATTACACGATTGGGAGAATCTCCTTCCTAAATCCTCATGAATTGTTTTCAGTAATGAAGTTACTATGAAACATGCGATCCCAGATCTTGAGAGATCAGCTGATTCCTGGTAGCCATTAGCGGCAGCATCTTTCTAGTCTCAGTACTTCAGAAAACCTTTCTCTAGCAGCACTTTTTTACTGATTGTTTATTTTAAAAATTTTCTTCCATATGTAAAGTGAGAAGAAATTGTCAGATGAAGAGACAACACAATTAGAGTTAATTTGACAAGTGAAAGACTATCCATAGCACAAGATACATTTTTACCACTGATAATTGAAAATTACTGACTGAACAAGTGTTTCTAGAAACAAACCTGGTAAAGGCTGGAAAAGACCAATACAATAGCGCAGACTGAAATTCAGGCAGCAAAACAGTGTTGCACACTGAAGGCAGCTGGATATATGATAATCTTCAACGATGTTTTGCTGCTAGTGGAAAGTTAAAATTTTCTTCTGCCATCAGCTTTCCTGTGAATATAAAAATAATGTCAGCAGACATTTGACAACAAAGGCTCTGTAGCTGACTGTTGTTTTCCCTGCTATTTTATAGCCTGAATTTCCCTTCCAGTGTTACCAGGCAGAGGCAGCAATTTAGTGAGGAGGGCAGCACAGTCTTCCCACAGCCCCTCGGTGAAAGCGCCAGCCTCCTTCACTGAGATGCTTTTCTGTACTCACTCCGATTGTGAATGCATGGTGCTTGCAGATTAACATCCAGGCTAGCTGCAAGACTGACTACTGTTCTTCAGATAGATTTAATGGGTGTAAATGAGTGCCTTCTCATATTCTATTGCACGGTGCAAATCCTCTATGTTTAGACTGGCAAAATGGCATCGCAGGCACTACAGTGCTTAAGGACGTTGTTCTTGATCTCTTGTCCCAGGAACCCATCAATCTCATGCACTGCAAAACAGATTTCAATGTCCAAGTCTCACTGTCTTTCAAGCATTAGTTTATGTCAAGATTTGTGTTCATTTAGGACACAGAGTAGGTTCCTTCAAAAGCTGTAAAATGGCTTTTACTACCAGGAATTGGGAATTTATTTTTTTTTTAAGAAAATAGGTCTGATTCCTTCTTCCTCCTGCTTAGCAAAATCAGCATAGGATATTTCAGTTGTGGCACTGGGGAAGCAGTGAGGAATCAGGCTCAGGAAATGTCATCTCATGGTGCTTATTGTTCTCTCAGACGAGAAATAAAAGACCAGGGAGAAAAGAGAGTGACCTGGCTTTTATTGTAAGTAGGGCAGTGCAGTGTATCACCAAGCTATTATTGAAGTGACTAAGAGAGGCAATTTAATCAAATGTGAGTAAAAAAGCTACATATAATTTTTCAATTATTGCTTCATGACCCAGTGTCTGAGTACATAAAATGTGCACAAATTATTTGGATCTAGCCACTTCTGTATTCCTTCAGTGGTGGTTTAAGTATGCATCCTTATTTCACAGCATCATTCAGTGCACATTTCTGCAGAGATTTGTACCAAAGCTCACCTGCCTAATGCTGGTGTCTTTCTAATATTGCTGTGAGTACTGTTCAAATCTTGAATGCAATGGGATTGATGTGTTATTTGCACTGGCTGATAACTTACATACCAAATTATTCTTTTATAGCATGCAAGTGAAACCATTTTCAGTGATTACACAAACCAAAGTGTAAATTATCCCAAATGGATATAACCATTTTTTCATTAAATATCTATTTTATAAGTCTCATTCTTTACTATTGGTCTTGTAACCTACAAAGCTCTTCTCAGTAAAATGTAAGATGTCTGCAGTCACCAGTCTGTAACCATTTCATTAAGTGATAATTTATGTAGTTTTACCAATAGTCTGTGAAATTTTGTTTTGTTTCCTATTTAGCAAATGTCTGATAGAAGCCACCCCCTGGTACACAGAGATCTAAGCCAGTACTCCTCCCAGACACAGCCATTCAATATTCAAACCGTATTTTTCTGTTGTTAAATCAAAACTGTTTTGTTTTGAACTTGTTCAGAAATGTGGAGCATTGTGCAAATTTGACAGTCCCAGGAAAAGCACTTGGGGTATTCATTGGCAAAAATGCAACAGTTTTCATCCCCGTGGTGAAATATGAACCCTGGCGTTCAGGACACTGATGAAACACATGGACTCCTTGTTCCCCAAGGAGAGGGGGGACAGAAACACAGCAAGATCCTCTGTGCCAGATCCTCTGAGGTTTAGCTGCTTGGTGAGACTTCAGATTGTGGCTTAGTATTTGTCATGACACAACAAGTAAATAAATACCTTGGCACAAAGCCTAGAGCCTGTCAGCACTGCCCCTGCTGCAACCTCCTGTTCAAAATACAAGGCTCTATTTATCATCTTTCACACAAAGCCTGTTTGGAGGAAATCACCTAGGATAGGTTTAATTTCCTTTTTTGGCTTCTTGATGATGTCACCTAGATAAACCTCATACCCAGAGACCCTTGCTGAGAGCATTAGGCCAAAGTAGCTGAGGGCTGTTACTTGTCAAAGTCATTTAATTTATAATGGTGTGTTTCATTGCTGATCTGTGCAAAGTCAGCTTCAGGAAAATGCTTCTAGTCATGTTGTTTCTCCAAAATGCTAAAGTGTGGAATAGTTACAGCAGCTGTTTAATGAAACATTTCAGAATCACAAGGGTTTTCACACTCACTAGGAGCACCAGTGCTGACCTTTTCATCCTTTTGCTGCTGTACATATTCCTAAGCATTCTTGATGAAAAGAGGTAAAACATTATCAAAAATGTACTGAGATTAGGAAAGTAATTTGTATTGTTATCTTCCCTCCAATAATTATTGAGTTCAGGTATTACGGTGGTGGAATTGGATGCATTTTGGGTGAGGGGAGGAACATGGGAAAGGACAGAGGGTCAACAAGGAAATTGTGGATGATATATGGAAACTAAAGAACAGAAGGAGATTAATGGATTCACAGAATTGTCAGAGTCGGAAGGGACCTCTAGAGTTCATCTAGGCCAACACCCCCACTAAAGCAGGATTGCCTAGAGCACATTACTCAGGACTGCATCCAGGTGGGTCTTGAAGGTCTCCAGAGGAGAGGAGTCCACAACCTCCCTGGGTAGCCTGTTCCAGTGCTCTGTCACCCTCACTGCAAAGAAATCTTTCCTCTTACTTGAATGAAACTTCCTATGTTCCAGCTTGTGCCCATTGCCCCTCGTGCTGTTACTGGGAACCACTGAAAAGAGTTTGGCTCCATCTTCCTTCAACCCACCCTTCAGACAAGTAAGAGTAGTACTCAAGGAAAGGTAGTCATGAGAGTTAGCAAATCAGGTGGGACCTAAGGATGGAGGAAAAAAACCAAAAAACCATGAATAAACAATTGTGCTGTGGGATTTAAATTACTTAAAATTACTTAAAGTCATTTCCTGGAAGAGCAATACATATGGTTGGAAACTTATAGTCCTGGAGGTCCTGCCCCCTTGGATTTGGCTGCTTTTAAAGGAGGCTTTCAGGACATAGAAATTTTGCATGGCCTCAACGTCATTTACATGCTGTAGATGATGATGAGAGCAGGGCCATGAGGTGCACATCAGCAGCCATCTGGTGCTCAGTCTAGACAGTGTATGTCTTTGGGGTGTGGAGCGTGTATTGAGGGATCTGACATGGAAGAAAAGAACAGATAGTACATGAATAAGAGGGTGTCCTTGGACTGTCCTTCTGGTCTTAAAATCTTTGAATCCATGAATACTTCTCTAGGGGAAAAAAAGTGCTCTATTACCTCATTTCTACTCTTTTTGGCAAGCGTTTAATTTTTTAAAGAGATGGAACAGGGGTTTTTCTTTCCTTCAAAATGTTAACCTTTCAAAATCAATAGGAAACACAACATAACCCAGTATTTCAATCCTATTTCACCTCTGATGGCTATTTATAATTGCTACTCAAATAGGAAATCTTCTGACCTTTGATGCTGGAATATACTTGAAATTCATGCCTCACTGTGCTCTGTCAGCTCCTTTTCATGCATGCTTTTATATGTGGGCTAATAAATATGAGTTTGGGAGCAAAAGCTCTGGCAGTGAAATCCAGCTTGTGATTTTGCTGTGAAGCATGTTTGCAAAAAGCTTATCTAGAAACTGAAGGAGAACAATTTTTCATTTAGAGCAGTTTTTAAATATGACATCACTGTTTATGACTGACATTAGCAAATAATTTTAACATCAGTGACGCATGTGTCAGAATCACTAAAGTTTAAGTAACCCAGAGAAGCACGTTTTAATCAGTGCTCTTTGTTGAAACATAGTTTGCCTGAATCTGTGATATACCAGTTTATAATATTATCCAGGCAACACTTTTTGTTACTATGATATGTTGCATTTCGGTCTCTGTGAGTCAAAAGAAACCAATGACCTGTATAATGCAAACTGTGCAAGGCTCATCTTTGTGTTATAAAATGAATTCAGCAATCTCAAGCTACATGTTTTTGCTCTACATTCCCAAAATATTATACTAATCAAACAGAAAATATTTATACAGATGATGCTCAGAAAATGTTGAGGAGTAATGGGATGTGTTGAATCCTTTCATCCTCACAGCCCAGACTGGGGCTGATCCTGAGTCAGCAACTATTTCTTAGACAGTCCAAAGTGGATAGGAACAGTAATTTCTGCCAAGGCACAACGTAAGCAGTAGTTGCTGACAATATATCTCAATCTTATATCTTCTGTACACCATAGATAAAAATCTGTTGTATATCAATCGTGCTGTAATATGTCAACTGAAATTATTAAGGCTGAAGTAAATTCAGAAAAGAATGAAAATTAAAATAAGGTAATAAACTACTGGTCGATTTGCAGCACAGCATTATGCTCCTAGACTTTAGAGATACAGAGGAGAAGATAATTTAATTATGAAAGCTGTGCGTGAATATGCAAGGATTTGAGAAGAGAATATTCTTTTTCTTACCTGGAAGTTGTCAGTATAATTGCTGCAGGAGTTTATCCATCATGACAAAAAGCAATATTTGGGCACTGACAACAAGTCTAGAGCGTTGGGCACAGAAGAACAGAAATATCCAAGGTTCTCATCTGAATGGAAAACTGCAGGAATAGGGATGATTGCATTTTCACTTTTTTGTGGCTTCCTCATTCCAGATTCAAATGAAAATCAATTTCATCTTTCAGGACCAAAGCATGTTTGAAGAAATACTCAGACTGTCCTGTAAACTATAAACTCTGATGTGTTTGTGTAAAAATGCTTCAGTGGAGCATAGCACCAAGTAGATCTAACTTTGCTGTTTTGCAAAAAAAAAAAACCCTTAAATTTGAAATAATTTACATATTTTTCCTGTCACAATTTAGAGTTAAAACTACTGTATAAAAATAACATTAAATTTAGTGAATTTTAGAGAAGTATCTGAGAGTCTACATGTAAGGGTGGGTCTAAGGATGATGGTGACTGAATTATTCCTGCTACTTTAACATGCAAAGAACTCTGAGCACAGGAGTTAGGGAGAAACTAGTCATCTGGAAGTGGTTTCTGCTTGAGCTGTTTCAGTATTATGTACCAAAACCAATATTTTTCACTCTGAATTATTTAAGATTTGCATTTTAGTTATTTAGCTTTGGAAATGGAAACCTCAAAACAAAACTTTTATATTTTTTTCCTAAACTTTTTCTTATTTGGAACCAAAGACAGATCTCTATTTGCATGGCAGTCAGTAGGGTTTGGATCAAGCATTGTTTTCTCTAGGGTCATAGCTACTGGCTGGGGCTGGTTTGTGTTTTGTACTAAATGTTGCTTGAGTCTCAGTTCAGTTGCAACCAGATGGGGGTGCAAATGCAGGAGCTGGTGCAGGCAGCAGAGCAGGGCATTTGGGGAACAGCATCGTCATCAAGAGCTGGTGCTGAAGCCTGAATTCTTACCACTAGGGATGGGTGTGCAATTGAAAGCTAAAGCAGAGATTATCTCATAATCTGGGAAAGACAGCATCTGTTTGTTTTATCTTGAGAGCAAACCTGCAGCGCTGCTGGTTGTATCAGCCCAGGCTCCTATATATACCCTCTAATTTGCTTTCTGTGCCTCAGGGAGGACATAGTCAGATTGAAGTGCCCTCAGCCTCCCCTTGGTCTTATTCCACTGTGTATAAAGTACTGACACTCTCATGCAAAACTGGCTGAAATTAATATAAATGATTCCATAAATGCAGCTAGGACAGCAGTGGAAGAGACACCAGCTCACTTTTACTCATGGGTGACTGTGAGCAGTAAGTGTGAAAAGATCCCGAGACCCTGGGAGAAGTCCACAGTAATGTATTCATGGGGTCATATGGGCAGGTCTTCCTTGATCTCACTTACTGGAACTATTTGATTTTGAATAAAATATTTGAAATATTAATCAGGTCAAACAGTCCCTGGGAATGGTGTTTCATCCTGGCAGGTAGAGTACTCACCAGGGAGCTGGAATATCTGTGTGCAGTGAATCTTTAATAATTTTATGTGAGGTTGAAGAACCATAGTATGAGAGTTTGAGAAGCTATCATTACTCTGCCTTAGAGTGTCAGCAGCCAGGTCACTGGGACAGCATTTCCCAGGCAGGTGGCAGCACTACTGACCATTGTCCTGGCTGCTGTGCATGACCTGCTGGTTAATTAGGTATAACAGGCTGACAAATTTCTTCCCTTGTTATCCTGGGAGAATCAGCTGAAAGCTTTGTACATCTGGTGAATTAGAATCAACCATTTCAGCTGACGTTTCTTTTATTTATTAAATTTATTAAAAAAAAAGTAGTGAAGAATGAAAGAAGATGGACAGATGACTCTAAGTCATCCTTGTGAGTTGATAAAGCTGCATTCAGAATATTTTTCTCTTGATCCATTATTTTTTCCTGAAAGAGTAAAACATGCATCTGTGATAACACTGATAAAGCAATATGTTTTAAATTTTGGTCCTCATTTTGAGATCTTGACAGAAAGTAGTTGATCTTAAAGGGTAAGGATGTATAGCTAAAGGTGAGCGAGAGTTTATTAATTTTAAATCATAATTATTTTTGAGTGCTTTAGGACCATTTGATTACATTTTACTACTCCTTATACTTGATACTCTGACTGAAGATCATTCTACCACATACCATTTTTCATTCCTTTCTTCTGTCTTGTTTTATCCATCTTATTGCAAAATTAACTATCCTAATTAACTATCCTTGTCTTTTTCTAGTCTTTTACTATCTTGAGCATACATTTTCTCCTCTTTCCTTAATTCTTCAGCTTCCTCCAATGAGGTGCTGTGACCTGGATCCTGGATTCTAAATGAGGAGGCACCACTGGTTTTGAACAGCATCCTATAATTTTAGTCTTAGTTTTTAGCCTTTTCTGCATACATCCTATTACCTCAGATTTTGTGGCAGGCATTGTATACTGAGCTAAGATTTTTACTGAAATGCTTGTAGCAGTGCTTCATCATTAGAATCAATCAGGTAATTTATTTTCCTATATTTTTTCCAAATAGTATTGTCTAATATACCATCAATATGTTTGTGCAGTTCTATACAAGGATCATAGAATGGTTTGGGTTGGAATGGACCTTAAAGAACGAGTTCCAACCCCACTGCCATGGGCCAGGACACCTCCCACTAGAGCAGGTTGCTCAAAGTCTCGTCCCACTAGACTAAGTTGCATAAAAGATGTTTACAAAAAAAAGCAGCTGAGGGTGTAGAAAAGATGTTATATAAGGTCCTGATCATACTTGACAAAGTTTTTTTGACTAATTTACAACTAACAAGCCCATGATAGCTGATGAGAAAATAACACAAAGAGGAAGGAAAAGTAGGCTTAAATGTCAGTATACTTGTCTGCTTATAAGTACCAAAACATTTGCATAGGCTTGTTTTTCTATTTCATCTGTCTCTAGCACTTTGTATTTGCCAAGTCACTTGTCTGAAGAGATTGCAAACTGGCAAGGTAGAAACAGTCATTTTTAAAGCATTTATTCTAAAAGCATGGTTCATGGAGACCTCAGTTCTAATGTGAGTTGCAAGACAATATAATAACGCAAGAAAGAACACTGTGGTAGCCAAGGAGGGGCAGGATTTCAGTAATGCAGCCCATCATGTAATAGTGAGATGAAACTGAATGAAAGCTATTTGAGCCTGACTGAGAATTTACTAAGGATGACTTCTATCATGAGTGATACAGTCTCTAGAGAGAAGCAGCAAGAAACTCCAGCAGTGAATAATTTTAAAATTAGTCTGCTAAACCACTTGAGAATGTAGTAAATTGAAGAGGTCTGTCTTGGTGGAGGACAGCAGAAAAAAAAAGGAATGTTATTTCCATCTCTCAGTTCCCTGAGTCTGGGACAGCTACAACACTTGTCTTTCACTTATGCAGTCAATCTAACCAAACTGGCTAATTGTGTCACACTTGAGAGAGGCAGAGATATACTGTACTAAGTGCTTTCACTTATGAACTGCGTATATACCATGATTTTTATGGCAACTCTTTTTTTCCCAGTGGAGGAATTTCTTTATACAGCCTTTTCCATCAAAACAAATAATTCAATCAGATCCTGGTGCCAAAATAAAATGTGAAAATGTAAAAAATTCAAAACGTTCAAAACCAACTGTACAAGATTATATACTTCAATACTTTATGTTTCCAAAATCAAGTTTGGAATAGACTATATACTGGAAATTAATCTTAACTTTATTTTCTAGTAACAGTATGTGAACCACAATGAGACCTAAATAAACCCTCAAATTAATTTCCTCACACTGTACTACGTTATGGAATATGCTATTCCTTTATATCACAGCAATATTTTAATTATATTTAAATTGTTGATTTTTTTCCCAAATGAAAGGCATGGTATTACAGGAGATGGTTTAGGGATTCTGTAAGCAGATAAACACCTTTAATTATAGTAGAAAAAAATTCTCAAATGCTTGCAGCATCTGCCCTCCGAGGTGAGTAGAAGTTGCTGTTGTCAGATGGAGACAGAGTTTGTGTTGTCGCCAATGAGGTATTATGAAACACTCCACTACAAGTATGATCCATTCTGATACCAACGTAAAGATAAGCTCTTGCCTTCTGTGCTGTGAAAGGATGGTGTAACATTATGGGTTTATTTTATACCAGAAACCGTGACAGGTAAACAGTGCACCTCAGCTTTGTTTAAAGAAGCAGAACCATTGCAAGCACTGATTCTGTTATTTCTTTCATTTTTCCTGCCTTAATTGTATATCTCCGGGTTTAAAATATGTAATTACTGTTGAGAACTAACTTCAAGTCTCTCCAACCATGCACACAAGTTGAGGAAATCCCTGTTTGTTGAATCCAGCTAGGACTATTTTCCAGGACCCCACAGAGGGTGCCGCACTCCTTGCTCTGCAATGAGTATTTGTTATATGGGGTAGCAGCCCCAAGACCTCCTTGGTGTTAGACAAATTACAGACACTCACATTGCTCTGATTGTTCTTTAAGAACTTGCTGCCTACTTAAAATTTGGTATGCAGGCACAATGATCAAAAAGCAGCAATGGGGAAACCACAACAGCACTGTGGCTTATCTCATGTGTGCAGAACTGGATAGGTCTGATCTACTTTAACTTTTTAAGTAGGATTTTTTAAGACTACAAACCTGCTGCCTCTCTACTTTATCTGTTCCTGTACTTATGTGCTACCCCTAAGATAGCCTTTACCTCTAACTATCATTCACTTTGCCTTATGTAGCTTATTTTTACATTTTTTTTCCCATGAGTCAAATCTCCTGGCTGCTCTCCAGGGCAAAGGATGCAACAGAGAAGGCAGAAGGTTCACAGCAGAGCTGCAGAGAGGACAGACATTTCTTGCAGGGCTGCTGAGGGTCAAGCATTCTCCCGTGGAGGCTGCAAAAGTGATGTCAGAGGCTTGACTACCACCTGGGCTGCTCGCTAGTCCACAAGAGCTCAGGTCTTGACTTAGAGCCAACAGTGCTCCAGCGCTGAAGTAGAGGGAAGAGGGGAAAAGCTCTGCTGTTCCCAACGTTCATTGGCAAGATCTGAAGCAAATACCTGAGAGTTATAGCAAAAGAGCCACAGCGGCTGGGCTACATGGGTAGACTTTGCCTGCTTTCAGTTAGGCTTTCTAATTGCACCCTTGAGCTGTCACCTCTGTTCTGCAAAGGCCTGACAGTTTACTGGGCTGGAATCCCTTGCAGCATGGTATCTTTGTGCGCAATCAATATGTAAGTGCATAAAAATATAGTTTATGCCTTCTGCTTCATTTCCTAGATAATGTATTCCCCAAAATAAGGGAAAGACTGGTGTGCCACATTGTTTAATTAAAAAATAATAGCTATGATCAATGCTTAGTGGGCCTTATTGTATAGCACTCAAAAAGCTCTCCACTGAAAACAATTGAGGAGTCAGAGATGCTACAGGGCAGTCTGTTAGTGAAGTCTCCAGTATTATTTGTTCTTGGAAGAAAGGAATGGGGAAGAAAAAGTTATGTACTGAAATAACTAGAGCTTTGGAGCAAAAAATGTCTTAGAAAGCATAGCTTGTCTATTGGTAGTGAGTTTTGTAAAGTCTGAAAATTGAATATGTTGGGTAATTGTGCATACATGCTTCTTTCAAAACTCCTGCAACAAATCTTCCTATTTCTACAATAGCGAGGAAGGGAACCCTGGATCATTTTGAAATATTTCTGCAGAAAAGCACATTAGACCTAATGACTGCACATCGTGTGATGGAAGGCACATCACTTATCTGGGAAAAAATGCTTTTTAATGACTTCATTTATTCATTTTTAAAAACCAGTAAAGTTGTCACCTTATAATCTCCTAAAGATACTCCCGGGTGAGCTGTTGAAAGGTAATTTCAGCATACCTAGGGCTTCACACTGTAATATAACCTGTTGTGCCTTACAGCTTAATCACACTGTGGCATTTAGAAATCATTCATTGTGGCTGGCAAAAATGTCTTGCAATAACACCATTACCGCAACTTACATTTTTACAGCATTTTTTACTTCTTAGGCAAACACACTGAAGTACTCTACAAAACATTTTAAGTACGTAGCAGGCGTTGAATCACTGAGCATTGTGAGTCCCTTCTGAGCTAGCAGTGTCCCTTATATAATAAAAATATATCACTTTTTCATAAGAAGTTATTGCTGTTATAAAACATGCATATGTTCTTAACATACATAGAACTTCCTTTTCCAAGACATCATATTGAGTCATGGATTCAGATATCAAAGTTTAAAATAGAAGGCAATGCCTTATATCAACTTGGAGATTAGCAGTCTAATACCAATCAAATGTTTTAAAGAAAATCTTAACACAAGCTGTGGTAAAAAGCGTTTCTAACAGACTGCTAGTCTTCACTGAGGTTGAGTAAATTCATGAGTGTACAACACAGGCAATTCAACATGTAATATTCTCAGTGCTCAAGAGACAGGTTGTCATCCACATTCATTCAGCTATTGGCGTTTCATGGTGGAATATTAAAATGAGTGGAGGAGTATGTCCATTCACAGGTAAAAAGCATGTTTAATTTGGTAAGATTTTGGGTGTCACTCATATATCTTTTCATGTTTGGGCTGCTGCAACTGAAGAAAGGGTTTCCTGCTGTGCATGCACTTCTGTTGCAGCTACATTAGGCTTACTCACAGAGAGATGGCTTAGTGTAAACTAGCTGCGTTCTTCATTGATTCTTGGAGCTCATTTCCCCACCTGTCTAAGAGAGGCCCCAGGGCATGTTGACCTTCACCAAACTTGTCCCAGGGCTTTGAAGCACAGCAATCTCTCCTCAGTCAAAAACAAAGGATGGACATTTAAGCTGATGGGATGGACATTTAATCTGACAGAGTGTGGGAGTGAGTGAGTCAGGAAATATTTTTCCTTGATGCTTGCTGATTGTAAAGTTTTCTCATCACTGTCCATGCAATAGGCATGATAGGTTTTTATAAATGCAATTCCATTATAGAATTGGAACATTTCACATTTATACAGAATAAATGGATTATTTGAGTGAGGTAGAAATCAACCTGTTTCATATATTGTGCTCAATACCAAGATATGATTTTATATATGTTGCATACTAGTGATATAGTTGAAAAGTATACTAAGTGTATATTTCTCCTCTGAGTGAAGTGAATTAATTTATAACTTTGCTAACTGAGAACATGGCTGTGAGAAGAAAAATATTAATATCTAGCACAGCTATTAATATATTTAAAACAACGATCAGAATACTTTATGAAAAGTATTTTGAAAGATAAGAGATAACATGCTTATTCTGTTCTGGTTAATCATACAAATAAAAAAAATGAACAATACACTCTACATTTTGGATAGAAGGAAAGAAGATCTACTGGACTAGAACTCTGTTGCCAAGTGACCTTTAACGCTGGCCCAAAACCCATTGTAGCATGAGCCCTATTACCAGAACTCCCCAAACTTGAAAAACGTTGATGGGTATCCAGTATTTGGGACCTAAGAATAGAGGGACCAAACCTAAAATTGAGAATTCGAAGCTGGATTTGCAATTTTGGTCCTTAGGAATGCTGAAGAAATTGAGATGCTCAATTCTATTCCAAAGGAGTAATGGTTTTAGCAGAGCTACGTAAATCTAAAATAAGCAGTTGTTTCTAAACACTTTCTGTCTTCAGGCTTTTATTTACAAACTGGCAAGCCATATTCCAGAGCAGGATACCAACTTTCTCACAAAAAAATCTCCATAGAGATAACAAACATTATATATGGGGAATCTGAAAAATAATTTTTCATGTGCCTGCCTTTAAAATTCACAGAATAGGTGGCTGCAAGTCTCAGAGGTCACGAAATACACAGCATGACTCAAAGCTGAAACCTTTCTCGCTGCTGTGTTGCCTAGACAGGCTGTGAAATGAGTCAATTCTTCGATAAATTTTGCTTAGGGTATGACTTAAAGTTATAGGAAATACCAAGTGTCCTTCAAACCGGCAACTTTCTAAATATAATCTGATCATAATAAGAGAAAACCAGTGATCTGACAAGCAAATGGAATTGGTAAACATGAGGATGTTCTAGCAAGGACAGTGAGCCAGATAAATAAATATTACTGATCAGCTCACCCAAGGCAGAGGTGTCTGTACTGAAATCTTATATGCGACTGTGTATACCTGGAGTGGTCTGAAGTCAAATTTATTTTGAAGTAAGCACTGTTGGGTGTTCACCTACTGCAAAATAAAATGTGTCCCAAAACTTGGGCTGATGCCATCCTTACAATCTCCAGATACTGTTTTTCGATCCTTGTGTCATTGTTTCCCCTTTAAACATTTTTTTTCATGGGAAGAAAACAAGGAGACATTTGTAAGCAGCAGAGAAGAATGCTTGCCTTCCCGTTGCCCAGGCAGAAGCTGTGAGCTTTCAGTAGTAACACATAGTCTAAATTTGGGGTTAGTGTATCTTGAATGCTCAGATGGAGCCTCTGTACTTTAAAGCCTGGAGGTGGGCCAGGAAGAGAATGTTAGTTTAACACTTCAGACTGATTCTAATTTCTTATCTCACCTAATTGCCATAAAATTTGCACATTTATTGCACATTACTCTCTGTATGTAAAAAACCATCCTCATTATTATGGATATTAACATCAGATTTTTTAGAATTTTAATAATTATTTATTAACAGCTATCCTGTTTTTGGACCATAAACTCTTCTTAGGCCTGAGAGCATGTCTAGAAGATTAAATTCTGAGCAGGAGATACCCGAGCAGGCAGCCCTGAAGTCTGTGTGAGCCTGCAAAAATATTTGGGCCTAATCTCTGCTATTGCCCCATCAGACCTACAAGCACAAAGCTCAGTTATGGAGGGATCCTGATCCACTTTTGCTCAGTGCTGCCTTGCCAGAGACTAGGTGACGCTTTACTAGCATAAATGCAGCTGCTTTCTCCTCCTCTCTTACAGGGAGAGAGGAAGAGTCTGGCAATGTTTTAGGAAGATGGTGCACACAAAGGCCTGTATGGTGGCTGGATGTTTGGGATGAACATGTACTGAAAAATCATCTTACTACATATTTTTCAGGCTCTTAGAAGTTCAGTAATAACAGATGCTTGTTAATAAGTACTGAACTACTTTCATGATTTTAAAATATTTTAGCAATTAATAAAAGCAGGTTCGATGCAGCAAAGAGAAAGAGGAAAGAGTGGGATAACTCTCTATATCGTCATTTCATTAACGCTGTAGTTTTAAAGAACAAAAGGGAAAACCTAAATAAGACAAAGCTAGACTTTAATATGAATTAAGACATAGAAGTGGGTTATGTTTCATGATAGAATAACTATGGCTAATTCCTACCAAGCTGTTTTGGAAGAAATTTTTGAGAATACTTATGCAGCAAGTGAAACCAGCTAGCTATTCATAGGAAGGAAGCCCTAGGGGAGAGTCAGAATTTGCTGTGTTGCTGCCATGCATTCCCTAAAAGACTTCTAGACACTGCCCACCAGAAACAGAGAAACAAAGCTGGATCCAAGAGAGGTCCAGTTGCCTGCAGGACCATTCAAACACCTATGGGGCAGGAAATCCTTGCATGCCTGATAGATATGTAAATACTGAAGATGTCCAAGGTTTGTTTCTTTGTTTATATTTATGTTTGCTTTAATAGGAGGTTACTACTATGTATATAAGAAAAAAAATCATCTTTTTGTATTCCTTCACAGTTTTGCCCCTAGCTCACAAATAAAACACTAAGCAAGAGCATGCTTCTTCCTTTCCCTCCACAGTGACCCAAACTTTGCACAGAGAGCAAGTATCATACCAAGATCCATACCAAATGCAACAGTAACAGTTATTTTCCTAAAGGCTGGGAAGAAGGAAGACAGCCAGGCCTATTTACATACTATTTCTCTCCACATCTTTCACCTGTCAGAAGACAGCAGTAAGTGGCAGGGCTGCATGTATTCTGCACCCAGGGAGTACCTGGAAAAGCTGTTTCACTTTCCATAGACTGTCTGAGATACATCCCATCTGAGAGAGAAACCACAACACCCCCTAGCCTATATGGGACCCTGGTGATTTAGTCGAACATGAAACATATAACTCACAGGGCCTAAGCCATTTGGGGGTGGGGAGGGAGGGGTCACAGGCACAGTGAAAATTCACATAATAGCAATGAAGTCTATTTGGATCTCTATATCACAAACATTTGCTCATATAGACCCATGGGATTACTCATGAGATTAAGCATCTGTCAGAATTGAGCCTTAAATATGTCACACATCCAACCTGATTGTGGGTGTGAGTACACAGTGATGCAAAAATATAAACACATAAATATGCCATCCTCCATGTAGCTGTCAGTGACTGATAGAATCACCTGCTTATCTGAAATGAATTCTTAATTAAAATATGAGCTTCTTCTTAATGTATTGGTTTTTGGGTTTTATTTTTTTTTTTCTTTTCTGAATCGTTGGAAACTAATTAGAGCTGTAATTAAGCAATTTCACCTGACATAGTTATCTGAATATTAACTCATCAGAAGCACAGTGAGGGATGTTACATACCCAGGGAAATCTTCTCAGATTCCTTTAAATCCCTTGAGTTTTGTGCATATCAGTTTTATGTGGCACCCCCAGGCTTTTCTTTTGACTGGAGATTGCATAGACTTTGTTCTGCTTTATTTTTCATTAGTATAAGAATAGCGCATTAGTATAAGATAGCGATGCATTTTCTTCCTCTCTTTTTTTTTTTTTTTTTTTTTGTTTGTTTTCTTTTTGGTTTTTTTTTTTGGTTTTTTTTTTTTTTTTTTTTTTTTTTTTTTTTTTTTTTTTTTTTTTTTTCAGTTGTCATTCCATATATGAGAAAGGCATGAATCACCTGCAATACCAAGGGACAGGCTTTGAGGAATCAGATGGCTCTGCCTATGTCTTCATTCCCAATTCATACCCCTGGACATGAGCTTCTAGGAACCTGAGTTGAATTGTGTTTTCTACATGAGCTGTGCAGGAACAGCCTCACACAATTCTGCCATATTTGTTTCTTAGGATGTTGCTCAGGACAAACGTTCAGCATTACTCTGGCAGGTAAAGTTATATCCAGCTGGCTGCGCACTAGTGAGATAAACCACAGACCTGCACCACAGGTCCTTTTAACATGAAAATGTAGACATAAAAACTGTTCTGCCTCCTGCTGTAAAAAGAAAAATTAATACCTGGGCACTTAGAAATCTCCATTTACATGCGAATTACAGCTTTCCCCACAGCCATTTGGAATCACTAATCCTTTTAAGAGCTTTCTCTTCCCAGGGTGGAGGAAGTTGGACAGGGATGCCTTTCAATATGCTTTGTAGTTCTGTGCAACCATTAGCATTTAGAAACTGGTGGATATGCCCCAGTTTTAATGAAAGAAAAAGAAGAGAACCTTAAGTCTGTTACCTTTAGCACTAGAAAAGATTCATTATTTTCAGGGTGTGCCTCTGCACTGAACAAAATTTTGAATCTACATAAACTTAGTCTGGGAAACACTCCAGCTTTCCCACTAACTTGTAGTTACCATAAGATCATTAGTTCCTGACTAGTCTACAGCTGAAGACTTTTAAGCAATTTTCCCATTTACTGTCCCCAGGCGTACTGCTACCTGCAGGCTGCGTAAAGCCAAGCCATCCTGCAGATTAATTTGGGTTAAGTAGAGTTGTACCTGTTTCCAGTTATGCTCCAGGGAGTAATGAGGCCAGCATTTAAGTCTCCTGACTGATTATAAGCAGTAGGATCTGAACCAAAACACTTAAACACATGCTTTTGTGTTAATTAACTATGTTATGATGAATCTGGCAGTCAAGTTAGTTTAGGGTTTCTTCTAACCCAATAAACTTAAGATCCAGTTGTTTGACACCAAAATAACTGTTGTTGAACTCTGACTTTTTTGAAGTGGTCCAGTTCAACTAGAAGAAAGAATGAAAGAATAATTTATGATGAAGCTTCAGTACAACAAATTTCTGAGAGAATCCTGTTCTGTTCCTGGACAGCCATCTCTCTCCTCAAGAATTTAATTTTTTTGAGATGTTGGGGCTCTGTGCATATTATGCATTAATAATATGCATTAATATTTATAAACAGGAGGACCTGAGTGGGTCAATATCCCAGCATGGGTGCCTTGGAAAGTCACTCAAATCCTTTTGCCTTTTCCAAGGATCTTCACTTTCTTCAGATGAAGCTGATGATTTAAAAATCATATTCCTTACAGATGAAGCAGTTCAAATTGTGATGCTCTGATGAGGCAAGTGGAGCAATAGGATATCTCAACAGAGGTACTGAACACTACCCTGAAGGCATTTTAAACTTGTGTGCTTTACTTTTCCTCAGGGTATGCGTGCTGCACGGTTGAGCATAAAAGATGTAGGAACTCTAGACTGCAATTTCACCAGTAGTAAATGCAACTGGGAATGTATGTAGTGTGAGGCAGAATACTAAAATACTGATGACGGTTAATGAATTTTTTTTTTTGCTTTTTTTTTCTCCACTGTGTAAAACTAAAATAATATATTTGGTTGAGTCAGAAGAGTGAGACACTCAATGAAAAGTGAAGCCTCACTGTGAATGGATTAGAAGGTAGGGACATCTCTTCAAATCCTTTATATTAAAAACCCAGGAAGCTACAAAAAGCTTTGGATCCTTTACTTCAGTTTCTGCTAAGAGAGAATTCCAGGTCAAAGAGTTCCAGGTGAAATAGTAACACCATGAGGCCTGGCATGGATTTAGCTCTGGCCAGCTTGGACCACAGTAATTATATAATCTGACCTTTTGCACAAACCCAGTTGGAATGAAATTCCATTTCTGAGATTTCTTGGACAAGCTCTCCTTTTTCACCTGGAAGCATTATCGGGTTTTGAGTAGGCTTCCTGATGATCTGGTTTTCCTAAAAGATCAGAAACCATCGCTGCACATACTGCATACCTGTATCTCTGTATTTTGACCCTAGCATGCCCATAGAGGTGAACAGCGGCTTCTTCAGAAGATAACAAATTATGCTTGGTCTTTCAAAGGATAAGCAGTTATGACATAAAGACTCCATCTGATGGTGACTGTGCCACTGAAAACATCTTCTGGTCTATGTTATTTACTCTCTAGCATCATTTTAGACTTTCAGATGGTTACATCAATGGTAGGATTGTAACACTAAAAACATGTTATTGAATCCTCCCCTTCTTTTTCCTCCACTGCAAAGAAGCAAAAGGTGCAGCTGAGTAGCTATAATAGTATGATCTTCTTGCCAGCTGTCTAATGGTCTGAGGAGCTATTGTTACTAGTTCAGTTCACATCCATTGAAATGTAACCATTAGCAACGTAAGGAAGAACATAAGGATGGTCTCCTTGAATGAAAGGCCTAACAAATGAGGGGAACATTTGATAACTAATAAGTACCAAACTCTTTCCTTTTATGAGGTGGAGGTTTCTCATTTCCTGCTTCTTGTGGCCTCTTACAATAGTACTCAGTACTTATACCATGCTTTTGATCTTCAAAGCACAGTATAAACATTAATTAATTAATCTTCCAAACACCCCATGAATTAGGTGAGAGAGCAAGATTTCCATACACTTTCTGCTAGCACTGTAGGGAAAATATTAGAAAGGACTTTGAAAGGAGCTCTTTGCTTGTTTCTATGTATCAACCTTTGTGTTACATATGTACGAAGAGCAGTGGTTCCTTTAAGGGCATACAGCAAAGCAATAACATTTATCTGACTTTTTTTATTTTTTATTTTTTTTAATTAGCTGACTGAGAATTAAGTATATATTTCCCTCCTGCAACTTGAATCACTCTCTGACTCCATCTCGGGATTTTATGCCTCACTTGTCCCTGAGAAAAAAGTTAGCACATGAAGGTAATATAATTAATCGTGTTTTGGATAAGGTCTTGCAGTTCCTACTTGTATGATTTAATTCCTTCTCTCCATCTTTATCTTTCCTGTGATATCTGTATCTGTTCTATTCTTTCTACTTTTTCTGTCTCAAAACACGGGTCCTGTTATAAAATTAGATCCTAGGCATTGTGATGCTTGGAATTGTAGTACTTAACTTTCGAGACTCTGGTGCTAAGTTCATTTGTTCTGACTTTATAATGTCTTTGCACCTACCTGTCTATCTGTAACTTTTATCTGTGTGCAACCTTAGTAGACAAATTTGATCACACTTGTCTTTTATCTACCACTTGCTGGTGGAAATGCAGTTGCCTATCCCTTCTCAGGATGTGTCTGGGGGGATAATGACCTTGCAAGGCTGCGAGCAAGCCGTTGGGCAACAGTTACTGCCTGTAGACATGGTACTTGATAGAAATTAATATTTAATCATTCTCCCAAGCCATCACTGCTTCCAGGACCCTGTATATGCTAACTCTTGTTGCTATGTTTGTCTTCTTATTACATTTACGCATACATTAAGTTCTTTCCTGAATTCCTTATGTCAAAGACCTCCTTGTTCCCTGTGTTCTGTTATATGAATGTCAGAAGGTGGCAACTCGTATTTGATTGTCTCTGCCATACAACCTGTCCCTGAAAAATAATATGTATAATTGGGATTTTACCCTCTAATCTTTTTTACTCAACTTACCAGTCCATCATATCAAAGTTTCTGAGTCTAATGAAAATTAGGAAATGTACTTTCCATGAAATAACTATATAAATGCCACTGAACACATTTAAAATTAATTTTAACTAAATTTGTTACATTAGGTATACTGTACCTAACAGTTACCCACGTTTGACATGCTCAGTTACTCTGTCTTTCAGAAAACTGAATAAAGGTCATGCAAGAAAATAGTTTTTCACATAACTTAAATATATATGTGTACAATTACTTTGGGCTGGCTTTTCCTGCACCACCACACTCTCCTACTTACCCTGATCTCTGTTTTAGCATATATCTCTTGGTAGCTTCCCAGTACTGATATTCAGTAGAGGCTAGATTTTTTAGTCTGTCCTTTTTTTTTTGTCATTCTGTGGGGTCTGGGTTGGGTTGTTTTGCTTCTTTTTACATTCTTAAACAACCTTTATATAATCTGTTAAACATATCATTCTCTCTTACCTTTAAACAGAATTCCTTTTGGGTTTGAGAGATTCTCCTTGGTGAGATAGTAGTGGCTACTAATTATTTCCTCTATCCGAAAATGCTCCTCCATCTACAGTTTATCCAACAGTTTCTTTTTTAATCAGATTTAGTTGTGTTTTTATCATATGCTCTGGAGAATGTTCTTGCAGCTATTAGTGGTCTTCTAGCTTGTTTTCAACTTGTAACCCACATATTTTTAACTGAAAGCTTAAAATTGATCTCTTAGGACAATTTTCCAGTTGATTTTGTTAGTGCTGGCAAGCTGGTTTTGTTTTGTTTTGGATAGCTAGTCACTCAAAGGAACAGACATGGCAATTTTTATATCTACTGTTAGGTTGATTTGGCTCCTTCTGTCACAAGCCATTAGTCTTACGTTTTAGTCATCTTAATGCTGAAAGCAGGTTGTGTACCACACTGCTTGGAGGACATCTGTTGCCTATAGGATTTTCACTCTTCTGTTCTGGTTCCTCAGACGTTTTTAAAGTCACCTTATTTGTTCCCAAGCTCTTGCCTTCTACATAGCTATGTTAAATTACCATTTGTATTACAGGGAAGTAGTACAAAAAAAAGTAGGACAAAACCATCTTTTATAATTATAAGGTTATAAGTTTTATGAAATACAAAGGAAAGTATTAGATGCTATCTAACCACAGAATCATAGAATGGTTTGAGTTGGAAAGGACCTTAAAGATCATTGAGTTCCAACCCCCTTGCCATGGGCAGGTATACCTCCCACTAGAGCAGGTTGCTCAAAGCCCCATCCAGCCTGACCTTAAAACACTTCCAGGGATGGGGCATCCACAAGTTCTCTGGACACTCTGTCCAACCTAATATCTGTCCAAAGCATAATTTCAGAATTGTTAAAAAACCTGGAGCAAGATGGCAACTTACATACCAAAACCCAGCTTGGGAGAAGTGCTGTTCACTTGCTTGCACGTGGGTTGCCAACTCAACTTCTGTGGGAGTACTGTCTATAGCTCTGTAAGGAGCTCTTATGTGCTAACAAGGTTGTTGTAATTCTCCTTGTCTGTGTACCAGCAGTGTTCAGAAACTGTGAGAAATAATGTGGCTCCTTTTATGCTATTGCATGCTCCCTATTTTCTAAGTATTGCCTAAACCAGTGCTCTATCAGAGAAAGTACCACACTGCATATTATTTTGTTAATCTTGAACACTGGGTTTTGTGGCCCTTCTGCAGTAGCTTCTTGGCCTTTTTTATGTACTTTTAGAGATCCACTTACAGTTGGAAGGTCAGAATGTGCCCAGAAATGTGTCATATTGTACAGCAAAAGACAGGATGAAAGATCGATCCCTACGTAGTTGTATTCTGAGTTATTTTATTCTAAAACCATTTGGCATCTAGGTTTATAGAAGTAATAAGGTGAAATTTTCAGCCTCAGATCAGTCTTAAAGTCCTCTATTTTTTCACCTTCCTTTAGTCTCCTCTGATAAAAATCAAATGCATGTGAAATATATTTATAGAATGGGGAACAGTTCTACCTAAGTTTCTGTACAAGCTATTAGGCAAATCAGATGCTGTGGAATCAGCCAACCATGAAAATTACCTGATGTCTTCCATTTACTGCTCTTCATTACATGTGGAGGAAAATGTCATTCGAGTTTTCTTCCAGTTGTTTTTTTTTTTTTTTTTTTGACATTTCTGAAGAGATTCAGCTACTCTGATGGAACTTTTAGCAGCTCCATACTTTCATTTCATTTCAAATGTATTTGAGTACATTTTCTTTTACTCTTTATCCATATGGGTGATCTCTTTGATCTGTTGTTTTCCTCAGACCTTTTTAATTTATTGTTTCAGTTTCCACTGCCTTTGAATTATGAAACAAAAGCTGCTTAAAAGTGCAATTTCTGTTCAAGCATCACAGCAGTCAAGAGACCAAATAGATTCAACAGATTCCCAAAGTACAGCAGCCTTAAACCACCTTAGTTTCTTGGCAAGGGATTGGTAAATTGTCAGAAAAGTGGAAGGCTTGAAGACCTTGGCAGTTGGTTGAAAGAAGGGAGAAAAGGGAACAAGCCTAAATGCAGAGGGAAATAAGGTCTGTTTTGTCTTATCTGTCATCCATAAATCCAGGAGACGGCAGCTTTTCCTAATCTTCTGCATCTTTTCAGTCAGTCCTTCCACAAATAAAAGCTTTTTATGCAAAGTCATTAAAAAAGCCCCATGAAGCCAACTATATATTATATATAATTCATGAAAAAAATACACAGGGATTTATGAGAAACACATTGTGCCAAAGAATTAACAACTCAAAAATAAAAAGGATAAAAATGGATATAATAAGCAAATGTCAAGTGGCTCAAAGATATGTGATTTGTCATTAACGTAATGGAATTTTGCAAATATAAACAAGGAGGCCATTAAACTTTAGAATGAAAAACAAATATTCAGAGGGGTATTAGTCATATCTGGAGAACAAGGTTTATTTTTTAAGAGATGGAATAATTGGGCTGCAGTGTAAGATTTCTGTGGAAACTATCCACTTGGAAATGTGTGCTGTTTGTGGAAGTGCTGTGACAGGTTTGTCAGTCACTCAAGCAGTGGTGCTGCAAAAGCAGCACAGTACTTCTATTTCAAGTGAGTCTGTCAGAGTGCTGTTATAACAAACCAGCCTCCATTTCTCCTTCAGTACAAACAGCAATCTTCAATATTTCAATCATGTCAAACTTTTTTGGAGAGAAAAGTTCAGAGCTATTGTATGCAAAACAGATTTCTCCAGAGTCTCTTCTTTTATCATCCAACAAATATGCCAAAAACCCTGGCTAGAAGAAAAAAAAAACTTACTTAAAAACTAATCTTCTGTAAGAATTTAAGAAATCATAGCAACAAGACAAAAGCATCAGTTCTAACTGATTGTTGGAAAGCTTTTAAAGACAATTAAAGAAATAACTGTATGGGCTGAATTGCTCTGGGGTGTAAAAGCAGCTGATCTGAAGGACTGTGTTTTTTAATGGACTTTTCTGGTAAGATGTCAAGACACTTTTCCCCCATGAATTTTCAATCATTTCATTGACTCTCTCTCTCTGTTTATTCTGCTATGATGGTTACTAAAAATTGTTCCTGTTTAGGAACAATCTAGAACAATCTAGACAAGTAATTCCCAAATCACTCACTGAACACTGGTAACTATGAGGTTGTAATAAACAAGATCCATTTTAAACAAAACAATTAGTGTTTTAGAGACTTCTTCACATGGGGTATTCTGACCACAACTGCAAATATTCCTGAGTTTAAAATGGAGCAAACTTGTATTTAAGGATTTTTATTTTACCAAGAGGTAGAAATAGTGTTAGTTGTCTTAGGCAGTAACAGCAATGCCAACACTAAGTAGGGAGAGAGTGAAATAATTTACACTGTTGGGTACTATAATGATTATTTACAGATGTGAAGCTGGTAAAAGAGTTTCCCACAGGCTGCATCTGGACTGAGCTGGTGGATCCTGCAGTGTGTCCTGGCTCCTGGTCCCTTGAACATCAAGCTAGGGCCAGGGCACACGAGGGCTCCTCCTTGTCCCAGCTCTTCCTGCAGGGATGAAGGGCAATGGTTGTGCTAGGTAGACCATGGGGGGAAACTCTGATCCGTAGTCGATGTGCTCAGCTTCTGAAGAGAAAGTGTGCAGTGGGAACACATCGTGAATATCAGGGTAATCTGAAAACTCCCTCTATGGTGTGATTTAGAGTGGAGTGCGACAGGAATTGGATCTGGTCATCAAAGCAGGAATTTTGGAATTTCTGTCAAAAACAAGAAGCTGAGCAGGAATAATGTTGTCTTGAAAAAATTGTCTTACTTTTTGCCTTACCCAGTGACATCTTTTCCAAACAGCATTAACAGAGTTTGGCCAGCTGTGTTAAACACAGTTTCTTTACTAAAACTGGATTCCTTTTCTTATCTTACATATTGTTTTGCTATGTAACATATGGGTTTAAGTTGCAGCAAATTTCATATTAACCAGAGTGAAACAATAATCAGCCTCAGAGAAGGCAGAAAGATGATGTCTGGAACTTTCCACTCCCCAGAACCATATTCAGAAGTGGTCAAACTATATAATTCTCCATTGTGTTCACAGAGCTTAAGTTTCTGGATATATGAGTTATACACAGTGATTGTTTTGTGTGGGGTGGAATTTGGGGGAGAATTTTTATTGTTGGTGCTTCCTGTACTGCTGGGCAGAAAGGGTTCATAAATGCCATCAGATCACAGAACTGGGAGCTGCAGGGGTTTCTTCAGCCCTCTACCTGTTTCCCCTGGCTTAAATCTCTGTCATCTGCCCCTGCTCACTCTGTTTTCTCTTCTCTTTTGCCTACTGTCATTCTTAGCCTGCATTGTCTCAACCTGTGTTCTTGAGATATGTCACACCAGTGCTACTGGTCCATCTGTATCCAAAGTTCCTTTGTCAACTCTTCTGATGCCCACCTCCCTTCTCTTTGAGTTCCGGTCTCTCTCTGAGCTTTTCATCACTCCTAGATCACCTCTATGCTCCCTCCTTGGCTCTTTTTAGCAGTCTTGCTTCTTCTCTGGCCATTTCCCATCCTTTTTCATCCCAGAATGTCTCTTACAGTTCTTGCTATTTCTCCATTTCCTATTCATCTGTTCCAAATTGCTTCAGCTCTAGCAACAAAATTCTCCATGTTTTTCAACCATTTGTCCAAGCTAGTCAAATAACTCTGTCTTTTACTAGCTCCCAGCCTTGGCCTCTTTCATCTTTTTATTTGCTTAGCAAAGCCCTGCTTACCCTTGATCCATTGCAGTTCTGGTTCACCATTTTCCCCTAGGATTTCAGCCAAAACCATTTCTAGAAATCACAAAAAAAAACTAAGAATATGAAGCACCTGGAAATTTAAATAGGGGATGGTATTACCCTACATATAACATAGATTGCAATATCATTAGATTAACACCCTTGTCTTTGTTTTGCTGCATACACATAAAGTGCCAAGGAAGCCATTAGATCCATTTATTATTAATTGTCTACCAATAGTATAAGTAACTGCCTATTACAACTTAGATCTCTCTGGCTTTGGAGAAAATTGAAGCAGCATCAAGTAATAGAAAAATGGTAATAGAAACAATAAACCAGATGGTAATGTGGTGTAAATCAGCGTGACTATACTGAGACTATACAGTAATTCAAGTTTGTATTAGCTGAAGATCTGATATTTCTTGAATGTATTTGCTAGTGGGAGAAATGCTAATAGAAGAATTATTAAACTAAGGATAAAGATCTGTCTCATAATAATACCAACTTGATCAATGTTTTTTCTCTCTTAAGCTTAATTTGTATGCAAAAAAGTAAAGTTATTTTTATTTTCTAAAAAAACTTTCTAATTAAAAAACAATCAAAGATTTGTAACACAAACATAAAATGCAAAGAGCTTGGTTCACCTACACTGATTAGAAACCAAGGTTGTATCCCCTAATAAAACCCAGAGATTCATTGTTTTTCTAATTATGTATATGGCATTCAGTCTTAGGGGTTGTTGCATTTTTCTTTCATTTTTATTTTAACTATTGCCTTTATGTTTGTTTGGTTGCTTTTTTCAGTATTGCCTGAATTGATGTAGTACTTAGTCAAAGTAATTTCTTCCCCTCCTTCAGATCCCTTAGCTTCTTGCCCTACTTGGATATTCTGGCTTCATTTTTCTCTTCTCTCTTGCAGTACTCTTCATTTATATTTATTTTTTATAGTCCTCAGGATTATTGAGTAATGTTAGGTAATTAACCTGTTTCCATTTATGGGAACTAGTTTGTTTAAGCTATTTTCAAAAGAACAAATTTCTTTCTTTATTGTTATTTAAGCCTCATCTGTGTAAAATTATTTTATGATGATTATTACAACTTTACTTTTTCATTTCCAACTCCGAGTAGCAAGTTTCTCAAGTGTAACACAGGGACATAAGTTTAATTTTGGGACTAATTTAACTGGTTGATGTATGCTGGCCCTGGCTAACTTAACACCAGTGCTTTGGCACAATTGAGAGAGATAGCCAACACATCATAGGGAAGATAACTATCTAGTTTTCATGTTTAACAACTTTTATATCTCTGGCTTACACAAAACAGAGCATGGGCCAAGAAGTGTTATCTTGCAATTTCTGCACTAACATCAGGTTCAGCTTGGGTCTTCACAAGAGTTTGGCAGAGCTGGCGAGAATGAATCTTACAAAATATTTCCTTTTGATTAAGTGAAAGTTTTCACAAAGATGTTTTATTTCAGGTTTTCCACAAGAAAAATCTTCTCTCCCCATTCATTGATCACAGATGTAAATATGAAAAACAAAACAATAAATGACAGGACTTTGCTGTTTTTTTCATCTTTACAGCTTTTACAGACAAAATTTCTTTAGATATCATATATTTCAAAATCAAAAAAACTTCACAGTGAAGCTTTGATGAAAAAAACAACCAACAGACCAACTACCATTTTCCAGTATTCTCCACAATAACATCCAAACTCCAAATAATTTTTCTGTCACACTGAGCCTGAGTCAGAAAGATGATTTGGGTGCTGTATAACTACTGATTGTGATGGCAAACCATGCCCTCAATTATGAAAACATGAGATTTTCCTGTTATTAGCTTTTCCTTAGTGATTTCATCAAGGCTTCTTTTCAGCCAGCTGAAACCACCCAGCTGCCTTGGTGGGGGCTGGCAGAGGTACTTAAGATATAAACTATACTGTAATTAGACACTGAATGTCCATAACTAAAGTAATTTATTCTATTCTAGCTGTTGATATTTCCCAGATTGAATGTGCTTAAATTCTTTCTTTCTTTGTTTTATTGTTTGTGTTTGTGTGCTTGTTTCAGTTCTGAATGACTTCAAAAATATTCAATCTCCTTATGCAGTAGTTGAACACTCCAGAAAAAATGCATATACAGAAAAGGTATTCCCAATCTTATAATTTGATGAAGGGGGTGAGAAGGTATACAATATTCAAATGACTGAAGTATCAGAACGTTGTGAATATGCTAGCAGTACTAACTTCTAGTTTTTCAGTATTGTTTAAAAGTCTATGATTTTTTTTATAACTATTAGGGGTTTTTTCCCCCTAGATTTTCACTAAATTTGTTACATGTCATTCTCTTCTCCTTTCCAAATGACTGATTTGCCTTTTCCTGTTCTTAAATGTAGAGAAAGGGAAGCCTGGAAAATTTACAACAAATGCTGAAAACTTTAAGGAAGTTACGGTATGAGAAAGTAAAGGTGTTACTGGAGTGCAGGTGAATATGAGACTATAGTGTTATTGCAGAACTCCTACCCACCAAATGTTTAATACAGCATGGAAAGTGAAAAAAGATAGAAGGTTTGTAGTTGTTACACAGAATAATGCAACAATACTGCTGACAGGTTTCATTCCTGCTCTGTAAGTGACTTAAATATTTTTGTATCTCTCCTGTTTTCCTTGGTGGCCACTACCGTTCCTACGATATGCAGGAGAAAGTCACCAGAGGGTAAATCTAACATTTAACTATATTTCTTTGGCGTATTTTCCACATACTGTGAAATGCTGAATCCATGTTTGCAGAAGTAATGGCATCCCAAGAGAGACAGAGTTCTGTTTTAACTGCTGCCTTGCAAGCACTCCTTGTTTCATGATTTACGATAGGTATTAAGTAAATGTTTGCACAAATTAGAGATTATTTAAGTGCAACAAAGTTAAAAAAAATAAGAAAAAAGCAAACACCAAACTTTCTAGTGCACCAGACAATTGGTTAAAAATTAAGCTATATACAAAATTAACCTTGAGGCATTCAGTATCCTTATTTGACAGCACTGTATGGTTTTCCTGTAGAAATTTTTCTTGCTAAACTTGTACTGTTTTCTAGTGTTTCCTCTGCCTGACAAGATAGGCTTAAAAAATAATTCATTCACTGAATATAGTCTGCATACACAATCAAAGAAAGGATTTATACCTCTTTTTTACAGCATACAGGGTTGTAAGATGGACCTGTTCTATGGATATTTGTATTGCAATCACTCAGTGTTCATGTCTGTGTTTATATTTCATCATGACGCTATAGGCACTTCATTATTTTTTGCATTTTCTCTTCATTGTCTTTCCTCACAGTTTGTAGTCTTTTGAAACTGGTCTATACTGAATCGCAACATCAGGGAGACTGGCCTGAAGGGGATCTCATCCCAAAGAGTTCAAGTAACTTTCAGTTTGATTTGGCATGATTAGACTTTCAGAGCTTGTAGAAAACTGTTTTTAACAGACATTATGGACAGAGGAGCAGTCTATTACCACTGTCTGTTCCTCTGGAAACAGGGAAGTATGTGAGAACTTCGCACCTTCATGGGCATTTAAGCCAGTCATAAGAATCACTGGGGAAATGAGGACTTAGGATGTTCTTCACATCTGTGCAAAAGAATCCTAGGTTGTTTCTTTTTTGAAAAAATTATTCTTCTCCTCATTGTTGTGGTTTAACCCCATCCAGCAACTAGAACCATGCAACAGCTTGCACACTGCCCGCTCCTTTCTCTCCCCTCCAATAAGGGAGGGAAGAAGAGGAAGGGAAAAAAAAAACAAGGAGAGGAAAGGGAAAAAAAAGCTCCTGATCTGAGATAAAGACAATTTAATAAAAGCAACTACAGAAAGGGAAAAATACCAATAATAATAATGACATGGGTCACTCTCACCTGTCTGCTCTCAGAGGAGAGATGTTATGTGTCCCAAGTGTAACACTTCAACCTGGGCCTCTCCAGATCTGTGTCTAGTCTGGATTCCAATATTTTTTTCTTGTGTTCTTTTGCTTGTCCTTCCTTAGAAGAGGCCCTTATTTTCTGTTGTTTCATTTTTTTTGACTCTCCTGCCCTCCCAGTCATGTTTATACGCTCATAAATGCTTCCCAAAATTAGCTTTCTTTGTCCAGTGAGGAGCTTCATGACTTCCACTACAGTCATTCAGCCCTTCTCTTGTCCTCCTACATGCCGTGCTCTTCTAAATTGCCTCCATCTAGCTTGTCAATGTGAGTAGAACATTCTTTGTTACAAGGTCAGCTTTTAATCAGTTCCTCCACTGCTACCTTATTTGGCCAGGCAGTTTTGGGCTCTGCAAAATTATCTGAATATCAATGCCTCTCCCTCATTCTGTAGAAACATGCTTCTAAATTATGTACTTCAAAAAATATAGGTATATCCGTCCACTTATGATAAAGAATATGGTATTCTGCCTTGTTCCATGGTCCCTTTTGTGTAGCAGCGTAGCCACATTCCCTATGTCTGACATTAACATTTACTTAAATTTAGGCTTTAAATGAAGCCTAACACAATAATATCTGATTGTTAGAGGCCTCTCCATACTCTTAAGAATTATTTTATAAGAATCATTATCATCCTTACTAATGAAGATAATTATAATTGTAGTAATAAATACTCCTCTCTTTGAAGAACTTTCCTTGTGATAATCTGAAAAACTATTTTCCTCATCTCAGGGCTCCCTGATTCCCCTTAGCTTCAGCAAATCTATGATTCTTTCCTCTATTCATGAATATTTCTGTTATTTCTACAAATCATTCCTATTTCAAAGATGGATTTTGGGCACAAAGAATCCAATAAAGAATTTTAGGACACCAAGATAACAGGGAAAGGTATTTTTGTTGGGCATAGCATGATAGTGTATGGATGTTTTTTCAAGATCTATTTTAAATATGCCTTGATTGTATGCACTGAATATAATAATGTGAGATAGGATGAGGCATTTTAAATTGATTTTTAAGTTGTAGAAAATATCATCAAATCAAGGTTCTTCTCTCTTGCCACTAAACAAAAATACAGGAATATCATCTTTTCTAGCATAAAAAAATTTCCTATGACTGAATTCTGACTACTTGAAGTAAAATACTCATCTGGACCCAGTTCTATATGCGTACACATTTCTGAACAAGTCAAATCCTTTCTGGAACCTGCAGTATGAAAAAATAGTTGGATTTTTTTCCCTGAAAAAGAAAATATAAATTTTATGAGCGTAGAGTGGAGTCTCTGGTATAGTATTTTAGAGCTTCAAGGCTTAGCTTGAAGGGCTTGGCAAAAAACTAGACTTGTAAGCTCTTTGGATGAAATAGCAGTTGTTTAAGAAACATATATGCTTCACAACTATCCTCAGGGGAGCTCATAAGTTCTGGACTGAAAATTTTCCTCTTAAACTCACTGCTATTGAAGGGCTGAAGTTTTCATATTGACTACTACAGGTTTCTCAACTACTTTTACAACGGGTCCTACCATTCCACTGAGTCAATAGCTAGTTCACAGAATTTCAAAAGTTCTATAGACAAAATTTCTGAAGGACTCAAATTGCATAATTTGTTAACTATTATGCCTGCTTCTTTTCTTCCTGAATCTTGCAGAAGATCTCTCTGGATCAATGCTGCTTCTTTGCACTTACTGCTGCATTTTTAAAGCATATTAATAAGTGTCAGTATTGATTGTTATAAATAAATAAATAAATAATGGATGTGTATGATATTTCTTTAAAAGCCTAATGTTCTTTAGGTCATATTATTCCCTCTGTGTAGAACTAAATTTCAGGTCAGTGGGACTGCTTTCATGTCTGCAGGATCACTCTGAGATCTGATATCAATGAAGTAGAGTTGGCAATAAATATTCTATTAATATTTTACTAACAGTAATAATCTGATAATTATAACAACATGTTAGTCTTTACCTGCATATGTTGGGAAGCAAGGTTAAGGATTTGTGATATTAGTCAATGAGCTTCCAGAAGCTGTCCCAGGCTCCCTTTGCATAGTGCAAGAACAGCCTTGGGTAAGGGATGATTACTCCTTGAGCAGTCCTCCTCAGGTACAAATGAGGTGCTGAGAACCATTGGGAAGAATTCCCAGAAGTAACTAGGAGATTGGTAACATCATCTCTTGCAGAAGTGTCCCCAGTGAGGGCTGGACTTCAACTGTTTGGTGTGGCAAAGTCTAATGCTCCTTGGATGTCTGGGAATTTGAAAAAAGCCTTGCTCCTTGAAAAGTGTGAGGTTTTCCAGGTCTACATCAATTTAACTATGCTTGGCATGGTAGAAGTGGTGTCCTTATTCAGCACAGATGGCAGAATGCTGCTATGAGGTTACAGCAGGAGGAAGGGGCTAGGAGGGCTTATACAGCTGTTGCTAGCTGTTCTCATATTGAAACGGCCAGCGGCTGATGGCAGTATCTTCATATCAGCACAGACTATATACAAGTGTCTTAGCTGTAACTGTTTTACTGGGTTATGAGGGTGACTGAAGCGGTTAACAAGAAAGCTAATATTGGTTGTCAGATAAAACCAGCATTGTATCACAAGGCAAATTCTTTTCAAGAACTGGAAATCTGTAACTCATAAAAACTAGCCTTTGCATGAAGTTCCTTAAGAGAAGGGCTAACATTCATGGAGCTGCAGTGTTGCCTAGATGTGCATTTATAAGGTGTGCCTTTGCTAACAGTTATGGCTGGCAGACAACACGGGTTACAAGTCTGCTTTTTTTCTCCAGTGGGGAAAGGGACACAAAGGTGATATAGCTGTTTTATAAGCATCTGAGTAAAGAATCTATAAACATACCCTTGAATTTAAATTTTGTGGCATAGACAGGAAGATGGTAGATATAGAGTAGATAGGAGGTATGGGGTAAATATTTCAAGTACAATAAACTCTTGTATCAGTACATCACCAACTACCGATAACCATGCAGCACACATTGCAGTCCTGTAAGATCCTTTGTGTCCCTTTAGAAAGACCAAGAAAAAGGTACAGTAAAAATAATATGTAAATAAATTCATTTCCTGTCTCCTCATGGAGGGTGTGGGAAAGTAACAGAAGATTGGCAAGGAGGATTGTAAATACGCTCAAGTGATTTACACCTGGGGTGCTGGGAAACCACATATATCATGCAAATTGTTTAGTTTTGTATGCTTGTGAGTAGAACATCTGCACTTAGATAATGTAAATCTGTGATGGACTCAGGGACATCTTATCTTACTGTTTGATATTCCTGCCTTGTTGTTGAAGAAGATCAAAGCACAAGGGAAAGAACTATGCCTGCTCAAACCCTTGAAATACCAACTAGATCAGGGAGTCTCTCACACTCACTCTTCCATAATCTGGCTAGTAAGGATGCTCACTTGCTCTGCAATACCTGCATCCCTTGCTTGCATGTCTCTACCCAGGTGTCACTCCAGAGACTTTCTGATTTGTGAGGTATCGAGACTAAACTTGTTCTGTGACTATTTTCCGTGGTTCCATGGTTGCGCCCTGCCTGCATCAGTTCACACAGAGGGTAAAAAAGGTGTTCCATCTTTGCAGAAGTTAAAACTGTGTTCCTTGCCTAGTGTGGTAGGATAGACAGAGGTAAGCAAAACTTTCTGTATATAATACTGAAGGATATAGAACACTTCTTTTTGCATCTTTTCCTCAGTATCATTAAGGTTAACTATACAGTCATCTTGAAAGTGTACGTTTTCAGTAGGAGAGGTGGTACTACAAATCAAGCTTATATTGAAAATGCTGTTGGTTCAATAACATAAAAATGAGGAAAGTTTTAACTTACAAGGAGAAACTGTCAATCTTCTAAAATTTAAGTTCCAAAATGTCCTGATATGGAGATATTTATTGTTATGTTTGAGATTATGGGCTCAGTCCTACAATTTGCCATAGACCTTTTCCCAGTCCTTAAGTTTAAAGATGTGAATACTTTTATCATTCACAAAAATAAAATACTTTTTTTCACAGCATGCCAGAGTGCTAGCATTTCACCTAATGCTTTGAATAAATTCCCGTGCTTCAGCAAAAACCTACCAATATTTGATACAACCAGTTTGAAGGCACAAACCTCCACATTCCCAGAAGGACTGAAAAGTTATTTGTTTCATTAGAAGACTACTGCCATTTAAGAAGCTTCTTTTTCTTGTTTCCTTGACTGGTGACATAATACCAATTTAATTAGGAGAAAATATGCAGTACAGTGTATCCTCATTTCCTCCCCCGGTACATGAATTACAGCAGACTTCATAGGTGCTCTCCTCTGAAGCTTTATGATTCATACACAGTGCTGTAACCATGACTCTCAACATCAAGTTCAAAAGCAGTAATTTAGAATTAGTTACTCTCTACAGCAGGCAGACCTGCAAGTGTCTACATCCCCATTAACAGGGGCTGATCTTTGACTTGCTCATTTATTAATGCTGTAGGACTGTAACAGGAAACCAGTGAAGAAAATGTAGGGTGCCTTGGTATATCTGTTTTAACTACCAAACTGTAATCCTGATTTTCTCTCATCATTAGTCTCATCTGACAAGGTGTTAATTTTCATAGACCTGCTTGCTGACCGGATATAAATTGCTCCAGGGATTGCTTTTGATTCACATTCTCCTATTAATGCTACCATTAGCCTTGATAGCTTTGTTGAGAAGGTTACAGAAAGTAATAAGTATATTCATCTGGGACCTTGTGCTTTCTTGTTTGGCTTATTTTGAACAGATTTTTCACTGTTGAGAATTAACTGAAATACTGCCTCAGTCTTTACTTGGAATGCACTCTTTGCTTCCCTGCTGGAAAAGCTCAGTGTTCTCCCGTCGTCTCTGCCTGGTCACTAATTATCTTAGCATTTATAAGTTGTCTGGTTTATATTTGAAAAAAACCCCAGTGTTTTAAAAATATATAATGCAGGTGCTGTATTATGTCGATTCATTAATTGTCTTTGTCTCTGATTTGGCTAAGACAAAATTTCGTAATGGGGAGTTAGCAATGATGCATACCAACTATTGGAAAGCAGTAAGGTGCAGTAACGTGAATGATCTCTCATTTTAGGATTATCATAGTAATTACCAATAGCATTTCTGAACAAACCAAGAGAAACTATATCACAAACACTTGCTACAGATTCCTATAAGAAGCCACAAAGCAGAAACTAAATATTCTGAGTAAATGATGGCTACAATAAGATTAAAATAGATCTCTCAATAATGTGGGTAGATAAACTGTTTAAACAAGTACAGAGCAGGAACAAGAAGCAGTAAACTGTGGTGAACAGAGAAAGTTTTTTTCTGACTCCTAATGGCAATGTTGACATGGGGTTGATGAAAGTGTACATTGAAAAAGGAATGAAGAAAGAGAGTAGGTAAAAGAAAGGGGAGAAATTTTTTTCTGTCGAAGGGAACTGCCCATAGGGTATGAGGAAACATCGCCAGGAGGGACTTGCTCACCCAGACAGAAGACAGCAGTGGGGAGGTAGGCTGTGTCATTCAAGTCTACCCAATGCTCAGGCCTTAGAGCACCTACCCATGAGCCAGGTGTTAGAAGGAGCAGAATACATGATATAAAGTATAGTTGCACGTGGACAGAAAGGAAAAGAGAAAAAGAGTAAGACTCACACAAAATAAATATAACAAAGATATGTTTGTGATGCTACAAAAATGCTGCACTTAATTACTACCTTAAGACAGGTGCTGGCAGGTCACTTCACTTGTCTGTGCTTTGAGTCTTCTGTAAAATGGCCCTGCTTCATCTTTCACCTAGCTTGTTCATGAATGGAAATCACAACAGTTTGAGAAAGGACTTTCACCAGTGCATAATGCGTTTTCTCCATAGAGGATTCTCAAGCTGTGGCCTTAGTCCACCCCAGAACGGGGCCTGTCTTTTACTATAGTCCATATGCTCTCTCTCTCTATATATACACACAGTATGTACTCTAACACAAAGTAGTCTGTTGGCTCTGAAGGGAGTGATGATAATAATCATAGTGACATGGCTGACAATTATAATAGTCAAAGATTTACAGATACACCTCTAGGTAAGATGTAATAGATTCTAAAAGTGAATTGGAGCTATATTTACCCAGTGAATCCATGGTTTTAATGCAGTTGCTGGAACAAGATATTTGCATCAGAGAAAACAGAAGCATTTTAGGAGTTACAAGTTACACTAATGGTTTCTTCCCCAGCTCACATCACAAAGGGCATATTTAGCTGGGCAAAGCTGCACAGTTTCTTCCTTTGCTCTGCTGATTTTAGGAACAAGCATATTGGGCTTAATTTTCCAACCTTGTCAGCCCAACTTTCACAAGCATTACATTCAATTAGGAAGAAAACCAAAACCAATTTAGAAGAAATGACAAAAGGAAGAGTCCACAATGAATAAAGTTGCTTGCTCACCACTATAATGGCCATCCCACTTCCTCACTAGCTGAGATTATCTCAAGAGAATAATGGTAACTACTGGGTTTTTTTTTAGCTTATCTCAAGTCTTCACTGAGTCTCAATTTTCTAAGCATGTGTGTCTTAAAACAGCTTTCCTCATAAATGCAAATGGTATAGCAATGGCCTCTTAATGGTTTATTTTTATGTCCAGTATTAAGTTAAGTGTGACTCATTTACTTAGCCTTCTGCTGCATACAGCAGAGGAATCAAATAGTTATTATTATTATAATATTTCCCCATGCAAGTGCCAGGTTATTCTGCGTGTCTCACTTTGTCCTGACACCCCCAGTGTATACAAGCTTTTTTATGCCTGCTGTGTGCTGAGTTAACTGTGAATTTTTACTTGCCCCTGATTTCACAAGAGCATCTCAGCACAAATATTATAATTTAGATTTGTTTTTATAACAGCCATGCTCAGATATATGTAAGTGACCTCAGCATGTACTTCTTGACAACTGCCTTGGAAATGAATTCACCCTGGGAGGATATTTGGGACAGATGTGTCCTACCAGCCAGTTGGGTCCCTTTTGAAGTTAGTTTACAATAAATATCAAGCCTTTTCTTTTTAATGCTAAATTATTTAGCATCTGTCACTGGATTTGTACCTTTATCTTCTGCTGTGTAGCCAAAGTACTCTATTTATTATTTCCTGCCACAGCTGATCCCATATCCTCTCCATCTATGTGTTATCAGTGCCTCACATCATCTAGCAGGTGCTGAAATTTGTTCTGTAAATGTTAACAGAAACGGCAGAAGAAATTTGAACATCCACTAGCAAATGTCCTCAGAAAACCAGCAGCTGAAAGAACCCAACAAAAAGCTCCTGCCAGAAACTATTTGATCATAAACCTCTCAAGCAGAAAATTGGCAATCACTGCAGAAACAATTCCTCAGGAAAGTATTCAACTTTCAAATAACCCTGAAACACAACTCAATAACATTTGATTTCCAGTGAGGGAGTCTAGCAGTCCATACCTGCTCCAGAAGCCAGTGCCAGGTAAAGATCTGCCTACTGTTCCCACAGTCTCTGGAAGGGACTTCTGTTAGGAAGAAAGAATGCAAAAAGCCCTTTTTATTACAGGGATGGTGATTCTTGACTTGTGCTGACTCACACACCAGTGAGGAAAACCCAGAAAGTCTTGGCTGATTTCTGTAAAAGCCCCAAGGTGTTTGTAACCCCCTGGATACATTTACAATAAGCAAAATATAAAAAACAGACACCATTAAGATCTGCTATTTCACTTTCTTTTTTCCATGCTCCCCAGGTGTGTGTGTGAGATGATGAATGCCAGAAGTGGCTCTGTGTGTGTTTGCACTGGATTTGAAGCGCAAAATAGACGTGGTATTGGCCGGCACAAACATGCAGCAGAAGAAGAAAGGGGTAAATGTCTGGTTTGGGACCAAGCTCTTCCAATTGCACCCTAAGCTGAAATAAGCCAGTAGTGAAGCAGAAGGCTTTGCAGAAACCTGCACCTTGTTAATTATTGTTCCACTTCTCTCAGATGCAGTATACAGGGAAACAAAAAGAGAGGAGGTTTCCTGCACTCTGGCATGTCTTCATCCACAAATACAAAAGGGTCCACTCCAATATGAAGCAATAAAAACTACTTTCCACAAAAATCCAAGAGCTTCAGTGGGAAGCTCTGCAAACAAGGAGACTGAACTGGGAGAGTACCATTACTATGGGAATCACGTTTTGTTGCTCAATTGAGAAAAAATTTTACTGAGCTGAAAATGCAACAATCGGATGTTTTTTGTTTGTGAACAAAAGCAAAGGTAGGGCTATGGTACACTTACCCAATAGGATGAGGTTTTATAAAGGGAAAATATCAATCATAAGACAGCATTAAGAAGATTTAAATATAAGATTATGGTACGCGTAAACAAAACCACGTGTAATTTTTACAAAGATCTGTGTATTCAGTTTTTGCTCACTTCCTTATCTCCTTCAACATCTCTTTCTCTTTGTTCCCCTCATTAATATCTGTTTTTCAAAAAGTGTCTTTGGAGGATAAATTAGGTTCCATAATTGTAGATTACAACCACTAACTGTATATATGCCTAAATCATATGTGTGACTTGCTATGAGAGAATATTTTGAAAAGGCTTAGATCGCATTCTGGAATGATCAAGACTAGCAGAGGCATGAATAAAGAATTTCATTTTCAGTCTATTATATTGATTTTCATGGCACTTGGCTCCTGATTTTGACCAACAAAGAAAACTGGGAAGAACTGAACCTTACTCAACCACATTGAGTAAGTTCAACTCCCAGATATGCAAATATTTCTCTTCTGTGAAAGAAATGCAGCCAGTCTGTGGATTGCCTCAAGTCCAGCTCTCTGTGCAAATGGACTTCAGCAAAGCTGATTTTTCAGAATATGTATTGATATGTTCCATTGCATTAGATGTCAGGGGTTAAGTCCTCAGGGGCACGTGTGTGTATATATTTGTATGGAAGAAGAATGAAGCATGAGAACTGCTGGTGACAACACTAAGGCAGTCTTTCACATATACTTTTCTGCCTCAGGTGATAAGAGCAGAAATGAAAAAGATTATGTAGGAGTGGGATGAAGTGTTTTAATTTTGCAGTGCATAATATACAGCTGGAGGTAGTAATAAGGGAAATACCAAAGTGATAAAATATCTTTTGAATATCTGAAAACCAGATCATAATAGAAAAGATTCAATAATTAGCATTTCACCTCTATGCACATCAATGTAGAGGATTCCAGTCAACTTTCTAGCTACCAGCTCCCTTAACCATAGAAGCAAGATGCTGTCCATAAGTAGGTTTATAATTGGGTTCTATGGAAATTAGACATTGATTATAATATACAGTTTATATACTGTATTTATATATATACTGATTATAATATACAGTTCATAGACTGAAAAAGCAGTAGAAGCTTTCAAATGTTTTCATATTTTTTTAAATTACAGGGGAAGTCAGCAGTATTTGTGTCTATTGGAATATAAAAAGGTGGGAGTTTATGATATATTCTTGCCTAACCCAAGGTCTGAACTATTCCTAAATCACTTACCAGCAGAAATGTATTTTTATTTCACTCTTGATGGGAAAATATTCTGCTATAGAAGTAATAATACATTTGATATTGATCATATGAAGAACATTCTTAATATTAACAGCATTTAATAAAAAAAAACCAATATATGACTAGGGAAACTGAGGCAGGAAGGCTAACTACCATATCTTGAGGAAAATTATTTAATTTCTTTCTACTTTATCTGCCAGTTTAAGAATAATAATAAACAGCCCAATCAAGCATATTTCCAATTTCTCTCCCCTCAAATACTCATGATTTTTATGAGCTTTCTAGTGGTCACTCTGGTATTATTTTAATTTTTTAGAATTACTGTTACTGGTAGCTTGTTAATTTCACAATAAGTATTGTAAGAGAGGGGGAGGCACTCTGACAGCCCTTGGAGGCAAGTTTTATCTGATTCTTTCCTTGTCATGAGCTTTTAAACCCAAAAAATGTCAAGAAAACATTTATTTAAAAGAAAATGAAATTATAGCAGATTATGATGAAAATGGAGAATATTACTTAGGAACTGACANTTTTCTAGTGGTCACTATGGTATTATTTTAATTTTTTAGAATTACTGTACTGGTAGCTTGAAAATGGAGAATATTACTTAGGAACTGACAAATTAATTATAGTGAAACATTCCAAAATTTTCTGTTACTGCAAGATATGACTGTCTGAGTCAGATAATCTAAGATAGGTCAGATGAATTTAGGCAGTGCTTATATTTTTCCCCCCATTGATTATAACAGGAGCTGAAGGTGATTAGTTTAGGTCCAGAGATCTAACTTCTTGACATTCTGAGCTATGAAAGATGAATCCTGGCATCTGCTGGTGTTACCAGTGGTGATATTTTGTACCATTCCTCTTAACTACCCTGCATAAAATCACTTTGCAGCAGACCTCTTTTCCTTCCATATATTTATTAGACGGGTCGTCAGTGTGTGAATATTCATTTCTACTACAACCAAGGAACTTTGCAGTCCTTGCAAGAGTAATTATTAGCTGTGACTCCAAAGACAGCTTCTGAAAATCATCAACTATTATTTTTTTCAAAGACTTATAAATGAGCTATTTTCTAATTACTCAACAATTCATGGAGGATTTTTTTATTTTTTTTTTTATTTTTTTAAGAGTTAGGTCACTCCCTTCTGGATTAGTGCAGTACTGATGCTGGCATTGGATCATTTGGCAGCACTTCTTTGATGCTCCATCACATTTGCTGTTCACCATTAATACAGGTGGTTTCATGGGTCAGGCTTGTTCTCTGTTTACTTACTGCTAAATCTGAATGCTGATTGAGTATGTTCACTGGTGTGTCATGGGCTCAGAAAGCCGAAAGTGCTGATGTTCATTCTCGTTCTCTGATTTTGATTGTGGCTCAAGATTTGGTTTAGGGTGACAAATAGGAAGGTCAAGTACTGTATTTACCTAATCATTCTTTGGGGGAATTCAAGAACTAAGTATTTGGAACACCTTTCACTATACCTAAATTACATTCCATGAACAACTCTGCTACCATCAATGACCAAAGATAGAGAACAATAAAGTTATCTTGATTAAACTAAAGGTCACTCAGGCTTTCTAGCCAAAACTCTAAATGAATTTAACCTTCTTCATATTGATTTTTGAATCAACACACATCATAACGTACTTGTTTCATATAAGCCTACAAAAAAACCTGCTGCAGGAGATAATGATGAACCTTGTTGAAAGAGGAGCTGGTAGTCTGTGCCATGCCTCTGAGAGCCTGCAGCTCAAGAGAAAGTAGCATAAAGTGATTAACTGCTTTGTTGCTTTTCCAGAGGTGCTGTGCCTCATGGCTGCCTGTTTCTGTTAGAAACATTTAATTACTGAGCTATGACATCTGGAATATCTGAAACAGTGCCTGTTGCAGCCTAACCTCGACATATCCCTCTTTTAAAACTCTTTGAAGTTTATTCAGCATTATTTTCTTAGTAGAAAGAGGACTGTCCAGACCAAGGGTGTAGGAACTGCAACTGTTGTGACACAGTTCTCAAATACGCACACTCAATGCTTTACAGTTGCTTTATTTGGCTTACACAGCACAAATGTAGCCTGTTTCTGGGCTTCATAGTATATGTGTGGTGTATAGCACATTTATATTATATATGTTGCATTCCTTCTGTGTTCAGTCATTAAAAAAAAAAGATTTTTGTTGCTATTTTTCATTTTCTGTTTACTTTAGGAGCACCAGTCATTAAATGGATTTCACTTGAAGCCTCTGTCAATGGAAAATTAAGAAATCAAGAGTTCTGTTTGCAGAGAAGGTTAACATACCTAAGGGGAAACTACAATTATGTTTATTTATTTTCCAGGTTTTTGTTTTTCTACTTCTCTTCTGCCTGTCTGTATGAAATCCACTGGTACATGTTTGTTTATGTGAGCATTGTGAGCACTTTTCTGCTTGCTTTTGGTCTGTTCTGAAAACAAAACAAACCTATTTTCAGCATACTCTGGTTGCATCTAAATCAAGGACTACTGCAGGTAGTTTTGGAGTGTTGCATATGTACATTAATGAATGTGCATGTGAATTGTTTTTTTGCTGGTGGCATCTTGCTGTAAGGGGAGTTGTAAGAAAAAAAACAGATAACCTGTTCAGGCAGGCAAACCATTGGGATCTGGCTTGAAATCTTTTTTAGCAAATGAGAATATGCTGGGAAGTGCGAATAGAAGTAATTTAAAAGTGTTAAGTTTACAGAAAGCTGCTGTTTAATTTGTGGAGCCTTTGAAGGGGATGAGAATGAATGGCCTCATGAGACCTGATACAGCAAGGCTGGCTGACTCCAAGGAGTCCAAAAACTACCCAAAAAGATATAGGAAATTAAAAGTATCCACTTATCCACTAGAGCCCCTTGCAAAAGAACTTGGGAGGAGTAAGAGATGAAAAAGGAGGAAGAAAGAATAATGTTTAGGGAGGACAGGAAGTAAGTGGTATGTGAAATCTGAAGCAATGGGACAGCAATGGGCAGTAATGAATTCAAAAGACAAAGAAAAACTGATCTGGTGTGCAATATTTAAAAAAGAGATGTATCTGCAACATCAGAATAATTCAAAATACCCACAACTGATTATGGGTGGTAATTGATACTTGATACTTAAAAGAACTTCCTCTTTTCTACTGTTTCACAGTTGCCTTTTAGGAAGCAAATTGCAAATATGGCTATATTCTCAGGTACATACTTTGCTATACTATATTCTTGAAGAAATGTAACTTTCTGACTGCTGCTAGAAAGCAGATAAGGACTTATCTGGAGCTGTTAATCTGGAGCACTGAACAACGGAAGGTGCTGTGCACTGGAGCGATGTTCTCTCATTTTCTTGCAATACCTTGGAGATAGACTGCTCTACTTGGGAATGGATGACTGGCTTTTCAAAGGACACAGGGAAATTAGTTGAATGCAAAGAAGTGTGAAAACAATGGGAACCTCATTTTTAACATTTTCCAGATTCCGCATAAAGAGAGGCTTTACTAGTGTCTAAATCTGAATTTTTAACTCATCCTCAGAAGCCTCACAGCTTTCTTATGCTCCTGTAGAAACTCAAATGGATCATTAATACCAAAATATTATATTTAATGCTGAAATATTTAGGAATGTAGTAACATCTTTCTCTTCTGGGGTCTAGGCTGAATTACTTTAGGACACTTTTGTGTATATGGACATTTAATAAGCATTTAGAAGAGGATAGTGAGACCCTATGGGCAAGCTACAGCTGTGCTAGAAGCCAATTTGTCCAGTTTTGTACAATTAGCTCCACTCCCTGCTTCCAGAAACTATGGACCTGTGTTTTACTTAGCAGTGACCTTTCTTCATCTTTACAGTCATGGACCTGAAAGTCCCATTCCGCAACCCGTCCCTGCATTGCTCCTGATCTGCTGGCAGCTCCACTTCGCACTCCTTACCTCTGCTTCCACAAATGGGTCACACTCACTGAGAAACCTCTTGGGAAGAGCAGGGGATTACAGATACCTGCTTGTGCGGCAAACTCATGCCTGGGTCAGGTCTGGACTGAGCACTGTCACAGAAATCAAGCTTATCCCTGGAAACATTGCTGGACTTTCTGATATGATGCTTCTTGCTGTCAGGACTAAACTTCTCTTTTTTTTTGGTGTAGTGTCAAGATATTCTCTGCTTTTGTGAGTGGCAGATGTCTGTCAAGCAGTCAACGGTAGCCAGAGGGACCACTGAGATGGAGGACTGCATGGCATTCTGTGCTTTACAGCATGCAGTGTGGTTCCTACAAGTATGGCAAGATAACAAATGCCCCTTACTTCTGGTTTCAGCATGTTTTGCTGTCTCTATTCCCAGATTAAATTCAATTTCCCAATTCTGATATTGAACACCAGTGACAGAAGAACAAGACCCCTCCAAAACCACAGAACATCATCAGTGACATACACTTGAGGGACCAGACTCATGGGGAAATGCACAACTGTTTGCTGGTATCACTCTTGATTCAACTTTTCCTGATGGTGAACACAATGCAAGCCCCGCCTCTTTGCAGATGTCCTCTCATAACAACAAGCAGCATTTCAATCACTTTGAGAATACATTTTAAAACATTTTTATTTGTATTTTAATGCTATTCTTTCTGAGACAGTCACAACTGGCAGATCTCTTAAAACAATCTCCTAGTTCAACCTCATGCTGACAATAAACTCTGAAGTAAACAAAACTTAAATTAAATTAATGTCCCATTTTTCCTTTCTGTTCCTGCAACATTTTTTTTTCTCAGTGCTTTTCATTCTTTAGAGTTGGAGTACCCAGTTGGAGTACAGTCAGAGTGGCCGAGGGCAAGTGGGTTTTGTTTTCAGCTCATACACTACAGAGTTTTTTGATTTGTGAGCATAAGGGAAGATGAGCTACATAATTTTCTCTAAGCTGTCATCCTCTTGTAAGACATTATGAGCATGTGTGGGTGCTTATGAAACTGTTACTTCCTGAAAATTTTCTAAAGCCATAGAATATAATGAAGTAATTTACATATACCGAGCCACTCATCAACAAGGTGAAAGAAAAGTCCATGATATTCATGAATATTTTGGCAAGCTGGATGTTTTCAACAAGCATTCAAATTAGAGTGGTTACATTTGACACTGGAATACAAAATTTAATTTTGTTTTTGTATTAGAGTTCATCTTACTCAAATCTCCTTAAAAATGAACTATTTTTTTTTTTGTTTTTTAATTCAGAGGATGTACAAAATTGGTAACTTAGGTCACAAGTTCTCTGACGCACAATCTGGATTTTTGGGTCAATTAAGGATTTAAATTTTCTCTGTGTAACAGGGAGGCACTATCTATGTCCAGCTCTGATAGGCAGAAGTTCCTGCTTTTCTACTGCTATGATCAAACAGTATATGAAAATTAATTTATTACTTTTTGGGGCTCATTGAAGAATGCCTCTACTGTACTGAGGCTTCTAATAGAGTCTATAAATCTCAGAAAGACATGCAGTAATACTCTCAGAACATAATGAAAAGAAAGGAAAAAGCCAAGAAATTGAAAACATAGCATTGTCTTAAAAATTAAGGTATTATTAAATGCATAGATTTAGTTCTATTTTTAAACCTGTTGAATGTTAGCTCCACTTAACTGAAGATTGCATTTCAAAAGCAAAATTTTGCTAAGATGGAGGAACTGGTCCATCTGAAGTCTGCAGATTTCTCACACATGAAAACTTGCTGCAGGTAAGAAGATCAATAATTAGATGGTTTTCATTCACTGCTTCATGTTGAGTCTTCTTTTTAAAAGCTTATCAATGTTGGGCTTTTCTTTACCTACTATATCTCATGAATTGCTCCTAGCATGCATAAGTGATAGAATATCTTATTCAGAACAATAGGAAAACTCTATCTGTGAAATAGAGACGTTAATATATGCTGCTGTGGGGGGGGAAATTATTTTCTCTCTTACAGTTTACTTAAAGTTTGATGCCTGAATTCTTTTATTCTGCTGGATAGAGAAGATACCAGAACTCATTTTTTTGCTATTTGTGGTAGCAATACTTAATCCAGAGTGTATCAGTTGTTTGTGATCACAGCACATTTTTATTTGCACATATATCCTTGAAGAACAGTGTGCGAACAGAGTAAGGTATTAATAACACGACATTAGCCACAACACTAACTGATTAGACAATTTTAATTCATTTAAATAAATACAGGAGAATGAAAAGTTATTTTTGGATGTCTTGTCAAAGCTGTTAAAAGCTGCCTGCTTTTAACCAACACCAAAAAAAACCCAACCAAAAAAACCTCCAAAACCAAAACAAACAAAAAAACCCAACCCAACCCAAAACCAAACAAAAAACCAGACAAGTGAAAATGAAAAATTTACTGGGTGAAAAAACATTAAAAAATGTTATTAGCATATTTTTTTTCCCTGCAGAAAAAAAGGGTTCTTAGCATCTTACCAATTAACATTTGGTGCATTTTTCCAATTTATCTAAGTACTTTTTCTGTTATTAATGGAGATATGTTAATCTTGTAAAATTGGATTGGCATGCTTAGCTTTGCTATGTACTATGTACTCACCTACCTGTGGACACAGAAGATATTTATGATAGATTTGTTTAACTTTTTGATCTGTTAAAATTGTAATGTTTCTGGATTTTGTGAACAATGTAATAACAGATTATATCATCAAGAAAGTACCACATCTATTGTAGTTTCTTTCAAGGGTAATGACACTTTCTATTATCTCTGTCAAAGTACTACTGTGAATTATCTGACTGAATGTAGCCCTTTTTCTGTTGTTGTTGTTCATAGGCAGATGCAGAATTTTCAAAACAATCAATGCCTTCAAGCACTTTCCAAACAGCAAACCCATTTTATGTTATGGATTATTTGCAAATAGTTTGCCTGAATTCTTTGTGATGTGACTGGTCAGCTCACTGACACCACCTTTTCTTCCTTGCATAGAAGTATCTTTAAAAACCTGTGGTTAATCAATAATGGGGAAAAATAACACAACGGTCCACGCAGAATCCTCTGTTGCATATGCAAATATACTTGTTTCTACACATGAAAAGGGCCTGGGGGAACAGTAATAGAAATAAAATACCATTAATACAAACAAAAAAAAAGTAATTCTGGATGAAAGAGCTTTTCATATTCAAATGGATGTTTGCAAGAACATCTTCATCTTCTTGGAGTATTGATGGCTAGATGGATTACACGTTCAAAGTGTACCTGCTGTTTACATTCCTCCTTTGATACAATATAGCTTGTTGAATTGCCTTAAACTGGTCTTGCAAATTGTTCTACTGAGCTTATCAAATGAACTGGCTTACTCTCCTTATTCACTCTCATACTGCTCCAACTTCAGAGCTGCTCCAACTTGCTTCAGAGTTATCAGAAAGTTTGTGACTTTTGGAGACCCACAGATGTTTTGTGTCTAAGTTTTATTTGCACAGCATTAAACAGCTGTGCAAACACGGATGGAGAGCAGAGTGTGGGAAGGTGGCTGACATAAGAAGATGCCTGTCAGCTGTAATGGTTGTGTTCATGCTGTGCGTGTTGAAGCTTCAGTGGTGTGAGCGATATCTTGCCTTGCTAAAATAACAGCAAAATATGAAATGAAATATGCATTCATTACTGTCTTATACAATCTTTCTTGGAACACTAGATGACAACAGCGTGTGTCCAACTCAGCTAGCAAAATAACCCTAAATTTTTAGCTGTCCTAAAAAAATAGTAGAAAACAATGTTTAACCTAATTTTTAATGTTGCAAAGTTAATATTCTAGTAATTATTTACATGCAAAATTATTTCCTTCTCTTTCTTTTGAAATAGTTATGTATAAAGGTTCTTGGCACTGGAAGAACCGACAAACCTGCTAAGAAAAACTGGTTTTGAAATCTCGACTTCATGTCCAAAGCCTCTTAGAGTTCTCCCTAGTCTTTGTCTCTTATACATAGAATCATAGAATGGTTTGGGTTGGAAGAGACCTTAAATATCATCTCATTCCAGCTCCCCTGCCATGGGCAGGGACACCTTCCACCAGGTTGTTCAAAGCCCCATCCAACCTGGTCTTGAACACTTCCCAGGATGGGGCAGACACAACTTCTCTGGGCAATCCAGTCCAGTTTCTCACCATCAGAATAAAGAATTTCTTCCTAATAGCTATTCTAAATCTCCCCTCTTTCAGTTTAAAACTGTTACCCCTCATCCTATCACTCCACTCCCTGATAAAGAGGCCCTCCCCGTCTCACCTGTAGGCCCCCTTTAGGTACTGAAAGGCTGCTAGAAGGTGTTCTTGGAGCCTTCTCCAGGCTGAACAATCCCAGCTCTCTCAACCTGTCTTCATAGGAGACGTTCTCCAGCCCTCTTTGTGTCCCTCCTCTGGACTCCATCCAACAGGTCCATATCCTTCATATGTTCAGGGATCCAGAGCTGGACATGGTACTCCAGATGGGATCTCACAAGATCTATCAGTCTAACTGGAACCTGCATCAGGCTGAGTTAAGGGGATGAATGAGGGAACATTTTGACAGGAGCATGTTTATCACTAGGTCTTGTAGAGCATAACTAAGATTGAAATGGGTTTCTAAGGAAATTAAGAAAGCAATTTTTTTTTCTCAAAAATAAAAAAAAATCTTCCTATAACCTTTTTGAAACATTTTATAGAAGAATATGTAAGTGTCTAATTCTTATTAAATTCACAATATCTTCAAATAAGTGAGAAAAGCCAAAATGTAGCTGAATTGAGACACTGAAATGGGTACAGTAAAGGGAAGAAGGCAGAGCTAATTCAAGATTTAGCCACCTCACCAGCAGCTGCAAACTTAACAACAGACTTAGCTTGCAACACCAGTTGATAAAAGCCTTATTTGTTTTAATGACACAAAATATTTTTTAAAATAGCACTTATTGCCTAAAAAGATTGGATTTGATGGAATGTGATATTTTGAAATGAAGAATTTGATAAACAATTTAGGAATAGAATAGATGTTTGGACTACCAGATCTATGTCAAAATGAGTTCGTCCTAGCATTTTCCTCATAGAGATCTACAACCAAATTCTAAAGTAACTTCATAGTAAACAAATTTTATCTTGGGTATATATCCTTAAAAATATGTGTCTTCTAAAATTCAAAGTGATTATTTTTTTATTCATATTTCATCTGGGCTACTGATATCTATATGAATATTTAATCTCCTATAGTATTAGATCCCTGGGGGGATTATTTTCCTCAGTGTCCTGTTTTGAGTTAAAATAAAGCAATTTTCTGTTTTACAGTTTTACTTTCTTAGCTAAGCCTCTTCTAACTAACTAAACTCTGAAATTAACAGCACATTGTTCAGAACTGTTTTGTCTTGCAGTGAGAAGACCTGATTATAACAAGGAATGGTGTGCAGAGTCTCTTGCTTATGCTTATTGCTATAACAACCAAGGTCAGGTAATTTTCTTCATTTGCCCCACTGGAAGGTCGGAAGCGGAAAAGCATAAAGGGCTCCCACCTGCAAGGAGGAGTGGACAGGACAGGTGACCCAAAACTGACCAACAGGGGTATTCCATCCCATCTGTATCATGCCTTGTATAAACGCTGAGGGATCAAAAGGTCAACTCTCCTTCTTCAATGGCCAACGTCCAAGGAGGACCCTGCCTGTTCATCTGCCTTTGATCCCGACCCGAGTGTTCCTGACTCCAGATCTGGAATCCAGCTCCTGTCAATCACCAAGTCCAGTCTGGGACTTTTCCTGAAGCCTGCTGGTGACGTGGTCGTCATCCTGGGAGCTGAGCTTGATTTGGTTTTGTATATACTGTTTACTTCCTTTTCCCCCTTTTTCCTAAATTTTCTCTTTATTAATTATTATCTTATTATTATTTATATTTTCATTAAAGTAGTTAAGGTTTTTTCTAAACTCTTGAATGTCTTTAATTTCTTCCTCCCCTCTCTTTTTCCCAAAGGTGGGAGGGGGGGACATCTGTCAATCAGGTTTTGGTAAATTTGGTTGAAACCAAGACACTCAGACAACAAAGGCTTGGGATGTTTTAAGTGGCAGGTATGAATAGATGTAAAATAGGGAAGAGACTGTGATCTGCTGAAAGCTTTCTATCTGAAAGCTGAGTAAATCTTGAACACTGCAGTTGAGTTTTTTGTTGACAAAGAAGAGAGAATATCTTAGAAGATATGACGCAATATATATTATTGTGAGGGAACTTCATAACTCTAAAGCCAGAGGCTTGCTGTTTCAACTTATATATGGGTTTTTCTGTACATCACCAGGGACCTCTACCTCCCAGATCAGACCAGGACTGAAAAGGCATACACGTGAAAGTGATTTACAGCTACATTATCACTCCTTCTGAAGTTTGTATGTTGTTTTCCGACCAGGGGTCTTCTCCCAAGAAACCACGTGAAAGACATTCAGTAGTAGAGAAAAAAATAAGTGGAAAAATAATGAAACTTTTTTGAAAAGCATAACACACATTATTCTTATGTATAGCTAATCACTTTAAGTCGCAGCACTTCAGAGATAGGAGTGTGGAATCTCCTGTGTTCAGCTTTGTAAACTGTCCATCTACCCTGACAGATGGAGACACCTGTGGATTTTGAAACATGGTGTGTGGTAAGAGTATTGGTGTCTACTCCAGAACAGAATTTCTCCATCCTAGTCCCCAGGCTGACATAATCCCATGTAAATCCATGGCAAGCACTCAATGGAAAAGGGTTAAATTTGCATTTCAAATTCAGAAATTCAGAAATTGAAACCTTTTCTTTTGCAGGTCAGCTTTTTTAAGGCTTCTCAGATGAAGTTGCTTAGATTTGGAATACTAAAGTGAATTCCATGGAGGGCAAATGGCCTGATTAGGAAAGCAGTAACAAATTGGCTATTCATCTGTGGTTACAACACATACAGGATCAAAGAAAGATGTGCCTGTTGTAGACTACCAATAAAATGATCTGTATTGGTTGACCATAGACAACAGAGCACCACCAAATACTTCCTCTAATAGAGGGTGTTCTTCCACATTGCATGAGTTAATACTGTCAAGATACCTAAATAGGTACATACACACAGTTTTATGCCCTTATTTTTTTTTCTGCTGAGGAGAGAACAGAGGAAAAGCCATTATGTGTACCCAGAGGCTACAAAAAGCACATATTTTGTAAACAGGAAAAGCAGAATGACAGCTGAAACTACATTGCCAAATTGTGTGTGGGTCACACAAACAGAGTCTACTACTAATTTGTGGGACAAGACCCACAGGCAGGGTCAGCCTAATTAAGTCAGTCTGAAAAAAAGTTTAAGGTAGTGTTAGCAGGGCCAGATTAATTCCATTTACAGCTCACACTGGGGAAAATTCTTCATTTAGTGTTATGAAACAGAGAACCTTATACTCTTGCTTCTTAGCTTATGTTAATTCTGTATACTGAAATCCCTACCATAACTTGCTAGACAAGAATTTATCCTCTGCCTCCCCACAAGGAGATTGCTAAAAATACTCAAAATTGCACAGCAGAACACAGATCAAGGGTGCCAGGATACTCTCAGTCCTTGCCATTTCTACATGGAGGGTCCAGTAATATGCTGCTCCTACCACTTCATATGCAAATACTCTGCTTTTCATTTGCATTGCTGAGATCACAAGGTTGGCCATTCTGAGAATTTGGTGTCATTCTGCAAAATCTGCCTTTAGAAGAAACGCTCCTATACTCATTCCAGCAAGAGATTTGAATAATGAGAAGAAACAAATTCCTTCTTTGCCTTGTTTTTCACTTATAGAACTTAAAGCCTTTACTCCAACTGTGTTAAGTGCTCTGCACAAAAGCATAAGAGGGAACAAGTTGTACCTTATAAGAAATAATTAATTTTAACAGTCTAACTAGACATGACTAGGCAGTGGGGAGGGCTACTATTATGCCTGCCTATTCTGTGGTACAAAGAGATTTGGTTAATTAGCCAAGGCTGTGCCAGAAGTCTGTGGAAGAGGTGGGAACTGAACTTGGCTCATTTGAAACCTTCTCAGAGTACTGTAATTATAAGGTCATGCTTCCATGAGGGTGAGCACAAAATGTTTTATAAGGCATTTATTCCTCTCCAGTTTCTCTGGGCAATTTCCCTCTCTCTGTTCACTCCAGTCTCTTTTATTATAGAGTTCTTTTGTCTTTTATTGGTCCTGGGTCCATTCTGCAGGTTTGGAAAGCTGTATTTTAATACACAGGAATTGCTTATGTATAGATTTCAGGATTATTTGAAAGTTCATTGCTGTTTTGGGTAACTAACTGAAGAAAACTCTAGCATATAAACTAGGGAATATACTGGGTAAATATAATAGACCAGTACAATATATTCTAGACAATGTAGAAACTAGTTTTCCTCCTTGCTGCAGCAGAAAGACGAAAGCTAAATAACTTGCCCAAATTCATGCATCATTTACAGCACAGTAACAACTAATTTACAGTTCCTGAGTTTCTAATCATCAGCAATAGTATTTAATTTATCCTCTTTGGAGGCCTGACTGGATTCCCACACATATGAGCATGTTTAGATCTTTCTAGTAATAGATCCCTTGGCTTTATATGTAGAAGCATTATTCCCATTAGCGATGATGGCTACAGTGTTGTTCAGATGCTTCAAATATGGCAGTTTCTTTGCTTACCAGAATCATTCATCCTGAGTGAGACAGTCCTGGAAGTTTCTAGTAGCTCTAGTTATCCTGTTTTCACTTAAGAAACAGAACATCTGCCTGCTCTGAAATCAGAATCTTTCTGACATCAGGAAGATGATACTGAAAGGGAAGAGATGATTTTGAAATGTCTTGGATATTTTCCCCTTCCACCTCTAAGCAAATCCATCAAAAGCTCTCTTGGGGTTCCTCAGAAAGGACAACTGCCAGAGTGCATTGTGAGAGAATCAACTTAACTTACCACATGTCTGCTGAAATCCTTTCTGAAGCTCTTAATTTATTCACAGATAAACAAAACACTCTTTATTGCCTCACATGCATTTTTGACAGATGGTTCTTAGCATTCAGCCCAGGTGTAAAGAGACAGAGATAAATGGATCTGTTCTTTTTAATTCACACACACACTTGTGACTTTTCATCTCTACCTGAAAAGCTCCTCAGGCTGTCTGTTTCTTGCTCGATCTATTAGACAGATCTTCTTCTATCCAGATATTCACTTTATTGTGCCTTTTAACAAAAGTCCCTCCCCCTGGAGTATGCAATTTGCAGAGCATGAATCATATATATCATTAATATCTGATTTAAAAGTAAAATAATGTTTAATTATGAATGTTCAGGAGTTCTTGACTCAGTGGAAAGCCTTATGAAAAGAAAAGGAAAAAAATACCTACACCCCCATGTATGCAAAAGAAATTGTTTCATTTCCCATTCCAAGAAGTAATGATTAGATAAGTTACGTGAAGTTAAACAGTGAAAGTAGAGAGCAGAATGGAAAAGAAAGGGGTCTCTTTTAATTCAGAACTTTTCCTATCTGAATAAGCACCTTGATGGACTTCCTTGCTCAAGTGTACAGATAATGTGCAATACAGCGCATGGGAGAAGTTTCATGTCATACTCATATTTTGCAAAATTGCTTTTGCCATGCGGAACACTATATCCCTCAGTACCTTAAGCTGTGTCACAATGTGGGAAACTACAGAGGATGAAAAGCAAAGAAAAAGGGAGAATAGTAGAAGAGGTACTGCACATCTTTTTGCTTTATTTAACTTTATGCTATACGGCAAACCAGTATTGCATTTCTGTCAAGATGCCCTTGATCGCTATCAGCATTAAAGTTTTACTTAGGGCTGCTGGACCTGAAATTACCCCAGATTTCAAACCAGAAATTATATGACTGAGTAGGAGTTACATTGCTGCTTGTCTTGTTTCAGCTTTATTCTCTTATGTTATGTTGCTATTTTTGCTGAAGAGTTGAAAATATCTGTCTTCCTCAACTTCTATACTCATGGTTTGGCCAGTGGAATATGAAATCTGGCTGTATCTTAGACCCAGAAATGGCAATATATCTGAGTCTAGTCCACTTGTTTCTCTTTATTAATTCGGCTTACATGTGTTACAGAACTGATTGCTGATTTCAGTCAACCACCACCACCAGAGTGATGTGCGATACAATTTCTCTCCTGTGCTTTTAGGAAGCTTAAGTCATTCAATGCAAATTGGAGGGTTTTGTTCAGGATGTAACACTGCTGAATACAGTTGCATGGGATTTGCTGGCACTCTTTTACCTCCACAAATTATGGTTTATACTATCACCATAACAAACCACAGGACAACATAGCCCTTGTCTCAATAAATGGGTAAATTTGCTGAGAGTATTTGAGGTCAGTGGACCTAAGTGGAGAAGCAGGAGGTGTTGCTCGGGGTATTTCCTTCTCTCCCCACTTCCTCAGAATACTTGATAGTGACCAACATCAATCCTGCTTTTGGCCTGGTGATAAATAAGAGATTTCACTGGCTCTATCTGCTGCCTTTGGCTAAGGTATAAAGTAGGAAAGAGTGAGAATTGATTGAGTGTTAAAGAAATCAGTCTATGCAGTAAGAAATCTTCTCTGCCTGTGTTTACTCCTCCTGCCTCTAACTGGTGTTTCAATTGCATTTTCAAGAAATTCTGATGACGCTGGTTCATCATACGTTATCACCAGAATTTCGAATTCAGAAGCATGTTTTTTTCCTTTCAGAATGAGGTATTTAGTGGATTTTTCTTGCTCTCACAGAATACCAGTGTCAGTTATTGAAAAGCACAAATAAAAATTTAAAATCTTCACACTTAAAGTGGAGTTTGCTTTTTTGTTTAAAGTTGTCCAGAGCAAGTGAGAAGTTCAAAGGAAACAGCTCCCACAGGTGAAAATGAAACCTTTGAAATAAATGAAATAACCACTGATTCTATTAACTTGGATGAAGAAGAGGCTGTGCTCCATCTGCCTTCATGTATGCCACATTTCTCCCTGCAGGAAGAAGATGAGAAGAGCCAGAGCCAAACAGAATCTGACAAAGGAGGATGAAAAGGCCTATCTCAAAAGCTACTGCTTGGTGTGAGGCTGCTTTAATGCTGCAGCTGGCTCAAGGAATGCCAGGTTCTTTGAGATGGAGAAGGCTGGATATTAAGGGCTTGATATTAAAGCTTGATATAAGATGCATCATTCTGTTTAAAATTCCATTTATGTGTTTGTGATTCCCTGTCCCATGTGTCCTGTTCTAACCAGCCTGTGTACAAGACTAGAGAGTTCATCTCTGCTTTGATGTAAATATAAAGCTTGGAAGTAAATGATAGTTCTTTACCTTTGTCAAACCTCTGAAAAACCACTGAAATCTGATATACTGTAAACAGAGTGCACTTGAATGTGCTTTTTGGCATTAATGTTTGGAAAACACAACGTTACTCTTGCAAATATCCTAGCTGGAATTGTTATTTTCTGGAAATGTTGCAAAGCCTCGCCTCTCAGACCCTCTTTCTATCTGTTCCCTATACTTGCCTGCTATGTGAAGTCAGAGTTCAAATGCATATTCCCTACTTTGAAATACTCTCCTGTTCTGAGATGCAAAATCAAACAGAAGAAAAGTTTTGATATTCTATGAACTGGTCCGGTGCTGGCTGAACTTATCTGATGCCTTGCTGAAAACCCTGTATTATTAATGAAGTATCTGAAAACCTTTCTGTGAAGAAGAGGAGGGTGACAGAAAAGATTCTGATTATACTTCCATGCTCTCTTTCTTAAGGCATTTTGTAGGGATGACATTTCCTAAGGTTGCACTGCCTGAGACATATTTCTGCTAGATGGAGAATGCATTGAAATGTTTCACTTCTGTGTGTTGTGTATGGGCCTCAGAGGAACATGTTAGTTCAAACACAAGGCCATACTTCTATGCAAATGTATCTATATAACTTCCTGCCCAACCACCTTGGAGCGTGGGCAGAATAAGTTTTTGTCTTCCCGCAAACCACACTGTAGGCATACCCATTCTTCTGGAATTGTGCTTGCTGTCTTTGGCACAAGAAGGTGGTTTGAAGCACCCATGCAAGCTGTGAAAGGCAGTAGCTGAATGTACTGTAGTGACCTTTTCAAAGCTCTTCTGCAGCTCAATTGATTTCTTAACACTTGTGGCTTTAGCTTTTGTGCTTCAAGGTGGGGGCAGGATGCCAGCTAGTCAAAATTGCAGGATATTGAAAAGGTTAAATCCATCTGGCATCTTCATAACTATCTTTAACAGTTGCTGTTAGACAAAGTAGTTCTGATTTCTTGTACTGCTGATGTAGACAGCTGAAAAAAGAATTGTTTAATGAATATGCATGAATGTAATAAGAACAGAAAATTCTACATACACTTAACCTTTTTTATTATAATTTGAAGACTGTACTCTTGTGGTCCTCCTGATGTGATATACCTGAGCTGCAAAGCAGCATTTGCATAGCTTTTCATCTTACAAAAGTCTTCTACTTTTATGAGTCTGATATGATTTGATGCTTCAGTGGGTTTGACTTACTCATAAATGGTTGTTGCAAATCCTTTTAATTCTTTTGGAACTGAAGTCAAAACATAATTTTATGGAGAAATAATAAGTAGATGACATCTTTGTAAGTGGAAAGAATCGGCCTGTCTCCACTGTGTAGAAAGCATTTTCCTACCGAGTGGAGGACAGTCTCTTTTAAGATAGTCCTTGGTATGTTCTTCCTCCAAACTAAGCTGATTGGTTTTTTTAAAAGGGAAAAGTATAATAATTTTTAAGCTGAAGAATAAAAGATCGTGGCTTAGGTTGCCACAGTAGTTTCTCCAAGGAAGACAGGATTACTTTTTTCTACCATGGTTTAGTCAGTCATCAGAGATGAAACTGCTCTCAGCAAGTATTTGAGGTAACTTAGTCGCCTTCAGAGTGTTGGTCATCTATAAGGAGTATGGTTTGATGAAAGCTAGACTAAATGCATAATGGTACTTAGGTTTTTTCTTAGAAAACAATTTTAACATCAAAACTATACTTAGTCATAGAGTACTGTTAGAGCTAACAAACATATCTACAAAAGCAGACATAATATTCAGTATGATTTTCAATTTCTGGGCTGCAGCAAACACTACACCCTGTGAGGGTTTTGTTACAAAATGTTTTTAAGAACTAATTTGTAAGAAGATTAAGAAGATTTTCACAGGATTTAGTGAAGACCTATAACAGAGTATGGCACTCTTGCACTGGTTACCTATACTGAGAAAGGGACTACAGCTGTAGTAATAAATACATGTAGGCAAGGAGCAAGGAGACAGGTCTAAGGTTCACAGTGTGCAAACTAAACCAGCTGATCCAGGAGGGAGATTGACACAAGCACTGTAAATTACTGTTTTGCTGTGAATTAGTTTTTATAGTTTTGATAAATTTCGTATTTTTGATACAAGAACAAAACAGGAACTAAAAGATGATTTCAGCTAATTTTGTCATTTAGGAGTGAAGCTGTTTCTTGAAACTAGTAGGAACTTTATGAGACCTTAAATATTGATCTGAAGTCTAAATAGACAAACTTCAGATATCTAAGCTTAAAAAGCTGGCCTATGCATTACAAAAAGCCTAGTCCTGAGTATAATAGAGTACAGGTTTGCATCCAGGTGGAGGCAATAATGAAGTTGGCAGGTGAAATTATACATGCAATCAAGAAAAATACAAAGCTGCTTAACTGATGTCTGCCAGAACTGCAGATTCCTATGGTGCAGTTTGGTTCTAGCTTGAGAACAACAGAATGACATTGAGGGTGTGGTGCCTGAGAGCATGTGGTGGTGAAGCTGCTCTGTTTTTGCAATTGCAATGTCACTGGTAACTGAAAGATATATTTCACACATGTATCTTGTGTACAGGTTAGTGACTGGAAAGCTGTAGTTCAGCTTCAATTCACTGAGGATTTTCTGCTGCAACCCTGTGCTAGTGAAAGGGATATAATCCATGGCAGCCTCTTGTAAGCTTATCACAAAAGGGGTTGTCAGAGAGGAGGTGCAGGAACTAGGCAAGGATGAGGATTCTGCCTAAGAAAAAAATGTGGCATGTTAAAATTTATTATTCTGAGTGTAGAGACACTTGTTACGGTTTCTGCTGGCTGAAAAGCCTGTGCTAGGCCTCTGGTACATGGGCCCATGCCATGTGATTTGCTCATCAAAGAAATGTAGCACCTTGTAAGTTTAAACTCTAAGTGAAAAAAATAAGTGTTGTGTTCAAGACAAAGAAATCAGGAAAATCCTTTATTCGGCCTGTAAAAAGGCAGCGCCTGGGCTGGTGGTGCCAGGTCCCTGAGGCTGGCTGGAGCAGGGTTGGGTCAGCCGCTCAAGACAGAGGACCTGCAGCTGGGAGGAATATGCTGCGGAGACGAGTGAGAAGCAGGGCTGGAAGAGCAGAAAAATCTTTCTTTCCCTTCTGTCTCTGTGCCCAGCTAGTTAAGAGCACTAGGAGCATCTGACAGCCTCTGAAGTGTGACTCGGGCACCCTGGGTGAGTCACTGCTTACAGCAGAAAGGTTTGTAGAGCCACCTACTTGGAAACACTATATACAGAGACTCTGGTGGATTTTAAACGGCAGTTATTGAACGTGCCCTAGCAGGGCAGCTTTCAAGTCGCTCAGATATTCATGTGGGAGGAGCAGTATATTTAGTTGTGATAAAGGAGGGAGGGAAATAGGACGAAACCTGGTTTAGTTAAAACAGTTATGAACAAGACTGCAATGATACTTCAAAAAGCTTTTCTGTGCTGTTCATAGTGTCAGATTCTCAGACCACTGATGAGTACTGTAACCAGGGAAATTCAAGTTGAAGGTTGTTTATTTAATTTACTAAGAGGAAAAAAAACCAAACCCAAAACAACAAAAGCAGCCCTGCCTCATTTTTCACCATTTGAAGCTCTGTAACTGAACTGAGACTCACATAATATATTCAGTTATAGAAGCAGAGAGGAATAGAATAGAATAGAATAGAATAGAATAGAATAGAATAGAATAGAATAGAATAGAATAGAATAGAATAGAATAGAATAGAATATCCTTAGNATAGAATAGAATAGAATAGAATAGAATAGAATAGAATAGAATAGAATAGAATAGAATATCCTTAGCTGATTCTTTTTTTTGTTTGGTTGGTTTTTTTCTCTTTTTTATTTTCCTGGTACCACATCATGTATGTTTTTACCATGGAGGTTGTTTAAGCTGCTTATATTTGTGCAGGGAGTGTAAATTGTAAATAACTTACAGAAACAACTTCTAAGATGAACTAGTCAGACCATATGCTGTTTGTTTTACTTAAAGAAGAACCTTTTTTAATGACTGTGGCTAATACGGCATTCAAAAGCCTGTAAATTACTTTTACTTGCCAAACTGGGGTGTGCATGTAAATCAAGAAACAGCACTATTCTGGCTCCTAATAATCTGGGAGCATAAAATGGGAGTCAAGGTGTCGCAGGTCTTCACTTAGGGCAGCTGCTAGTGCTGCCAGAGCTGCAGAACAGCTCATGTAAAGACCAAATACAGTAAGTCACAAGTGTGTGTTTCCCTCAATGGGATAAAAGTATTTCATGTAATCCACAGCAGTGCTTGCAATGAATAGGAAATGTATTTATGTGTCATGTTAAAAGGATCCCTGATGTTAACAGGGATTAGGGCAGGAATCTTAAACACTTAATGACTCCCCTTTGTTGGTAGTGATGATTACATCCTTTCTGTTAAAAATAAATCATTTAAAATGTGATAGAGTGATGATAGAGCAAGTGCTTATTTTTAATTGCAACACTACTTTTAACATAGAGATAAAGAATATTCAGCATCTAAAACCATTTTTTCTCAAGAGACTCTTCAGTAGTATCTGCAGCCGCTGCTTTCTGGTACACAAAAATTCCACCTCCAGCCTCTTTCTCGGCATCAAAAGTTTTTTTTTTTCTTTAATATTCTACTGGTGTTCAAAAGCACCAAAATAGTAGGCAAATAAAAAAGATTTTGTACCAAATCCCTGATGGATCAGAAATATGTCACAATATGTTACTTTGGAACAAATAACTCAAGAACTGTATAGAAATTTACTTAGGTTTGGAAGCAATCTACAGCAGATCAAGAGAAATCGTTGAGATAGAGTCAAAGAACCATAGATAGCAAAAATAATCAAGGATAAAGGAAGAATTCAGGTAAAGAAATAAAGAATAAAGAAGAAATGAGCTGTATGTTCCTTTAGTCCTTGGGCAGAAGAGTTAGTGTCCAGGATATTTTATGTGCATCTCTACACTAGGGAAGAAAAACGGTGGTGTGCTGCCTTCCTGTCCTTTCTTGCAGAGTATCCTTTCCCAATGTGTGTCTCACCAGGCTGTGCACTATTGCATGTTAGCTTTGCTGTCCTTCCAGCAGTCTTTTTCCTAACATGAAATAACTTTTTCCCTAAATGCCATTCAGTGTTCAAGTCAAGAATACTTGTTAAGCTGGGCTTCTTTGCATAGGTGATGAGCAAACCTGCACTGAGATGTACTGGACTTATAGTTGCAGAGAACAGGGATGTAACTACCCATCTTTTCTCTGCTTCCTGGCTAGAGTGAACACACAGGGTGGCTTTCACAAGGTCTTTTGCTTTGTTTCTCTACAAGTTTGGTTTGTGTTTTGTTTTTTTTTCCCGTCTTGCCTCTCTTCCCATGCAGTTCTAAGACACGTAAATTGGCCAAAACTCCTTCAGCAGTGCTGTTTTCTGGCTCTGTGGGTTCTTGTTTCATGCCAATGACACTTGGTTGAGTCTGGCTGCCAGGCCAGGTGGTTTGTACCTGCCTCACTGCTTCGTTGCCTGTAGTCCTGTACTCCCAGTACAGCCTGTCTGCACTCTGCTGTGCAGGCAAATGTGTAGCTCTGCCTTTTGAGTAACAGAATTAGAAACTGAGTGGACTGAAGTAGAAAATGTTTACATGCAGACCTAGCAATGTATGATTCATATCAGGTAAGTTTATTGCTCTGGCATCCTTTTTACAAACACAAAGTAGAGTTTCCATTCTCCTCTTCCTGCTCTGGTAACAGGCAATTGTTTGAGAATCCAGAACTGTGCTTGTGACATCAGACTGGTAGTGGTTTTTTAGTTTATGGGCAGAATTCACAAAACTTATGGTTAATATACTGAGCATAAGGATAAACTGATTACTCTGGGCCTCCAGAAATCTATAGCATGCAATCTGACCACGATTTCCTCTAAGCTTACCGATGGAGTATTAGGACTGTCTGCTTCCATTGCCACTGCTTGGAGCACAGTGCAAGGGGAGTATAACGAACAAATTGATTTAATGCTGTTGGACTTGTGTCTGAATATTCTTGTGTAGTTCCTGTCCCCGAGGGTGGATGGGGACAGTATTATTTTATAAATGTATTAATATGGCAAATGGTGAATACAGGTCCCAGTATCTTCTGTTAGGTCTTCAAGACAAATAGGCATATAAAGGGTGTAACAGTTTAGAAAGACAGACTTCTGGATTCCAGGGGTCTGAAACTGGAAACGGTGTGGGATAATTGCTGTTTCTGCTCTGTAGAGGTAAACTTTTCTCTGTGCATTATGGCCCTGTACCATGCTCTTGGTAATATTCTGACCCATGAACTTCCACGCAGCTCAGATTTTTCAGCTTTTTTAAGAGCATTCATATAGTCAGGTATATATGTAGCTTTGAATGAGGTAAAGATAGCAGCATCAGCAGGCACCGCTGCAGGTCTCAACTTTTGATTTCCTTTTCCACCTTCTTACTTTTTTCTCTTAGTTTGTGGAACTGGCAGAGACAATCAGCTTCTGTTCACAGTGGGTAACTTCTGAGATTTGGAACAGAAATCTTAATCTAGTTCTTGTTTTTCTAAATATGGCCTATTTCAGGTCTCCTTTCATAGCAAGGTTCAGAGCTCTTCCTCTTTTGTTCATTGATGGCTTCCCTTTTTTTTTCCATTTCTTCAAGCCCTATTGTGCCTTCTTGTTTCCACCATTTTTCTCTCAGGAGTTCTATCTTTTTTTTCTTCCCTCTAGTCCTGGACTTTATGACAGGACAGGATCAGATCTACTTAGATAGATGACAAGGGTATTATTGCAAAAGGTGTTGCTTAGCCTGGGGTTTCACCCTGTGTTCCCTGCTCTGTGACAGGTGCCCTCACCCTGCCTGTAGCTCAATGAAACTGAGCATTTGGAATCACAATGAAGAAGTTCTCTTCTGTCTTTGCCAAGCAGTTCTGGATGTTGTAAGGTCTAGCAGTGCTAAAAAGTAGGTGCTGGTTCTGGGGGCAGATCTCTTGAGGCTGACCTAGGAACTAAAAGGTGGTACTACACTATCATGGGAAGAGTAAAAACGCAGTATTAGGCATGTGCAGTGACACCTGCACTGAAGCACTAAGAGAAGGAGGATGTCAGCAACTTTTGCTTCCTATGTCGCTTTATGAAACTGGAAGAATAGGTGAGTTAACTTCTTGCCCTCAGATCCTGCTTCACTGCCTGCAGTTTAATTCACTCACAGAAGCAGTAGGAAACTGGGATTTCTAGGTTATCCATGGAAAAAACTACAGGGAGAGCTAATCTTAATTCTAAAACAGCTATAATGGACTTGCCTAGCTCCAGGGAAGTTTCTAACCGTGGCTATCAGCAGATGCCTCAGCCAGATGGCAAACATGGAGCAAAGGTTCTCTGATTCTTCACATGCTGTAGCTCCTAGTGTAGGGATGTTCTGAACCAAGGGTAGTATTTCCCATTTAATAGCCCTTAACTTTTCTTCCCCAGATCCTATTACTTTTTGATCCATTTAGAGTTTTGGCCTCTATAGCCTCCTGTAGGAGAGGGTTCTATAATTTTAAGTATGTTCAGCTTTAAACCTGCAGTTTGATAATTCAATTTGATGCCCCTTTGCTCTAACATTATGATGATATGAATAATACTTTTTCTTCATGTCACTCATTATTTTGTATGTCTCTACCATATTCCCACCTGCTGTCCTTTCTTTTACCATCTTAACAATTCTAGCTAATTTAATCTCTCATCATGCAGACATGTGCCATACTTCTGATAAACTTTTTCACTCTTCTCTGTACTTTTTGTAGATGTATCACATCCCCTTTGAAACAGGTGACCAGAGCTCCGTCTAGGAATCAAAATACAGATATGTCATGAATATATGCAGCAGCATTTAATATTTTCTTTGCCCTCTCTTTCCGTCTTGGTGACTTCTATAGTTCCATTTATTCTTTGACGTTACAGACAAAAATGATGTTTTCAGAGAACCATGCTCAGTGGCTCTAAAACATCTTAATTAGTGATAACAGGTAATGCCAAGCTACCATTGTGTCCAGATGGTTAAGTCTGGTTATTCCTTATTCAGGTTCCTTTGGGTTTATTAACACTGAATGTAATTTTATCTATGCTGTCTGAATGTGGTTTTATAAACAATGAGTTGTTACTTAAAAGCAGGCCGAGTGCCACTATTCTTTCAAACACATTCTTTTCAAATTCTTTCTTTTTTAAAAATTGGGTGTTTTTGGAGTGCATATAAGGATCAGGTCTGTTTTCTATTGGATATATTGATTGGATATTGGATAAATTAAATTCTGCTGTTATCTTCATTCTGAATACCATTGGGAAGGAAACTGGTTCAGTTTGACTAACAGTATGTGTCTAATGGCACAGCGTTGGGTATCCAGCAAAGGTTTGTCCTGAAACTTGAGACACTTGCGTCTTCATTAGGAGTGTAAGGATCTATGCCTGAACAGTCCTTCTGGCTGTAAGTGGTTGTTGAATGCCTAATATAATCTTTTTGTCCAACAGCCCCTCTTTTCCCTGCATGCTTTGGTCGGATTCTTTGACCTCTAATCAGAGAATGGTTTGGGTCAGAAGAGACCTTAAAGATTGCCTCATTCCGAGCCCACTACTATGGGCAGGGACACCTTTCACTAGACCAGGTTACTCAAAACCCCATCCAACCTTGCCTTAAACACTTCCAGAGATCGGACCTCAACAACTTCCTTGGGAAACCTGTTCCACTGTCTCACCACCATCACAGAAAAAAAAATAATTCTTCCCTAATAGCTAGTTGAGGACAGTCCTCAATATCAATGCAGACTAGGGGATGAATGGTTTGAAAGCAGTCCTGCAGAGAAGATCTTGGGGATACTTGAGGATGAAAAATCAGGTATGAGCTGGCAATGGGCAATTGCAGCCCAGATAGTCCAGATACCGTTGGCTGCATAGAAAGAAGCATGGTCAAGGGAAGTTCTTCTCTCCCACTACTTCACCCTGGTAAGACTCCAACTGGAATACCATGTCCAGCTCTGGGGTCTACAGTATGAGACAAAGATCTATTAGAGTGGGTCTAGAGGAGGGCCACAAAAATTGTCAAAGAACTGGAACACTTCACCTATGAAGAAAGGCTGAGAGAGTTGGTGGTGTTCAACCTGGAGAAGAGAGGGCTCTGGGTAGACTATGTACTACCCTTACGATATATGAAGGGGCTTATAAGAAAGAGAAAGAGAGACTTTTTACAGGGCCTGCAGTGACAGGACAGGAGACAGTATTTTTAAACTGAAAGAGTAGGTTAAGATTGGACATAAAAAGGTTTTTAAAATGCGGGTGGTGAGACATTGGAAAAGGTTACTAAGAGAGGTTGTGGACTCCCCATCATTAGACATTTTCAAGGTCAGGTTGGAGGGTGCTTTGAGGAACCTTATATGGTGAAAGATGTCCTTGCCAATGGACTATATGATCTTTAAAGATCCCTTAACGCAAACCATTCTATAATAATACGATTTTATGAATATGTTCACTGATCCTTACTCTAACATTAAAAATTAAGTAGCACTTAAATATCTCCAATGGTGGTTCAGTTCAGGAAGGACATCCTATGCAAAATGTCCACTTGAGTTATCTTGTTTTTGTCTGTATTACCCTAATCTGCTTCTTGCCATCTTCCAGAGATGGTGGCTCATGAAGCCTTGTGCATCCACTTCCTGCTATTTCAGAACAAACACAAACAAACTTAGCCTGTTTTTACTGCTCGATTTTACCACATTCTGTGTTTGGGTAGGACTGAAGACTGTTATCCATGTTTGTTGTTAAAAATGATGATAATTAGGAAAAAATTCTGAACAGACTGGAGATGTTTGGAAAGAAATATTTATATTCAAATATATAAATAGTGATAGAGGTGAAAATCTGGGTGTAGCTGGAAGTAAACATACCAAACTAGCAGAATTATAATGCAGCTAGGTATATATGGCAAGAAAAAGAAAGAAATTGAGTGTGACACCTATGTATGTTACCAGGGCGGCATCCCAGAAAAAGGGATGTTTACTCCATGTACAACAAACATGAATAGAGCATGCAGATGCTTTAACCAGAGATTGGGAGAAATAATTCATGTGAAGTAAAAGGAGTAATAAACGTAACTGAATGTTGTAGATACAAAGATCTTTCAGCACCTTTATGAAAAACCCAAATTTAAGTGACTTCCCTTGACAATTCTAATTGTTTCATTTATTTTTATTTGAAAATGCTACATATAGTTAATATTCAGTTTTAGCTAAACATACTACTTCTGAAAGTCACTGGACTCTAAGATATTTTTACTATTCATTTTTCAATTCTTTATTTCCCTTTCTATCTCTACTCTTTCTTTTTTATTTCAATCAGCTGGACAAAAACTGATGCAATGCTGACGTGGCTTCTGAAAAAAGAGATCCCATACATTCTGTGTCTAAATGACTCTTACTGAAGAATATTGGGCAAAAAAACTGTTGCATAAATTAAAATACTGGATTTTGATTATGACATCCGTGAAAAATGTTGATATATCATATGAAAAAAAGAAGTATAAATTAACATCTGCCTGTCAAGAAGATGACAGATACTTGTTATAAAATACTTGTATGGTCTTTTTTTTCAGGCTCAGCAACCTGCTCAAATGTCATTCAATTAAAAAGGAAAAAAATGGAACAGACAAATGACAAGGTTTTTCATATACCAAATGATACGCTATAAAGTTTGTCAGTAAGGAGTGTTCAGCCACAAAAGACCAAGGGAGACAGAGGATTAAAGAAGCCATTTGGTTTGCTTGCATGAACTGTTACACTACATACCATTTTTGGGACTGGGAAGAAGTTGAGAATGGTGAACCTGAAGACCCCAGCCTCAGCATCTTGGGATTTGAGGTGGCAGAGTGGTCATGGGCGCCAGGTGCTGTGACAACCGTTGCCTAAGTGCTATTGTTGTAACTATTTACTAAGTCATCATCACTTAACCCACTGATGATGTCTCAATTTAGGTAATGTACAGGCAAAGAAGAGCAGAGGGACAGAGAGGTAGCATTTGGTTAAAATTAGGAAAAACAGATAAACTGTTTCTGCTGTTACCAAGGAAGGGAGGTAGGACAAAATATCATTAATCTTCTCATTCGTCATCAACACCTGATAGAACAAGATGACCTCCCTTCTAGCTTTCAAAAACTGGACAAATCTACTGGCACAGGCTGTGGAGAGGCCAATTGGATTGCCAAATTAAATCTCTAGCACTCGCAGGAGAAAAAAAAAACATATTCTGCATACCTTTTTGGTCTCACAGCCGAGGTTGACTGAGGGTCCCAAATACTTGCCACCAGCCTAGGAAAAATTCGCAAGTAGAACCCACAATTCTAATGTGTTGCAAGAGGTGAGTAGAAGATATTAAGACCAGTCCCAGTCTCCATGTCCCAGTAATAGGGATTTGTTGAGTGAAACTTCCAGGCAGTTGTAGAAAGTGGTTCACATCGTGCACACCAGAGGAAAGCACCCCAATGCATTTTAGTTAAAATTGAGGGCTTAATAACATTCTTTCTGTTTTTCCTTCACTGAAGTATACTCACAGCTAAATTTGGAACATGTGGATTATTTTCTCTGGTAAGTATTGAATGGATAATGTCTAGAATAGTTTTCCATTTTAATTCTTGTCAAATGTGTAAAGGGATGCACAGATTCCCAGGTTGTGTGACCTCATGAGAATCTACTGAAAGTCAGTCAAACTTGGTCTGATACTGCAATTCACAAAGTTCCCCCTAGAATATGTCTAAGGGAAAAAAAAAAAAAAAAGCCTGTACAGAGCTGACACCGACAGATGTGGAGGGGCTAGTTGTTGTTTCTGGACATATGTTTGATTACTGCTTTGGCCATGAAACTTACAAACCTCAATTACCACTCAAGACAGATGTCTCTTCTAATCAAATCATCTCTTAAACAGCCTGGGCCCTCTTGAGTCACAGCCACGTATTTTCCTTTTGTGGGAGGACTAAGCTGTTCTTCCAAGTTTTCCAGCTTACCTTGAAATTGAGAACAGGTACTTAGACAGTACAAGGAGATCTAACCAAAAGAAATGGGTCATAAAGTCCTAAATTATATTCTCAGATTTAGCCAGAATACAAATGTTAAACTAGAAGAGTTTGGGGTTGAATCACTGTAATTAAACTCTACCCTAATGAAAAAAGACCGTGGGAATGCCTGTTTTAGGGGTTTTCTTGAAAGAATCTTCTTGGCTTAAGTACACAACCACATCTTTTATGTTGCAAATATATGTATAAAAATACCTCAAGAAGCTTACTTTCCATCTCACTAAACATCACTTCAACAGAAACTACTTCATGAAATTAGATGGACATTGTTCTGACAAGAGACTTTAAGCAGTTTTTGCAGTAAAAGGGCACAGGGAGCTTCATTAGGACACTGTAGAGAGTGAGATACATGCACAGATACGTACCTTTGAGCTAATCGCTCTAGGCTCTTTTTACTGCTAGTTAAGAAAAATAGGTAGTTCTGGGCCATAATTTATCCATCAGTGAGCTGGTGGCTAAAATAAACTGGATGAATGATGCCCTAAAAGTGCCTATAGCTCTTCATTGAATCTGAAGGGAGACTAAGGTAAATTTTTACACTGTAGATAGTCAGATGAGCTGGAGTGCACAATAAATGTAGAAGGGAAGTTAAACTTAAAACTAATATTCTGTTCCTTTCTTTTCAAAGCCGAGCTCTGAAGCCAAACATCATTTTTGCAGTAAAATAAAGATGTCCTAGGTGGGGCATAAATGTGACTGTATTGTTTTTTAGTGGGAGGCAGAGTTTCATGGCTGTTACATTCTCCTGATAATTTGACCACATACTGTGCCGCCTGTTGCTTGGTCCAGCTGCTGCAGCACTCATGAATTTTGTCTCTGGGTAGCAGCCAGAACAGCCACATCCCACTAGTGTGCACATTCTGCTCATTGCTGCTCTCTTGTTCTGTTGCTGCTGGTAGCAAATGATGTTTGCTTGCTTGGGATACTATTGCCTTTTTTCTTATACAGTATCTGGTATCAGAAATTTAGAATCAAATGTTTGCTAAGAACCTCTGGGTGTTTTTTCATCTAAGGCAAGTCATTTCCGTGAGCTGCAAGAAGGTTTGAAGCTTAATCCTCGCTTATTGTTATGCTTGAAAATGTAAGAGGGGCACATAGCCTGGTTTCCTTTAAAAGTCTCAGACTGAGCAAAGGAACAAAGAAAGACAGTATACAGAAAATAAAATAATCAGGAAATTATTATGATTCCCTGTAAATTTGTTTTTCTTTCCTTTTAATTAACATTACTTTGCAGAGGAAACAAGTTTTAAAATACTTGTTAATAGCATATTTAGCATAATAAGCATAAGTTAATAGCATAAATCCCTGCCCCTGTGGTTTGTGGGTTTGAATTTCTGGGTGGAAAACCAATAATAAATCAAATAACAATATAATAATAACAATGATAATAAAATCCACAACAAAAAGATACTCCTGACATGATTGGTCATAGGTCACAGGAGATTGCGCTTGGCTTTGCTGAACTGTGAGGTTCACATGGACCCAATTCTCAAACTTATTAAAGTGACTCTGGATGACATCCTTGGCACCCCACCTCTCAAGCAGATCAACTGCATCAGTCAGCTTGGTGTATACTTTAGACAGGGAGAGTTTGTGCTAAAAATTAGGGGTGAGAATAATATAGACATGACAGGAAACTTTACATTTTCTTGTAGGATTCATAAGCATGAATAATTTACATGGTTTATGTCTCTGGAAAGGTTTAGCACTAATTAGATGTGGATAATTACAATTAGGACAATGTAAATATAGTATATATTTACTCATTTTGTACTTATGGATACAAAGGCAGAAATGAAAGATACACAGATAAAGAGAAACTTCATGACCTACACTGCTGGTGACATAAAATCAGGTACCCTGAATCACAATATAAGACACTTTGCAGCACGTGCTTTCATTATGAGATATCTCAATAAATTAAAGTAGTTATCAAAATAATTTTGATGAATGGACTGACGTGGTCCAAATGAACAATATTTCCACACAAAACACTGATGTGATAACATGAAAACATTTCTCAGAGAGATACCTTTATTTTAAACATTTTCTACAAGTTGTCACAGAGACATTTCGTTTTTACTTCTCTGAAATGTTTTGTTTCAGCTTTGATATGTTATATTAGATGCACTTTGAGAACTGGAGAAGGAAAGAAGTTGATTCCCCATCCTGATGGAACAAAACAGGTTTCAAATCTACAAGAGAGAAATACAATTTTTCAAACAGTTGCACAATGGAGATATAATCTAGGGTTCATGCTTACTCAGCAGAAGAGTGCATTTTCTTGCAGCAGAAAGCTAAGGTGCTCTGTTTTCCTGTAACAAGCTTCCTATTTTCCAGCTGTTTTAGCAGGAAAAAGGGAATGAGATGGGCAACAGCTGAAGCCATATTTCAAAACTACTGAAACCAATAGTTGTAAAAAATATAGTCGTATTTAAAGGGACTTTGGAAGATCCCAAGAGGAATTTTTGATGTTTGGATCTAATTGTATCTGTTTCTATCAGCTTTTGCATATATTTTGGATCTTGTTTTGCACTGCTGATACCTTTCACTCCACTGATACAAGTGCTAAACTGTTAGTTTGAGGGTGGATTTGTATGTTAATATTTTGAAGAGCTATAGAGCTCTTGATTTTCACCCAGGGATATCTCCAGGTTAATTCTGAAATGAACACAGCCCCTTTCACTGTAAGATATGGAGGCAGTAGCTATGTGCCTAATGGTCTGGAGAATTGCAGAGGGCACTTGGAGATGCAAATGAACGACTGAAGGGACTGTAAATGATAAATGTCCGCATAGTTCATGGTGTGCACATGAAGGAAATAAGATACTTTTTAGTGAGAAGAGGCAAGATCCAAGGCCCAGGCCCAATAGTCTGGCATTTTACTATCTTTTGTCAGGGGATGCAAGTGAATAAATAGTGAAAAGTACATCCAGGAAATTGAAGGAGATCATTGAGATGCTTCCCTGAGATTAGAAATGCAGATAGCCAAGTACAAACTGAACAATTGTCAGAGGGGGAAGAGGTGACCTGTAAAATGGTAGCTGAAGCAGTCATATGCGATGTCTTAAAGAGACAGTAAGAGATGTTAGTGGGAAAACCTAAAGAGCAGTTAATATTGTTAAAATCATGGGCGAGATCTTAACATTCCAGTATGTTCCTTTAACATGTAAATGTTCTAGGGCTTCTCTGGGTGCTGATCTCCCCTCCAGAACCTTTTCAGTCTGCTAACTCTGTAACTGCAAGAGTTGGAACCAGGACTATTGATGAGCTAGTGTAATACATCTTTCATCAGCATCTTGTAAAGTGAGGCAGCTGGAAAGTAACCATGAAAGGTTTAGCAAATTGTTTTCTGAAGTCATACTGACTTAGCAGCTAATGGGGATCTTTCCTTGATGGCTATTTGGAGTCAGTGCAGCTGGAAGGAAAAATAACAATAAAAGGAATTAAGTTTATTTTGTCATTGTTTTGCGTTGACAGATGATTTCCAAATGCTGTAGTGCACTTTGTGATTATAAAATGTGAAATATGTATCTGATCCATAAATTAATCAGTAAGGGATTTTTCATAATCTCTGTCCCAGAAATTTTCCTTGTGACTACATCTACCAGAAAACATACAAGCATAATCCATAGTGGTTTAAATGAAGAAAAACGCTGGGGCTGTCAGTTACAATGCAGATATGAATTTGTATTTCTTTATTAACTTGACATGCAAATCACCATTGAACACAACTTCCAAGAGACTAAGCAACCTACTTTCAGTAGGTACTTGTTTTGGATGGTTCTTCGTATTGCATTTGCTGCTTTTCTTGGAGATGTGAGCAACATTTTTATTAGCTCAAGCACAGAACAGATGGCTGATCCACAAAAAATAAAACTATGAATGAATTATTCTGCTTGTCCTAAATGTATGAAATAAACCCACTACAGCAAACAAAAAAAAAACAGTAAAACAAAAAGATGTCTGCTCAGTAAGTCTGCTGTTCCCCAACAGACCTGTATTGCTGTGCGATGAGGAGACCAATTCCTTGTAGCCATGAGGAAAACCTCTGAGGCAGGTCTGTTTACCCATGTTCTTTAAATTGCCATAGTAGGTGGGAGGAAATCATCAGAGATTGTGGAAGTCAACTGTGCTTCCTTCCCTATTTTCTCCCAGTGTTACCAAAATCTTCTGTCATGTTTTCCAGTTGCAATGTGTTCACCCTGCTGGAGTTGGTAATGGCCAGGAGAACAACTGGCCATACATGATTTGCTTGTTTTTACTGTGACAACTGCCATCTGATGTGCAATAAATAAGCAAGAATTTGGTCTTACACCAGACCAATAAGAGCTTTGATAGGTAATGTTTTTTTCCACACTACTTGTTCTCAAAATGTCTGAACTGTCCACCTTTCCCACAACAGTGAAGCAATAGTTGTTTTAATTAAGGTCATCTTCAATTCTGATTTTGCTTATGTGCATGACATATGGCTGCTGGTGTGAGAACTGATTACTTACTATTTTCCTAAAAGTACATCCCAGTTGTCCTCCTATTAGTCTGTAGATTCTTCGCAGTTAAAATTGGTGCTGTTCAGAATTTGCCAGCATGTAAGTTTCAACTGTTCCACCTTCCCACAAAGTATTAGGAAAGATTATGTTTTATTATAAGAAGGGATAAAACAAAATAAATTGTAGCACTAGGAAACTGGAGGAGAACATGATATATCAGATTTTTTAGAAGTATTACTACACTTTCTGAAGGAGAGCCAAGATGCAATGACCGTATGTTTGGACAATTTATTCTTGCTAGAATCTAAGATCAAAGTAGACTGCCACACAAACACGCACATCCTACAGATCCTTTTGTCCTTCAGTAGAAAGAAAAACCAGTATATTTGTTGAAACATTGGCAAAGTTTCTCAAACAGGAAAAATCTGACAACTCTAACTTTTCATGGTTTAAGTTGGCAAAAATTTTTTTTATCCATGTTCAATATGATTAGTTTATCTTCTTTGGATGTTTAGTGCTTTGAAGATTTGGACATATTCATCTCTACTTATGACCTTGCTTTCTGCTATGGAAAAAAAAAAAAAAGTCCTTTCTTCAATTAGCTACCAGAACTTATGTAGCAGCTTTGCTTATGTTAATTTGTGTATTTGTTAATCTTTTTAATAAAATCCTTATTTATTCTAATCTGTTTGAGATGTACTTGGCAAATTACAAAGGTACAGATAATCTCCTACACACAATTTGCATGTTGCTTGTCTCTGCTTCCTAAAATACTTTTCTCTGGTCATCTCAATGACACAGAAGTGTCCTTCTAGCGCAGTGCTCCAATAGTGTAGCTATCCTTTATCAAATTACAAGGAGACATGACTTTCCTGATTTCCCTTGTTTCCTGAGAAGTATCGGGAAATTATTTAGGGCTCCAATTCTTCAGTATATTTTGCCATTCCAAACTGGGCTAATGCAGTCCTCTCCAGAAGGAGACCCTAGGAATATGGTAGATGTTGTCTTAATCTTTATGTCTTCTCTGTTTTGCAGTTTTCAGCTTCAGCCACTTCACTTTTCTTTCTGAATCTTCATTATTTCTTCCATTCAGAGTCAAAGGAGCATCTGCTCTAAACCAGGTTTTCCTCTCTGAAAGCTGAATCATACTTCTGACCTCCAACATAATATTTTTTTTCCTATGCTCCTGCATAGGAGAATATTAATTTTCAGAATTCTCAAATATAATTTTACCAAACTGTATTTCTTGGATCATCCATATTCTTGCCAAAAAAAATAACTATAAGGAATAAACAAACATTTTCTTTATAAAACAGAGGTATATTAATTGATAGCTATGGAAACCAGTGTTTTGCGTGCAAAAGCACTGTAGCAGAGTAGTAAATTATAACAAAAATACAACAAAACCTTGTAATGACCTCCACTTTCATTTTTGTTTTATTGTCAAAATTTGCAAGTCAATAAATATACAGCGTACAATTTATCAGTGGAGAGAGGCATACTAGGTTTTCAGCTTGTGCACTCTTTCTCTCTTAGGGCTGTAAACAGCTTCAAGCTGTCACAGTGAGGTAGACACTTGTAAAGAAGGATTTAGTTAAGTGGTACTTAAAGGTTAATGAATTTTACCCAGGGAATGAGTAATCTTTTTGACTAGCACTGAATGGTGTATCTGACTCTAACTTGCTGCATGCTTAGATTACCAGGATGCCTACATTACAGATACCTAAATACTATCTTTATCCTTCCTTGCATTTTCTCTCTTAAATTTCCATCAAGCCCACCTAATTATAGGCAGGAGATATGTATTAAAATGACCTTTACATCTTGTATTTTGTAACTGAAGCACACTGAAGTTAATGTGAATCTTTCCATTTATTTTAGAAGAATTTACATTTAGCCCTAGAGATGTTTGTTTGGTGTTTTGGTTTTTTTTTTTAGAATTGTCTTGTACCTCGTGATTCCTTCATGATAGCCCGACCATGAAATTTTAAGTTGGGAAGCTTTGCAAAAGCAAAAAAAAAAAAAAAAATTTAAAAAAAATCAAAAAAAATACCCCTCTCATCCTATCAAGGATCACTCTGGAACCTTGTCATAATGAGATACATCAAAACAGTATTTCTTGAACTATGCATAGCCTCTGTTTGTCAAGACCACAATATTTCATCTAAAGTCCTGCCTCTCCAGGTAAATTTCTCACTGTAATTTGAGTTTAGAGGAATGAAAAATGTTATCTTATCAGAAGTGTCTTGTAGTTTTACTGATATTTATTCTCCAATTAGCCAATGCAGTAGCCTTTTCCTTTCTTTGTCATTTCCTGCTGATAAACTCATACCTTCTAGCAGAAATTCTTATCCTGAAGTACATGACCTGCATTTTGTGTTATTGCATTTTGGTAGTTGCAATGCTTCAGCCTGGGCCCAAATGTACCCCATTTCTTCCTGACCAGCAAGCCAATCCTTTCTATTAATTGGATCTTCTAGCTTTCTACCACCAGCAACATCTTCTACTTTTCTGTCCCAACCCATGGAAATAGAAAATCAAATTGGTTCCTTCAGTGACAGCTGAGGAGTTACCTTTCTTATTCATTTCTAAGGCTTTAGCTACTAAGGGTGATATTCCCATTCATTAGTCCTTGCCTGCTTTACAGACCTTGTGCAAATTCTGCTGCTGTTCTGCTGCTTATTTGAGAAACTAAATAATTCCTCAAATAAGCTCATAGCTAAATAGCTTAATAAAATCCAGTTTATGCACTCTCTATGAACTTCATCTACCCCAATAAAGACATCAGGCTGATCTGGCATGCTGTAACTTTGGTGAACATATATTGTATTATATCTTACTTCTTAGTTATTCTTTATGTTTACTTTTTAATTTCTAAATCAGTTATACCCTTGAGCATTTCCCGTGTCCTTCCCTCCTTTATTAGTAGGGTTGATATATTCCAATCGTAAAACAGAAGTTCAGTTCTATAATTTCATATGTCAGTTCACTTAGAATGTGGGTTGGAGGTTATCTAATTCCCCTAATGGGAAATTAAAAGAAACTGTCTGTGAAAGGAAGTCTTCCATTTAAAGAAGTAAGGAAAGCATATATGAAGGACCAGCTGCCAAAAAAAACCAGAGAGTAAGGTGTTGGAGAGACTCTGTCTCCAATAAAACACAGCGTCCAAGGTAGCTGCCCAAACTGTGGCAGTTCTGGGGTTGCCTCAGTTTTGACAGTGACATCATCTGTTTTAGGCACTACATTCCAGATCTCAGGATGTGAGAAATTTCTGCTTCTGTACTGACCTTCTGTGGCTCTGAAAGCTTCTCATAAGAACTGCTTTTTCCATGACTCCTAGTGTTGATAATTATGTGCACCAGATCAGTGTGTTGTCTTAAGATGGGGAAACATGTTTACACTTTAGTCTGATTAAAAAGAAACCCCTAACTTCTTAAAAAAACATGTTTAAGACAGAGAATTAAGGAGAAAAATCAACATTCTCTTTCTAGACTAACAAAAGGAAAGACTCCTGAGAAAATTTCTGTTACAATTAAAGCTGCTTCCACACGCTGGAGTGTGGAGTTAAGCAACTCTGACCCTCATCTCAGCTGGTTTAGTAACTATTTCGTAACTATTTCGTAACTATGTGATGCTTGTAAGAAAAGGAATTCTGCTCGTTTCTACACTAAACTTAGCAAGCGCAAAGAGATCAGGACTTGTGCCCTAGCTTCTTAATCATGGTAGCAGCTTCCAACTGTCTCCAGGTCTTACTTCCTTGGGTGTGAGTAAGGGAGGCCTTTTATGGTACTTTACACTCCTTTGTGTCCTACAATTCATTCCTGTTTCACTGTTATTGATCTTTAATATCTGCATACAGGAAAGAGACTCAAGTGTTGAAATCAGCTTACTATTCACTGCTACTTTACTAAACCTAAACATTACATCATTTTCCACATTAAAACATACAGTACACCACATGAAGAAAAACTGCTAACAATTGCTTGTTTCAAGTACTACCCATATTGTTATAAAAAATATTTTATTTTAATATTCCCATATTGTTATAAAACATACTTTAATGAGAGTAAGTTAAATATATCAACTGCTAGGCAGCGTGGAACAAAAAATTGAGATGGATTCACTTGGGCACATAATCACTCAACTGAACCGTTATATCGCCCAATATTTTTTAATGAAAAATGGTTAAAAAAAAAGAAAAAGTTGACACATTCTTATAAATACTAAACATTTTGTTCATCAATTGCCTCCCCAAGCATTTTCAATAATTAGACCTACAAACTAAATATTTTGGTGTTTCCAGTTGAAAACTAAAGACATTCAAAAATTATATAGTTTTTAACATATTTTCACGGATATATTAATTTTTAACTGGAAGGTTGGAGAAAAGGGGAATCTGTCTATCACAACTTTAAAGAAAAGTGTTTGTGTGCACCCTGATGAATAAGGCCAAATTGTTTATAAGAGCATATAGGAAAACAATTTATCAGTATTGTTTCTCAAAAGAGAACATAAAGTTTGTGAAATTTGTTGGTTGAGGAATAGCTAATCCATCTTACTTTTGAAAGATAGAGCAGGACTTTTTACAATGTAGCCAGCTACATGCTCTCAGGCTCCTAGCTAAATACAAGATGCTTGGTTCTGCTTCAAATGATGTGTACATCTGTGTTACTCATAGATACCCCTGTGTTACTCATAGATACCCCTCTCTGTCCTGCATACCAGCTAAATCTTGTCTTCAATAAGTCCTGGAATGTTTCTATTTCTTCTCAGGAAAGATAGCCAAATTCAGGGTGGCATGGACTAATCAGTTTTTGCTTTACATTGACAAAGATTTACTGAGGAAAGTCAATAAGTACAAAACTGCTGCATGAAAAAGGTATGGCCTGAAGCACTGATGTCTTTGTACTTGTTGCTTTACTCTTGAGCTTCTGTTTCTCACAGCAACAACACCTCTTCATCAAGGGAAGGTAAGAATGGACAAATGAACTGAAACCACTGATAGCAGTCCATTACCATTTGCTTACAGTTACAGGAGAGACAAAATGAGGATACATTTTAAAATGAGCTTTTAATAGAACTTTTAACCCCTTTAATATTAGGCTATGTTTTTTAATTCTCATCTTATTACGCTTCCTTCTATCATTGTGTTTCATATTTTTTACCTCATTTCCATGTCTCTTCTCTCTCAACTGTCTTCTGTCTTTTTTTAGCCATCTCCATTTCCTTTTAAGTGGCAATGCTAAGTGGCTGCAGAAAGAGCTACTGCTCTCTATAAAATCAATCAAGGAACTTTTGTAGTTTAAGGAAGACAATATCTCTAACATCTTCCTTGCTTTATGCTGTCAAAATGTTCACGTGAATTCTCCATCTATTTTTAAGGGAATTGTTCTCTGTCACGCTTCTTTTACTTAACTTGACATTTTTTTCCAGTTTCCATTCACTTCTCCTATTGCCAGTGCTTTAATTCCTTAAGTCTCTTAGTGAGAAATTACATATATGCATATTTTTGTCCTCCATTCAGTCTAGATATGCCTTTCTCACATGACTCGAGTGAAGGTTTACTGTGGGAATAAAGCAGGGAAACAGTGGCTAGACTGTGGGTGTCCTCTCATCCACTGATGCAATTAGCTGTAGTCCAGCCAGGGAGTACTGGAGAGGCACACATCAATCACAGGGTGGGATATCAAGCATGAGGCTGTGGGCTGAATACATTGTTTTAGCAGGTCAGGTTCTTCCTGTGTGGTGCTGTTCAAGACATCAATTTTAGCACTGGGGCATGAAACACATGTAATCAGTGAAATAGCATGGAGGAACTGAAGCATGGTGGGACATTCACTGCAATGATGACTGAAGTATAGTAAGTACTAACAGGAATAAAATTTTTATTGATGATGGAGAATGCTTATGTTTATGCTGTAAAAGAAAAGGTAACAGGAATTGGAAAAGAAAAGGAGCACAATATGACGGAAAAATTGTGCCAGATGACAAGATATGTTCAGGTCCTCATGTATTGCAAGGGATAAGGAAAAAAAAGGAAGTGGAAGGAAGAGGAAGGAAGACAAAAGGAGGAGTAGAATGAAATTATATTGAGTATTGATATTTTATTTTGTTTTTTTGCTATAGGTTAAAGAGCCAATGAGATACTATGGTGATAGAGAAAAGGTTAGAAAAGCTTGAAAATAAAGTCAAAGCTGGCATTTAGTTTGCCAGTCATTAAGAATTAACTTTAAACAGAATGGATAAAAAGGATTTCTTAAAATGAATGAAGCCTGTGACCTGGGCTATTATGTGATGTGGATTATGAAGGACTCATGGTTACCATTTATGGGGTTAAAAAACATTTTCTGCTTTTACAAGGTTTTCCTACTTGATGCTGAATACCATGTACAGAAAATTGGAACTGGATTTCACAAAGGCCAGTGTGCAATGCAGTATTAGGTAACAAACATTAAAATGAGAATATATACTAAGAGCGGGCTGTTTTACTAAATGTTCTTAACAGAGGATATACCAATTCTGTAGATGTTTTCATTTCTTAGAATTTTTCCTCTTCATTAAACTCAATTCACTTTCTTATTCTCTTACATGAAAGATGAGTTTAATATTTCATTTTAATTAGGCACTGAAATGATGTCATATTTAATTAGTTCAGGCTCCCACAGAGTCATGATTGCACACGCAGTGTGTTTTAGACTGCTACTAATGTTCTATGATCATTTAGTCTGCAGACTTTCATACGGAAGTCCTGGTATAAGAATTCACATTTGATTGGAATATTTTTGGAAACAGGAGATTTAACCAGGAGCTTTGGCTACTGCACTTTGTCCCACTAAGAAGCACAAAAGTTCTCTGTAAATTAAGGCAAAAACTCCATCCAATGCAGTTATGCATTTACCTATGTATATGTTAGGCTGTTTTATTACTTTCATGACACCCATTCCTTGAAACCAACTCCAAGACCTTGTCCTTATTGATAAACTCTGTACTTTATGTAAAGAAAATACTATTTTTGGTTGGGTAGTAACTGGTGGAAAAGCAGGCAAACAGAACGTGGGGTTATACATAGGATGAGGAATAGAAAAAGAGGGGATTCTGCAAAAAAAAAGGGGTCCTTGTTTTGTCTCTTGCCTAGGTAGTACTGGAAGGCAGCAGCCTGGGAGATGATGGTATATGCAGGGCTGCTTAAGAGAATAAGGTGGCAGTTTTCTGAATTTTGGCAGGTTTTTACTGCCAGTGATAGCACAGGAGAATGTGCACTGCTTTGAATCTAGTTGTTCATTGTTTCCATTGGCATATTAAACTCATGTTGGAAACTATTTGGCTTGTATTAAGACGTGAGCTTTTATGACCAGGAATCTGATAAAACCAGCTGTCTCTTGAAGTCTAAACTTGTGTTTAAAAGTGAAAAGTTCTTGGCTCCTCTCACCTTGTTCATCATCTGCAAGTGTTTTGGGTGGGAACACAATGCTGAAATATAAATAATACCTGCTTTGCTCAAGCTGTTAAGGTTCTCTCTCCAATCATATAAACCCAATTATCAAAAATTGAGAAGCAGTGACAAGGGGTCACTACCCACTTGGAAGGGATTATGGACAATTAGTGATGACAGGTCACTTGTTCACCTCCAGGAATGTGGCTGGTGTCTGGAGTGGTCCTGCTTTTTATGTTGGAAAAATACTGGAAGAAAGTTGCTTCCAGGTCTTTGTGTTCGTGTCCATAACCAGTTGTTCCCCACCTGGGAAAAATGGTGCACTTTCACACGTTTCACTGACGGAGCTCTTTTTGTAGAGCACCATTATCACTGTATCTAAGAGGCTACAAATAAAAAGTGTCCTTTTTGTTTGTTTTGCTTTCAGCAAGAATCCACTGCAATGTTGCAGATTTGAAGATTAAACTGGGCACATGATCTAGTTGCTATGGAAACCCCTCTGGAATAAAATGAAGCAAGGGGAGGGAACACTGATGAGTGCTAATTTATAGAAGTAAGGATATTAAGTATCCTTGATCTGTGGCAATTCATACCACCTCCCTGTTTTATTTATTAGCAAAATGGTTGAAAGGAGATCTCTCTTAATTTGCCCCCCCTGGAAAAAAATACATACAACAATTGCTACTTTGCACTTATGGCCCATTAGTTATTAGCTTGGCTAATGCAAGAAGGATTATTACTGTGCTAAGCTCCATCTGCAACAAACATAACACAGCGTAGTCACTCAGTATGAATGTTACTATTGTGATCCCTTAGAAGCTACACTGAAATGTGCAGTGGTTTAACCTCTGCTGGAGGCCAGGTGCCCACCCAGCTGCTCTCTCACTCCCCCTCCTCAGCAGAACAGGCAGGAATAGAAAACAGGATTAAAAGCTTGTGGGTTGAGACGAGGACTGGGAGATTGCTCAGCAAGTACTGTCATGGGGAAAATAGTCTTGACTTGGGGAAGATTAATTTAATTTATTGCCAATTAAAAGTAGAGTGAGAAACAAAACAGAAACTGGAACCACACCCTGACTCCAGATCAGCATTTGTGACTATGGAACTGCTGGGTACAGTGTGGTTGACCAACCAAAAAAAAAACTCTTTCTATAAAATCTGACTACAAAAGTTCTGTGGAAATCTAAACCCTGGGAGTTGAAAGCCTCTTCTCTCAGCGAACAAGGCACTTGAGCCCAACTGAATCAGCTTTCTATCCAATCTATCTTTGACATTATCGACAGTTCTCATAAAGACATATGATTTTTCCTCTCGTATGGTGACTCTTTCTGCTTTGTGGCCAACATAGCCCATCCACTTCTTTTCTGTTGTGGTTTTCATCTGACAGCAGGAGGTGAAACATGAAAGTAGGCAGGGTGAGGACAAAAATGCTTTCTCAAGTGTAAAGGACCAGAGCAGAAGGGGGTAGTGAGTACACATATGCTCCGTGTTTTGATAAATCATAGATGATGAGATATCTTCCCCTGACATTCCAGTTCCTTCTTTACACCAGATTTAAGGATATACCTTCACAGCCATAGATCTGTGTTTTTTCCTTAAGTGTGACAGCGTCCTGTAATCTGCATAGATAGTCTGTCATTATGAGGGTGAGTGAGGCCAGAATACCTATCTTCATTGCTTTAAAAGCTTGTTTTAAACCATATAGGTGCAATACAAGGTTATACATTACTAGTGCAGTCATTTACTGCATATGACATATACATGGAGGGTAGACTACATCCTGGTGGTTATACACAGTGGATTAAATTCATCACAGTTTAATGAACCACTAGACCATAGCATATCCTTCTATCTAAGCACTGTCCAAAAAGGTAATGTTTCATAACTGGGGCTGCTGTTAACGTTAAGTATCCCAAGATCATTTTTGGTTGTACTTTGTTTTACCTTCTATTACAGGATTTTTTTTTCCCGTATTATTTTTTTCTTTTTTTCTATGGATGGAAAAATTTATAGATTGTTTCTAAAGCAGAAAGAGAAAAAAATTACCGTGAAGTCCTGTGCAGTTCATTCTTACTTGTGAAGCTGATCAGTGAAGTGTAGTTTTGCCATTTAACTCCTACCTGCAGAAGTAATATGCTCAGTAGGTCACAGTAACCTGATGATGTCTGTTTCCTTGAGTTGACTTTGCTATTTTTTAGGAACAGTAAGTGGGCCAGGTGGGAGTCTTATGAAAGACAAATCTGGTTATTGATGTTTCCCTCTTTGCTCTTTTTATTTAGAAATCTTGTGGAATTTTACAGTTCTTATCAGTTGGTGGAGCCTTTTTTTCCTTAATATTCTTCACATAATATGTGACATTTTGGGTAGTGTTATTTTTATACTACCCCTAAGATTTTTAAAATTGTCTTTAAATCACCTCCTTTATATATATTTAAACACAAATATATATTTGTATTACATACAGGTGTATATCTCCTCATGCTTGTACAAAATCTTTGAATTTGCTGAAGTTTAACATCTCTCATCTTCTGGGGATAGAAGGCTTGCATAGTTGGGGGATTTTTTGACACGTGCCAGAACACACGTTTTTATTACTTAAAAACCTCATGAAAATAGAGCTGACTGCTTCTTTCCATCTTAGTTATTAAAATTCAGGAAATTATGAATAAAAGCATTGAGATTTTTCCCCTCTAAGTAATACAGTGTGTGCACAACACCAAAAAATCACAGTAAAATATTTCCCTAATAATGTCAAGAACTAGTCAAGAACTAGTCACGGGCATTCTGCCTTCAGGAAGCAATTAAGAATTTTTTCCAGAGAGGGTATCTGTTAAAACTGTTTTGCAAAACAAGTTAATCAGAATGAGAAGGAATTAATTTTTTTACTTCACCTTCAGAGGCTCAGGGACATTTTTCACCTCGTTGATTTACAAAGGAGGAAGTGTGCAGAGACATCTCGACAAAAAACTAATGTGAAAATTTAAAATTTGTGGGTCCATTTGAAGGCTATAAAGACACATTTAAGAAGCTGCTTGCATGTGAGGGAAGGAGTAAACTTCCACAAAAATGTGTCCTGGTATAAAACAAATAAACAAAAATACTAAAAACTTCTTAAAAAAGATCTCATTAGTAGAGAAGATGTTTGAAAATATTCATGTGGGGAAGGCAGGGGGGAAGGTCAGAGCCAGTGGGTCAGCTTGCTACTGGCAAACTGATTATAGAGTAAGACATTAAAATGTCTGTCTGGTGTCACGAGGGAACAAGGAGATCAGCAGGTCATATGTAAAATAACAGCTAACTAAAGCTACAAAAGATACACTCACTTTGGGCCCTTGGGACTGGAGTTTCTGTGTTGATGATTAGAAGACATCATACTATTATCATACTATACTACTTGCTGTTGGGTTCGCTCTCCTCTTGTACCACCTCCTGTTTGTTAATAGGCATTGGTGGATACCGGTTTACAATTTCCTAGTCAATCCAGGAGGGCAAATTAATACTGATGATCTCAGGGCTGAAATTGTTTACAACAAAGCTGAGGCAGTTGCAGAAAAGCTTTGAAACTTGCCTCAGTTTCTCATCTATAGAGGAGAGTCATAGCACTTTGAAAATTGTGGAGATACTGTTAACAGTTCTTTGATGCTAAGATGTATCTTCTGTAACAGCAGAGATGTATGTATGCACATTAGTTTTTGAGGTTAATGGTAAACAGGGAAAGGAGTTATTTATCTGATAAGCTGGGTGCATTTTCAGACAGTCATGGAGAAAATTGATATTTTCTGATGACTGAACTGTATGTATAAAAGGAGGTGCAATCATATGTGAAGCAAAGAATAGTTTCATCTTCCAGAAAGGCACTAGAAGTGCTCTGTAGTTTTGTGATTAAATGTCTGAGGGAGTGATTACAGTTAGCAGATCAGTAGCTATTTCACATGACTGAGCACATGGAGTAGGCACATGCCCTACTGGGAAAGACATTAAAAAAAACCCAACAAACCATCCTAAAAATGTTTGCTTCCCTCCTGTCCAGTACTAGCCTTAAAATTGCTAAGGTTTTAGAATCTCTCTGTGAAATTACAAGTGAACCTGCAAGAAGTTCTCTTATTACAGGACTGAAGTTCTAAGTTATACTGCTTGGCTGCAGCTGCCCACTCAGGGATAGCAAAATATGTGTGAGTCAACCCAGACAAATAAGTAAATTTATGATAAATGTTTAATTACAGTTGAAAGCAAACACTCCATAAAAAAAATAAAATCAGATAAAGTCTAATCACAGTTTGCTTCAGCCAGCCTCTTGTTACTCTATTTACTGACTGGATAGTGTATACACTTGCTTTTTCTTAACCCTTTGAAGGTACAACTTTCTCAGTGAGAAATTATTTTAGCTGATGGCTGCTTGTTCTTGGTGTCTGCAGTGGTCCCTTTCTCTCCCATTTAATGTATGAAGAATGAATTCTCTTTCAGTTTATAATCAGATTTATTAAACTTTGTGATGTTGCTATTTGACTGAAAAATTATCAAAAAGACGATCAGACTCTAGAAAGCTGCCATTCATTATATGTTCTGAGGATTGCAGCAAAAGCCATCAAAGGAGCACTGCATTATGCACTAAATGAGCTACTCATACAGTCTACACAGTCTGCTTAAGAGACCCCAGAGTAAGCCATGATCTGAGCTTTGGAAGTAAATGGAGATGATAAGAAAGAACATATCTCATTCAGGAACTCATTAGTAAGTCTCAGAAGGTGGTGTGTAGATTGGGTCCTGGAAATGTGATCCTATATGTCAGCAGTAGTGGAGTGCTTCAAGGGAGAAGGGGGTAAATCTTCTGCCTTCCTAGGTTATGGACAGATGCTACACTCCTGACCTAACATACTCACTGTTGTTGAACTGATGCCAAGAATTGTCCTGTCCACACAGTAAAAACTACAGCTTTTTAGGGGTGGATCTGGGGTGTCCAGTCAGCTGTGCATGGTATTTCATCAGATTCTCCATTAACTCTAGTTTGGCCCCTGTCTAGTAGGTGCACTCCTAAAAGGTATATTTAAGTTCAGCTTCATCCAAAACATATCTAGTTCATGCACTTGCAGACTACTCTGTGGTGTGAGCCAAAGTGTGTAAAGTGGACATGTCTTGGGATCACTTGGAAAGCATGCTTCTGAGTCAAAATAAATTGCTAATATAGATGCACCAAATAGAAATATAAATGGTATGGATGCTGCTGCTGCTATGGGTTAGATTGGCTGTCTCTGGATAAGCAATTACCTTGATTTGAATATTAAGAGGCCAGAACTCTGGATATACAAATGAGCACATTTGAAAGTGTTTAACCTGAGTCTGTGTTTTGGGGAAATCTCCAGAACATTTACTTGCTGGTTTTAGCTGCCTTCACTCTCATCTCCTAGTTGCAAATGTTGTGTTCGGTGGTATGTTTCACATATTTTGTTTCAAACTTGCAGTATTTCATATTTATGTTAATGTTTGTCTGCACCCACAAATTTGTTGTACGGGAAAAGTATTCTGTTGCATGGTATAAATATTTGCCTCTAATTAGTCTAGAAATTATTTTGGTACAATATGTTCTAAAGTGATAGTTGGACATTGGAAAAGGGTAACTTGCAATATTCTTTTGTTGGTCAACTAACCATTATTTCAGCTTGAACTTATTGGCAGTATGCTTTCTCACACCACCATTGCTGGTGAGGGAAGAAGTTTGTGGCTTGGATTTATTGCTATTATTTTAAACTCAAAATCTCTGGATCTGTTATTGTTCACCCTGAAAAGACACAGATTATGGTCCTGCTAAGTGAGTTTCAAGGCAGGCATACCATGAAAAATAGAAATTATTCAAACAAAACATACTATGACTTTGGTGATAATTTTTTTTTTGTTATCTTTTTAGGTTTTTAATTTTTCTTTTTTTTGAACTTGGATGAATTTTTCCTTTATTTGACTTTTATCTTTATGGTTGTGGATTTATTAGAGAGAGAGATAAACCTTTTATGTAGCTGCCGGGAATGGTAATCTTATAGGCATTTACATTGGAGACTTCCTCTGTGGGCCTGCATTTTAGCAGCAGCTGATCTGAGCAGATGGAAATTAGAAGCAAGAGGGTTATGCTGAAAATCACACTGTGGGAAGACTCTGAAAAAGATGTAACCTGCCTATTGGACTGTAAAATTGGCCTAGGATGACATGTGGCAGTCTGTCCTCAGTTGCCTAATTCATCCAGTTTGATTGACAATGCTGCAAGATTGAGTAGATATCCTCCATGAGTGTACAATATTATAAAAATTTTGGAAATGCAAAGCAGCATAAAAGGAAACACTCTGGTTACAGCAAAAGCTTCTGTTCTCCTATCTCCAAGGGGCTGAGATCATCTAACAATATGTCTCTATTTTCATCATTGAAAGAGTTCTTGTATATTGAGTGCATGTAGGTATTACTATACTCATAAAAGTCAAGAATTTTATTTTTTTTCCCCAGTTAATGCCACTTTAACATTGTATCTGATGTAGTTACTGTTGTCCTCCAGACCTGTGTATAAATAGATATAAATAGAAGAAAATCACACTGCTGCTTTTACAGTGTGCTGTCACTATTGCTAAATCATTAAAAATGTTGGAGAATTCACAAAGTACTGCAAGTTCTATTTGTATGGTGCATGGAGCTTACATTATGCAAATGAAGCTATAGTTTTCAAATACACTAATCACTGAGTTTATCCAGATGTGCTCAGTGTAAAAAAAGCTAACTGATCTTATTCTCTGAGGAGCACTCTGAGATACTCTTCAAAAGTAATTTGTAGGTGGAAGAGAAGGAAGCTGGTGCTCACATATGCAGGAGCAGCATGGAGTTTTTTTCCCCTTTGTTGTGAAAGATGAGAAGAGTGTCACTGTCAGTGATGGGTCAGCTATGGAGCTGTTTGTAGGAGATGGGAAGAAGTATCAAGTAAGTTTGTAATATTTGCATACTGAAAAGTGCACTGTTCATTTACTCATGCATTTATGCCTCTTAGCTTCTTTGGAGAACTTTACAAAGGCATGAGGTTAAGCAATTCAATTTCAAGATGAGATTTCAAAAAGAAACAAAAATCTTACACTTCCCATTATGCTTGTATTTGATGAGAATAATTTCATTTGTCAGTAGCATCTGAAAAACTAGATAAGTTATGGTATGGAGCCCATAAATTATATTATGTATGATTTAGCTATTTTTATGTTTTCTTTTTCCTCTCAGGTTCTTTTATTTCACATGTCAGATACCCCACAAATAATGTCACCAATGGTATGATGTGATCTTCCCTCTTAAAACTGTGTAAACAAGGATCATTCAAATTTGATAGGAGCGAATGTGTAAGTGAATTTAAGACTTTTCCACTACTATCATCTGTCACATTTTCACATATAAGATCAGGTTATTCATTCACCTCTGATCTCTGTGACTCAAATGATTCTTTACTACCTATGTTTCTTGACTGCTGAAGCGGAAATAGTGTTGCCAGTCACATTTACTTCTGAGATTACAAGTTCCATTTTTCTTTTAATACTAGAGACTTTTGAAAGTCAGTTTTGTTGTGTTTGTTTAGGTTTATAGCATGACAAGTGCCCATCTAAATCGGCAAGGTGCTTCTAATGAATACTTAAACAAAATCAATATATAAAACAAGAAACTTCAGAAGCGTATCACATCAACTCTGTTTGCTTCTAAAGGCATTTTGAGTTTAACTCACATAAGATTTCCCATTAAGCGGAGAAAGATGTGGACAACTCAGAGCCTGTCAATGAGATATCTAAAACTTTAATTTAGACTTCACCTGCTTGAGTATTACCTATTACTACATTTTGTTTAGAGGTTTGGTTATCTTTGTAAATCATATTTCGTATCTATGTACATCTGCTCAAACCACTTTTCACTCCTGACAGTAATGTTCATGCTGTATCAGAGAGGTTGGAGTGAGCGTGTGAAAGCACACTCAGGATGTTTCAGTTCAGTAACTGTACATATCAAGAGCACCAAAGACACAGGTGACACATACTTCTGTGTTGAAGACCATACAGCGCTGTGGGGTACATCTGCAATGACTTTATCTACATTGAAATCTGTGCCATTGCACTTGGTCTAAGGGTTGGTACTAGCCAACATTTAAATTGTATGCTTAATTTTAGTCTGAAGAGAGCTGTAATATTAGTGCTTTTAGTATTCCCCATGCCTATGTAATGGGGAAATTAATTCTTTTTTTAATTCTTAAATCAAAATAATCTCTGCTCATATACTGTCAAAGCTGTATCAGTGTCTCTGTGGGAGCATTCCTAATGCTGAAAGTGTTTCAGGTAGCTGCTGAATACTAGTGACATATTCCAGTTTTCTGGAAAACACTTGTTCTTCATTCAGATTGTCTCATAATCTGTTTAAATACAAATTAAAGTCTGTCAGATAAGAAAAAATACTGCAACGATTAAGATAAACAGAATTATGTTCAGGTTTGTGATTTAAAAACGAAGAGCTGAGCCTTTCTCTCTTGCTCNTTATTAAAAAGAAATAAAGGCTCAAGAAAAATTCCTCCAAGAAACTTTAATTAAGTTATGCAGTTTTCAGAGAGAGGCATCGTGGGCTTGAACAGGCTGGAAGCTTAACTGAGTGTATGACTGCTTTCTGCTCTGAGAACCTTTTATTGGTCTGGGAGTTGCACTGCCAGGCAATTGCTCCTTTACTCCACTGATGGTAATCATGGCTAGTAAAAGATTAAAAGGCTGCCTAATCTTCACACTGCTATCAGTTGCAGTCAACAGAAAAAGTTCTGAAAGGTGATGCACAGTTTGTGAGCTGAATAGGGAACAGTATGCACTTTTTAGTGTTGAATAACTGGTGGTAAACGGAGGAAAAAGGCACTCCTGTCTGAGTGATTTTAAACAGTGAGCTGCTGAAGAGTGCAGCCATTTGGGGTGCTGTTCCCCATGACTGGTGGTGGCACTGCTGAGGATACTCAGGCAGGAGCTGTGTTTGCCATCAGGCAGGTGGGCACCTGCCAGGGGCTATGCAGAGGCCATAGGAAGCATGGGGAGGGCAGAGGCATCTGCAACAGTGACACAAAGGTGGTTTCTACTTGACCTGCTTTGAAATCAGGTCATTCATTTCAAATGAGAATCAGGGTTAAAAACCACATTTGGCTCAGGGATTTTATCTCACCCTTTTCATTTGATTGAAGTTGCTGTTGATCTCCCACCCTGCTCCTGAGCCCCATGCTACAATGTTCCGCCTGCATAGCTGGTGGATCTCCATGTGTCAGCCAGCCCTCACATGTGGGCTTCTGTGGTGACTATGGCACCCTGCTGGCTCTCCTGCCCTGCTGCCCAGCTGTGGCTGTCTCCTTAGGAGGGCCATCTCAGTGGTGAGCAGCTGCCCAGCTAACTTCATTGCTGAAAGGGACAACGGAATATCTGGAGTAGGAGTAGGAGTAGGAGGCAGCTTTATTGTGACCACAGTCAAGGCCCTCAGCTAGTTCTCCAGTACTTAACAAAAAGCAAATGTTTCCATCTGATTTACTATCACCCAATGGCAGTAAAGCATTTGCTGGCAACCTCTGTCTCTATAAACTTTTATCAACCCTGAAACTGTGTAGACCTTGCAATGTATTTGTCCACCCGCTAGCACTAGTTGATATAGGTGTCTGCTTCCAGCAGGAGATCAAAGGTTGTTGATGATCTTTCTGTGGTATTCTCATATTAATCCCTGCAGGAGACATGGTGAAGGTTAGATTTAAAGCATCGATATCATTCAAAGTATATTTCCTGGTCAGAAGTAGTGCCAGCACTGCTGAGCAAATGGTAGGATGTACACAGCAGAATACTTTCTTTACAGGGCAGCAAAAAGCAGAAGGCTAAAATTAAACCATCAAATGTCTGTTACCCATTGCAATTACCTTGTTAGACAGTGTTTCTACTATTTCATTGTATTGCATGAGAGTGTTTTATCTTTAATTCTTTCTTGTGCAGACTGCCTCTTGGAGTAAATGAGTTCGGGTGCTCTCCGGCTCTCCATCTTCTTTTCCTAAGAGAATCAGTATTTACAGATGTGCATGACCTTGTCAGAATTTATGGTTGCTGGTACAGGCAGCAGGGCTGTAGCCATAATTCCCTCCAGAGAAGGCAGAGGAGTTCAAGTGTTTGGGGTGACACACAGGGCCATGGTGACTTCTGCAGGAGTGAGGAGTAGCACCAATATCTCCTTTACTCATTGCAGTCACTTTTGTTGTAGGTTAAAGATGATGTAATTCTGAGCTGCATGTTGTCAGTGTTTTAGTCCTTGAATTACTGCTGCACTTAAGTGACAATATCTCAAGCCATTGAAAATGTATACATCTTATTCTCTTGGACAGCTGCCACTGTTAAACTGAGTAGTGAAGGTTTTCTCATGAGGATTAGAGCTTGCTGGAAGCCTTACAACATTTTCCTCTGAAATATGTAAATTTGTCAGATAGCAATATGTTCTGTAGAAATCTTTTCTGTACTTGTGAGTTTCCTCCAAAGCATGAGGAGAGTTCCAATGAAATCTACCAGATAAGTCTGCCAAGCTGTGGGACCACAAAAGCATTGATGGTGCAGTTCTCTGGACATTTGTCATCATACATACACAGTGTTTGAGTTAGGCCTTGCAAATTCTTTGAGTTCTTTGCTTCAAAGGGACCCTGCTGGCAAATTGCTCCACAACAGAGAATTCCAGTGCTTCTGGGTTCCCCTTGATCTGGAAAAAAAATGGGAAGAGCTGTTCTTTAAGTCATTTTCTATTAACATGGCATAGAGTTTGAAAGTCCTAAAGGCCCTCTTCTGCCTTCCATTTTCCTATGGAAGACTCAGCTCTTCAAATGTTGGGATAGCCAATTGATTTAAGTTTATAAAAACAGAAAGAAAAGAAGTCCTAACAAAAAGGAGCTAACAAGAGAGGTGCTACACTGGACCTTGTTCTCACCAACAAGGAAGAGTTGGTGGGGAATATGAAGCTCAAGGGCAGCCGTGGCTGCAGTGACCATGAAATGGTCAAGTTCAAGATTCTTAGGGCAGCAAGGAAGGTGTACAACAAGCTCACTACCCTGGATTTCAGGAGAGCAGACTTTAGTTTCTGCAGGGATCTGCTTGGAAGGGTACCATAGGATAAAGCCCTGATGGGAAGAGGGGCACAGGAAACTGCTTAATATTCAAGGATCACCTCCTCCAAGCTCAGGAGCAATGCATCCCAACAAAGAGCAAGTCAGGCCTGCATTGATGAACAAGGAGCTCTTGGGCAATCTCAAACACAAAAAAAAAAGACCTACAGAGTGTGGAAATGTAGCCCGGGAGAAATACAGAAAAATTGTCTGAGGAGCCAGGGATCAGGTCAGGAAAGCTAAAGCCCACATAGAATTAAGTCTGGATAAGGGTCATCAAGCGCAACAAGAAAAGTTTTCCTAGTTTTTCAGTGGTAAAAGAAGACTAAGAAAAATGTGGGTCCTCACCAGAAAGAAATGGAAGATTTGGTCAACCAGGATATGGACCAGACTGAGGTAAACGATGATTTTTCTGCTTCAGGCTTTGCTGGCAAGTGCTCTGGTCTCACTGTCCAAGTGCGGAAGGCAAAGGGAGGGACTGGGAGAAGAAGGAACTGCCTACTATAGGAGAAGATCATATTTGAGAAGTTCAAGACTGTTTGAGGAACTTGAACGTGCACAAATCTATGGGATCTGATGACATGTGTCCTGAGGGAATTGGCAGATGAGGGTGCTAAGACACTGTGCCTCATATTTGAGAAATCATGTCAGTCCAGTGAAGTCCTTATGAACTAACTGGAAAGGGGGAAACATGAGCCCCATTTTTAATAAGGGAAAAAAGAAAGACCTGGGGAACTACAGCCTAATCAGTCTCACCTCCGTGCCCATTGAGGTAATGGAACAGATCCTCCTGGAAAGGAGGCACATACATATTACTCACATACTAAGGTATATGGAAAATATGGAGGTGATTGGTGGCAGCCAACTTGGTTTCATCGAAGGCAAATTGTGTCTGACAAATTTGGTGGCCTTCTATGACACAGTTACAGTGTTGGTGGATAAGGAAAGAGCAATTGACATCATCTACCTGGACCTATGCAAAACATTAAACACTGTCCCACATGACATCCTGGTCTCTAAATTGGAGAGACATGGATTTGACAGACGGACCACTCCAGGGATAAGGAACTGTCGGATGACCTCACTCAAAGAGTTGGGGTCAACACTTCCATGTACAAGTGGACAACAATGAGGAGTGGCATTCTTCAGGGGCTGGTACTAGGACCAGTGCTGTTTAACATCTTTGTCAGTGACAGAGACGTGGGATTGAGCACACTCTCGACAAGTTTTCCAAAACCCATCTATGTAGTGCTATTAACATGCTGGAGGTGATGGATGCCACACAGAGGAACCTGGACAGGCTTAAGAAGTAGACCTGTGCAAACCTCAAGAAATTCAACAAGGCCAAGTGCAAAGCCCCTCATATGGATTGCTGCAATCTGGAGCACAGTTACAGGATGAGCAGAGAATGGATTGAGAGCAGCTCTGAAGAAAACCTGGCAGTATTGGTGGATGAGAAGCTCAAGGTGAGCTGACAATGTGTGCTTGCACCCCAGAAAGCAAACTGCATCCTGGGCTGCATGGAAAAGAATCATGACCAACAAGTCAAGGGAGATGATTATGACCCTCTGCTCCACTCTCATGAGATCCCACCTGGAGTACTGTGTCCAGCCCTGGAGGTCCCACCATAAGAAGGACACAGACCTCTTGGAACAAGTCCAGAGGAGGGCCACAAAGATGATCAGAGGTCCAGAGAACCTCTCCCATGAAGACAGGTACAGAGAGCTGGGTTTGTTCAACCTGGAGAAGAGAAGAATTCAGGGATACCTTATAGCAGCCTTTCAGTACCTAAAGGGGGCCTACAGGAGAGATGGGACCCTTTATCAAGGAGTGTAGTGGTAGAACAAGGGGTTACGGTTTTAAACTGAAAGAGGGGAGATTTAGATTAGATATTAGGAAGAAATTCTTTCTTGTGATGGTGATGAGGCACTGGAACAGGTTGCTCAGGGAAGCTATGGATGCCCCATCCCTGGAAGTGTTCAAGGCCAAGTTGGATGGGGCTTTGAGCAACCTGGTCTAGTGGGAGGTGTCCCTGCCCATGCCAGGGGGGTTGGAACTCTTTAATGTCTTTAATGTCTTTAATGATCTTTAATGTCCCTTCCAACCCAAACCGTTCTATGATTCTATGATTTTAATTCTTAAAAATTATATTAAATTTTCTCAGTTGTATTTATGCAGGAATCCTGATTTACATCAAAAAGCTATATTTAAAAGCCAAGATAAAGAAGTCCATATGTGATGAACATGCCAAGTTCTGACCAATTGTACCAAGGTAGCTGTTTTCTGTACTTTCCTAGAAAACCCATCTCTATGGAGTCCTTCTTTCAGGACCCAGATCTTGGGACTCAGTTAAGACCTGGGTTCACCATTAGTCTGCCTTTGAAGTAATAAAGAGCAAGATGTAGTTTATGATCCTCATACAGTTGTTTTATGACAAGTCATTTGCCTAGTTATTATGGTGAACTGGATCTGACTGATTGGTGGTGAAGAAATGGAAGCAGATGGTGGAGTCTGGGCAGAAAAAAAAAATATTTCTGTGTTAGTATCCCATTGCTTTCACTCCATATGCAGCAAATTTCCAGTCTTAAACACATTAGTTATCCCATCCCATCCCAATCCAGCAAAGTAGTTAAGCTTTTGCTTAAGTCATATTGCTGTCAGTCTGATTTAAGCAGCACTTAAGCAAAGCACATTCTAAATGCTTATATGACTTTGAAGGGATTGAAACATGTGCTTAATGTTCAGTGCAGACTGGTATGTTTTGCTGGATAAAACCTTTGAAAATAGAAAGGGACTGAAGCTATTTTTCTGTGTTGTACCAGTGCTTATTCCTGCATATATACTGGTGCCTGTTAGAATGGGACAACATTACTTCAGATGGAGTTCAATAAGATTGCTCTCATATATCAACTTTTCCAAGTTCATAAACATCTAAAGGAAGGAAATTCCATTGCTGAAGTAAGTTTTGGAATGTGTGGTAAACCACAGTTATTGTAGCTGAAATAATAGGAAAAAAAGTGAATTTCAAAACAGCATGTTTTTTAAGATAGTTTTCTCTTGGATAGTTAGCAGGGTCTGAAGAATAGCATGGAAAGGGTTAACTCAAGAAACTCACTGGTACCTTTAACAGTAAATAGAGAGTATTTTTTCATCAGAAACTATGAAGCCAAGAGGTTTCAGTCTGTTTTGACTGGAAAAGTTCAATGATACTTGAATTTACGTTTTAATATGTTTGTATAACATATCCTGTTAATTCTTTTCCAGCTGTGCATAAAAATTGTTTATGAAAATACATTAAACACGTTTAAAGCTCTAATAATAACTTATCAAACTTTATTCAAGCATGGTTACCCAGAAAGTTACTTTTTAAATATTTTTTTTCCTCAAAGGCTGTATTCTGTTGCAGAAGTAGGTTGATTGATCACAAAAACTAATATAGCATTATCGTGTAATGTAGCTATTTGATTTCAATGTGCATTATCAGTAGTATCAGGTCTGATGTTACTCAAAATTTTCATCAATGGTCTGGAAGAAATATGAAATCAAAACTAATTTGCAGGATGACACAAAGATTACTGCAGTGGCAAATGAACAGTGAGGGTTCTCCTGATCACTTACTGGTATACTTTCTTTCAAACATTAGACTTGCTAGAGTTCGAAGCAAATGTATGGATTAGAAATAAGATATTCAGTCCACATCTTAAAAATTGGGGTTTTGTTTTAGTATCAGTGCTGCTGAAAAGAAGAAACACTTGATAATAAATAAAGAAAAAGCATGAACCCTGCATGTGATACTGGGGGAACGTAACTGAGTATGATATAAATTATTATATAAAAGTGGAAATGGGAGCACAAGGTAATTTCATTCAGTATGAGGCATTGTGAAGTTATTAGCAAACTACTTCATAAAACGTAGGGGCCCAGAGTTTTTAAAGGGAAAGTAAAAACGACAATTAATTTATTGAAATTGTAAAAGAATTGCAGAATAATTCAGTGAGATAGCTAAAGCTATCCATCATTTGATTACAGGCAAATATGGATACAATAAAAAGGTACTGTTTGTAATCCTCCACCAAGGATTTGCCCGGTTGATGTGAAAAATTTTATTGCCTCTCCAAAATGTATTCTTTCTATGCTGTGAATAAAATAGAGAAAGTGCTTTTCAGTGTACAGTTCTAATAGATTGTTCTCTCTAGCCATTTTCTCATCAAGAAAGGGTTCTTTAATCTAGGGAAGAAAAAAATAGAAATAGTGTCTAGAAACTGAGCCAAACAAATTCAAAAAGGGGAAAAAACATTTTTAATAACTAGGTGGACTGGATCAATGGGAAAAGTAGAAAAAAAAAAGTCAAGAGACGTTAGAGTACCATTTCTCATTTCTCCCATTCAAAATTGGGTATATATCCAAAACTGTGCTTTAGTCAAAAGCATCCAATTCTTTATCAAGCACCAGAAACTGAGCTACTAAAGGGTAACTTGGTAAAAAAAAATATTTAGGAGGTCCAGAGGTTCAAAATAAATTATATTATAGTCATAGCCAGCATTAAACTGTATGAATTTATTATTTCAGCTGCCATTTTTTTGCCTGCTAGTATCCCACCACATCTCTGCAATTGACTTAACTTCTGATGTTCTGCTCATCAATCAGCAAAGCAGCATTCCTCAAGCACTCATATAAATAGTAGCAAGGCCTCCTAGCTATGTTTTTCTTCCCAGGACTTGTAATTTCCATAGAACAAAAAGCATCAACATTTGTGTACAGTGATAATAACCGTAAAACTACTCATGCAAATTCCTCTTCTTTTTAAAAAGCTGAAAAACAACTTTCCCATAATTATATCTTGTCAGTAATGGTGAGAGTGAACAAAGAAAAAACATTTGTAAATAGTCTCAATAGAAAATCCATGCTATGTCATAGTATTTCATGTTCATTCTCTAAGTACCTGTACCACCTTCTGCCTCTTCATTTGCCAGTTTATAGCCCCAGCTTGCACAGAGTCCTGACCCAGTGAGGCATGTTAAGCATACTGTGGCAAATGAAAATTGGTCTTTGAGTTGTATCAATTTTTATGTCACCGTTTTTTCCACAAATGCATAGGCTCACATTTCCTGAGGGGTTTGATGGTCCTAGGCAAGTCCATGGTGTGTTCCATACCAAAATAGCTCTAACTTATGCTGGGGAGAATTCTTGCCAAGAGTTTGTGAGCTCAGCCTTGTTTATTCTTCAACTTTTTAAAGGAGTGGAAAAGCTGCACTTGTCATACCCTCACATCAATCTGACTGATTGATTGTCTGATAAGAGACAACATATTTATAGAAAAACTTTTATTATATCCATGTAAAAATTAAAAATTCCATTGACCTGTAAGAAACTGTTGCAAAAGAAATCCATAAATCTGATATTGGAAAGAAAGTTTTTACAGATTAAGTTCAAAGAGGAAGCACAAACGAGAATTCAGAAAGTCTAATCTCAAGCTCATGTGCAGTATCTGGCCATATTTGTTATAATGATCCCCAACAGAACTTGAAACTGGAATTACAGTGACACGTTTATTTCTGTTGCTGTTTAAGACTATGTAAAATATGTACCATGTGGTAGTAAAGCATTTTTCAGTATTGACAATTTGAAATCTCATACTTGGATACCTTCCAAGGGTTCATTGTTTCACAGTTGAATCTACAATTCTTCCATAGTAAAACCAAGTTCTTGATAGTGCTTAGGTGAGTGAGATAAATCACTTTATCACAACTGAGGTACAATATCACTTTGATAATTAAATATGCATGTTACAAGACTTTTTTTTATACACTGCTGCTTCTGTCTTAAGTATATCTCTAAGTCATCAGTGTTCTTTATATGCTCTCTTCCGTACAGCTGGAGTTCTTCATTCTCTCTTGTTTATTTTTTCCTGAGCTGTGATTTTCTGTGTAGAAAAGCACAGATATTGATGGATGTGTGTGATCATATTCCTGTAGTCACAGCACAATGATTAGATTTTATTTCCTTGACATTATGGAAAGATGAAAACTTCAGTTTCAGAGTAAAATTCTTCCATTATAACAAAACCTGTGTGAGTAAATACCTAATACAACATCTAGCAATATGAAATGGAATCTGAGAAGTAATTTGGCCATCTTTATTTACTCCTACTGTGGCCAAAGAGTGCATCTTGGTTTGGAAGGTTTCATTACACCAATTTGAGAGTTATCCAGCTTCTTTAGTGGAAGAAAATAGTGAATTCTGCTGCACTTTCAGAAGTAAAATATTATATGAATAATGAATATGAATATGAAATTTTTAGAATATGAAAGTGTACTTGTGTATTAGATAAAGTTATGAGCATGTCTTTAAATTATCTTGTACTCCCACATGAATACTTTAAGCATCTCAGTTTGGTATAGCACAATGCAAATTAGCAAAGCGTTCTTAGTGGTGGTCAGTTTTTAAAAGTTGCAGCTGACACCTCTCCAATAGGCCCCAGGAAGGATGGAGCCAGCACAGCCTCCTTGGACAGCTTGCACTGCTGCCCTGCTGGCCCCACAGGAAAAGCATTTTCCTCACATGCTGCCTGGACCTCTTTTCCTTAGTTCAGCTGATTCCCCTTGTTTCCCTGGCTCCTGCAAGTACCAAGAGTTGTTTTCGGCCCTCCCTAGATCCATCTTTGCCCCAGCTGAGCCAGCCTGTCCCTAAACTTTCTTTCTGGGACCGGTTGTATCAGCTGAATGTCCACAAGTCCACGGGACCTGATGGGATTCATCCCAGAGTACTAAGGGACCTAGCAGATCTCATGGCAGGACCCTTCTTGATCATCTGCGAAGGTCTTGGGAGTCTGGGGAGGGCTCTGATGACTGGAAGCTAGCCAATGTTATTCCAGTCTACAAAAAGGGCATGAGAGATGACCCAGGGAATTACAAACCTATTAGTCTAGCCTCATTTCCTGGAAAAAACTATGGAGAAGATTATACTGCGTACTACTGAAAGGCTTTTAAAGGATAAAACAATCATCAGGCAGAGTCAACAAAGGGAAGGTCCTGTATAGCTAATTTGATATCTTTCTATGATATGGTCACCTGCCTAGTGGATGAAGGGAAGGAAGTAGATGTAGATTTTCTAGATTTTAGTAGTGCTTTTGATACTGCCCCTCACAGCATCCTTCTGGACAAGTTATCCAACTGTGGGATGAGAAGATTCACATTGCACTGGGTGAAGAACAGGCTGAACACTGGGTCTCAAAGGGTTGTATTGAATGGGTCTCCATCTGGCTGGTGAATGGTCACCAATGGTGTTCCTCAGGGTTCAGTTCTAGGGTGTTTTCTTTAATATGTTTATCAACAACGGATGCAGGACTTGAATGCATGATTAGCAAGTTTGCTGATGATACCAAATTGGGAGGTGCTGTTAACTCTCTTGAGGGACAAGAGGTCTTGCAGAGGGATCTGGAAAGACTGGAGCATTGGTCTATGATTAATAGCTTGAAACTTAACATGCTGAAATTCTGCACCTAGAATGGACTAATGCTCAGTTCTTCCAGCATTCCAGTTTGATTCTGTTCAGTATAATCTGGATTTCTGGAAAATTCTGGCACAAATTGTCAGGTAATATAAGCACCTCAGTGTTATCATTGGAAACATTGCTTTCCCTCCTCCTGAATGTAAACCAAATGCCCATCATGCAAGCCATGACCAAAGGACTAGTCTGTAAGCGTATTACTGTGGGGGATGTCTCGGTTTCCTCTGTGATACACTACTGTGGTTATATAACACATAATTCGGGTGTGCAAGATCATTTTTCCTCAGTACTTGCTGGCTTTATGTCAAGAAGGGAAAGCCTTTCTTCCTATCCCACAATACTCTACCTTTCCATTTTTCTTTCTCAACAGATTTTCCCTGTAGCACTTTTTTATTTCAGTATTTTTTTCTGACCTATAAGAACACTCACTGTACCCTGTGTTATTCTTTTGTGTAGTAGATGGTAGTATCACTTCTGCAGTGCTGGTATAGCCAAAATAATAAATCTAAGACATTGCAAATAAAACTCTGTTATAATAAAATAAAATAAAATAAAAACCCAGATATTTAAATGTAGAAACTTAGCATTTGTATATTTATAAAATTTTCAATGTTAATTCTACTTTTGTAATATTACTATGAAATATGCTAATCTCATTTTGTAATGAGGGATATATATTTCTATAGCCTCAAATTTGAAGAGTTTTACTAGAGACAAAATTACATTCCAAAATGGTTTCACCTTTGGGTGGTTCTTTTCAGTTCATTTGTGTTGCTTTTCCTATGACTGTTGCTTAATTAAACCAGAATCTTACTGCTCTGGGTGGGAAGTAAGCTTGTCTTTCCTTCTGTGATTTCTAAGTATACTCTTATTCCTTGTCAACAAGCATACCTATCAGATTATACTAGGTACTAGATTGACATTGTCATACCTAAAAAACTGTTTCTTCTTCCAAATAATACTAATAGAAGTTACAGTCTGAGGTAATTCAATAAAGACAAAAGAAGGTTGATTAAGGAAATATTTTTAGGGCATATTCTGCTCTGAAATTTATTTTCACTTCCTTCTTTAGATCTAGAAATAGGGGCAAGATCAAGAGAAGACAAAAGGTAAGTTTAAGAAGATGGGGTGAGGGGAAGGGAGAGGGAGAAGAAAAGAAAAATAAAGTTAAAAATATTCAGACATCCAACTGATTAATTTTTCCCAGTTTCTTAAGACCCTATCAGCACTTTTGTTTCAGCTCACATGGGCAGTGTGCTTCCTTCACTGCCACAGAGCCATTCTGATAATGGCTCACAGTCCTGAGTAATGTGCCCTAGGCAATCCCACTAAAGCAGGTTTTGGGGAGTTGGGGATAAAGCAGAGGAGTTGGGCTAGATGATTTCTAGAGGTCCCTTCCAACTCTAACAATTCCGTGATCACTCAGGATCCCAGGCCACATTCTTCTCCTGCTTTCAACAGGACACTTTTTATAAGATCCCTTTTGTGGAAAGCCACAAATATATTTTTTTGCACATTCAGAGAGAACCAGTTTGAGGAGAGGAAAGTAGCAAAATCATACAGCAGGCTATGTCTCTGTATAGACTTTGGAGAGAAAACTGAATCTTCAGTCTCAATATTTTTATTTGCAAATGGTTACAGTTCTGATAAAGCAAGTATCTTTACCCTATGAAGTGACAGGTCCAGATAGCTTGCAAATAGTTTGAAAGAAACTGCTGCTGGCAACTGAAACCTTCCCCATCTTTTAATCAGTTTTCAAACAATTAGAGGATTGTGCTACAGATCTAAAGATCCCATCCCTGAAGACGACTCGTGCAGAGAGTCAATATAACCCTACAGGATATAGTTCTGAGATTTCTAATTTAAAATAAAAGGAGGAAATTACTTCCAAAACCAAGTGTTAGCCTCACTAAAACACATTCTTAAAAGTTAGGATATGCCAGCATTATGACTATAGCCTATGCAAATCTGATTGATTCCCCTGATATTAATTATAGTCGTGTGATTTTAAATTTTTTTTTTTTCCTCTCCAAGAACCACTCCGTATCTACATAGGACAAATAAGTTTCAGGAACAGTTTTGGCTAGTCCAACATTAAGTAGAGAAGCACACCTTATCTCACCCTGCAGAAGTGTTCTGAAGACTGATTTTTTCAATATGTAGAAAGTATTAAAATATTAGAAAGACATTACCTGAGGAAAAACCTTGAAGAAATTAATTATGTTGTCCTTGGTCCAGGATTTGAATGATGTATACAAAGATGTACAAAGCCTTTCATTGAATAGTGTTGATAAACAGAAATACTGAGTCCCTGCCTACAAAGTGAATGTTGCAGCCCATGTATCAAATGATCAAGTAATTGCAAACTGTTTAATGATTTGTAAATATGGGAGTGGAAGGAATACTGTTCAGGAAGCCTTAATTCTGACACATCATAATGTGATTTTGTAACCTTAAAATTTATTCCACTGGTGTGGTGTCTTTTTTTTTCCATGTAATTTGTATGGATATTGGATTTACACCAAACAGACTTGTGTCATCGTTCAAAATTAGAGATGTATTTATGATGCAGTTTCAAATATTATTAGAAATGAAAGTTGGTTAGTATCAGAAATAAAAGACAATCTAGAAAAGTAGTTATATAAAGGAGGTTGGAATTTTATCAAATAACATAAATATTGTTGGTCAGATAAGAAGATCTATCTCTAGAGGCAAATAATAGACGTCCTAAATAACTAAGCAGACAGCGTCCTTCCCAGCCTCCCTCTGTATTGCCTTCTCACTTTTAGCAGCAGATAAGTAAGAAGTTAAGAAGTGACTTTTAGTTTGGTCTTTCAGCAGACTACAGCCACTTCTTATGCATCACTATTCCTTGTGGCATTGTGGAAAAAAGAGAAAAGCTGCCCCAAGCTGCCCCCACCAGACTCTGCATTCTCATGGTCTCATTTTTGCTAATTTAGTTCTTAATAGCTCTCAGGAACCTGGTTTTCCTTTCTTCACAAAGCTGGGAATTTCATCTGCCAAACTGCAGTAGCCCCTCGAGTGCAGCATGATCCACCTGCTAGTCCATCAGCATAATGAGATGCCACTATAACCCTGCAATTAATACAGAAATGATGGAACATCCAGAGGCAAACAGCATATATTCCCATTAATGTTAAGGGTCTGAATGAAGTACAGACAAGCATGTGAAATTAGACTAGGGCATCTGGTAGGAAAAGCTGGATGGGTGGAGAGACAGGCTAGGCATCATTAAAGATGTTTGCTATGTTAAGAGGCACCCTTCTCTCCCTTTACTTGAGAACAATGTATCCTAGCTCAAATTGAAATAAAAGTGTGTTTCTTTGCTCTATGCTGGCCTTCAGTTTAATCCCAGCCTCCAGCAAGGCAAGTCTGTTGATGCAAAACAGGACAAAAAGACTGAGTACGGCTGAAAGATTTTCCTATATTAACAGGAACCCGTGGTGCTTTGGTTCAAGTCACTGCTACAGAAAAACCTGGATCATGAGCTCAGGATCGTGTCCTGGCACCACACTAAGGTTTGAATTTAACAGATGAATCTGAAAGGCTGTGCTTCCCTACTGTTTCTTTCTTTTCACTGTGTTTAACATAGCTTTTTATATTTATAGTGTCTTTAAATTTTCCCACAGCAATGACCAGTAAAAGCTTCTATTAACTGTAATAACTCTTTATTTTTCAGTTTTATAACAGTCTGCAATTAGAAGCATCCTCAGTTTCTTTGATTAGCAATAGAGAGAGAGAGACATAAAGCTTTTAGCATGTTACCAGAGAGTGGGAATTCAGGAAACTATCCACCACACGTACCCTGTGTGGTGTATCCAAGATGTATCCACTGTTTGTCTCCTCCTAGTCTCTGGATGCTTTGTCAAGTTTAGACTTGACAAAAGTCAAGTTAAAAGTTTAGACTTTAATGCCACTCTTTAATGTGTGTATCACTAATGTGTGCATAAATTGTCTTGGTGGGACTCTGGTCTCCCTAGGGCTACAAGGAATTGTAGTATAAATGATTTGTAAAATATTAGTCACGCACAGTTCAAAACACAAGGTGAAGGGGGAAAGAAAGATACTTGAAACTTCACATAGAAACTAGAATGGCAGAGTCTGCCTAGCTATAGAAAGAAAAGGTTGATTATGACCTGCTCCTTGATAGTATTGCAGGGTGTGAGTAGAAGGTTAACAAATGTAGTGACCCAAATGAAACACTGTTCTCCCTAGATCTAGTGAACTGTGACAGATTTTTTTCTGTTACTCCTGACTTTGCAATAAAGGCTGACATTCAGTTTTTTACATCTTCCTCCACCTTCTGGGGCATTCTGGGTCCCCTAGATCAGTTGATGACGTTGACTTGGTATTTCAGAATATTTTTCTTATGGGATTAAGTGAGACCTTTAATCTTCAGTAGTGATGAGCAGCTGATATTGAAGTAGCTCATCTGGTAATCTTAAAGAAGAACTCAGTTTGGTATTTTTCCTTTCCTATCTGCCATCCTGCAATTCTCTTAAATAATTCAGAAAAGGGCTGTGTCAAACAACAGAATTAAGGAAATTGGTGAAAAGACTTAAAAAACATGTTGCTTGAGTTAACTTTTTTAGTTCATTAATTTCTTTCCCTATAGAGAAAATGTTGACCTAACACTGAGTTTTAGTTCACTTTGTGAACTGTCGCAAATGCCCTGTTCACATCGTTCACATAATGCACAGAGTAATGGTGAAATTTCCGATATTGCAGAATTGTTTATAGATGAATTTTCAGAATAGAAATTTACAAAAATATCTTAAGGTCATACTTAATATTTTGATGCAATGAAAACTCATTAATTAACCAGAAAACTCAACAGTATTTTTGATAATACTACGGCTATCACTTTATCAGATCATTAAAGTGGTTTTGTATAGACACATATATATGCATGTATGCTTGTGTGTGCTCATAGTTCTAAATTCTTCAAAATTCTTAATTTTTACATCTTGTCCATCCAGAGGTAGTTATTTTCCTCAGGCTGTGGCTGTTCCTGTCTCTTACTCATCTATACTGTTTTGAGCATCATCTGACAAAATAAGATATCAGTATGATGCATTTTTACTGGCTTAACAAATAAAGGGAACAACAAGGAACCTGAAATATCAAGTACAGCTTGGTCTATCAAAAGTAGCTATATTCCATTACTGTATTAAGGGCCTCAAAATCTTTTATGTTGCACATCGAACAAAGAGTGTTTAACTTTAGGGGAATACCATTCTTACTATTTTACAGACCGAAAGATCTGAAAAATATGTAAAATATCTACCGCAAATCAAATGGAAATATTTGGTGGAACAAGGACCTGTACAATGAACTTCTCTCCCATATGCCACTGAACATTCATTCTTTTGTTATTATATTTTTCCGTTCTATTCTTTCTAAGACACAAAAAACGCAAACTTGCTTTCTAGCAGTTCTTAGCCATAAGAGATGACAATGTCCTTTTTACTATATCTTGCTTTGGATATAAGTTTTTGATCAAGTTCTCAAAAACTGGTCAGTTATTCAAGTTATGTCTTTTTTCCTAAGTGATTACCTGACACAGTCTGCCAGAGAGGATAGATTCCATTCCTACTCTGAGTTTCCTATTGCTTATCCCTTATACCTGTATGTGAAATTTTGTTTTCTTTGCATGAACCACAATTTTTAGTGAATGTACACCAGCCAATATATAAGTAAAAGTGAAGGCTTGGCGGCATGGGCACAGGGTTCATTGAGGGAACTCAATTCCCACCAAAATGGGTGTTCTCAGACATTCTCATCCTACTTCCTGCTGATTCCTCCTATCAGATAAACAAACCCAATAAATGTTTCTCTTCTTCACCTGATAGTGCTTTGGGCATGATTCAGATGCCTGTTTTTAGTCTGTGGTCCATGTTTGCCCGATGAACCTACTGAAGCTGTATTTGAAGACAGAGAGGAAAAAATTACATTTATTCTTTTTACATAAAGCCAACAGACAATGCCTAAATCCCACTCAGTAGTGCTATTTTAGGGACTGATCTTTCTGAAGTCAATAGAATTAAGAATTACTTTATTTGGATTATGGAGATTTGAACTATGACAAGATAAGGGACCAGCTGGCTCAGGAAGTCTACATCATGTCTCAGAGTCTAATTAGAAATCTTTTTGGACAGTTTTGTCCCTGTGTAGATAAAGTGTATTTTCTCATTGTAAAACTATATGTCAGGGAATGACTGCCTTCATGTGGCATCGCTGTAAAAAATGCAGTAACACTTGACAAATGTTACAAGATAGTACTTGCATGGACAGGGAGACAAAAATCTGCTTCGCAGGACAAGGAATAGGAAAGGGAAAGGACCACTCTCCGAGGATGTACTGGTGTACTCCTGCAGAAGGTCCAGGCTTGTAAAAATCCTGCGACCAAAAACTTGGAAAGCACAGAGGGCTCACAAACCCCTGCTGAATGCCAAAACTATCCTTCTGTTCTGTGTTGTTATAGTTGTTTGTAGCAATTAAAAATAAGAATAATAGATCACAAAAACATGTGGAACGATATTTATTGCTGTTCTACATAGTTATATTTCCACAAGGCCAATCCTGATATGTGTCTTGCTGCTGTAAAAATACAACTGACAGTTTATTATCCCCATTACAGAACATCCTTCATTATTTATAGAGATTATGAGTAGAAAGACAAATGACTTCTGTTCTTTCCAGAATCAGTAATAAAGTGATAACACTTTCTGTTAACAATCAGCTCCTTTCTTACCCCTTGAGCTTGCTGCTTGTTTATCTATTCATGGGGTTTCATAGTCAGTTCGACAGCCTGCACCATTGTATTTATTAGCTGTCACAGGTTAAGGATGGCTTTTTGTCCACTTCTGTTTTCCACTCTAATGATTGTAGTAATAAACAAAGTATTTATTGAAATTAATGAATTCAGTTATGTGTTTTGGTTGTCTTTTTTAAGCAGCCGCACAAATATTTACTTTAGTGTATAGCCTATTTTAATAGAATATATTATCTGCTGACAGACCATAATGATCATACTTCTTCCCAAACCAGTGGTATGGGGCTAATCCTTAAACTGTTGTCTTTATTAGACAAATACTCAGAATGGTTCTTTGATGTATATTGCACAATGATTATTCATAAAATAAAGTATTATTTCTTAATGACTCTGCATAACTTAGACATTAATGCTATGAAGATGATATTCAAGCTTTCAAGTACTCATTCTCTGATAATGTTTCCTGTTTATGAGCCTCACAGAGGAGCCTCTGCACAGTATTCCAACAATCCATGTAAAAAGATAGCAAAATTTTTCAGTCTAGTGCAGATACAAGCAGTAAAAATCATGCTAGGAATCCAAGGATACGCCGATTGAAATTAACAGTGAGAAACACATTTCCGTTCTGGGGAAAGGCAAGCAGAAACTGAAAGAAAGAATTTTAATCAAACAGGGAGCTGGATATTGTCTATGGTTTGCTTCAACTTGTGCCTTTAAAATAAAATGCACGCTTCTAGATAAGGAACCTAGTTTATGCTTTGAGCCACTGCTGAGTACATGAACCATTGCATTATTCAGTGATAGCACAGTAAATATTAATTTGCACAGCGGCTATATTTTTGGTGAAGCATCAACAGAGCAGAACAAGTTGAATCTTACAGTAATTAGAAAACATAGCAAGTTCATGGTGATGAAATGTGAATGTTTCAGTGGACTTTAGAAAAAAGTTAATGCACAATGTACAAGAAAGTCAGTCTTGACAGCCATTCTTGACAGTAAATCTAATGAATGGGAATTGGATTGGAAGGCTGAATTTGGCTTTACTTTTGTTATGCCTTTGCTTTGTCTATGATAGCGAAGAGAACAGCAAAAGGACTTTTTATGCCATTTTCACTCTTTGCAGTACTCAGAATAAATGACTGCATCTCTAGTTTCCATTTGTTGGTTCTTTTTGCTGTTGTATCAGTATAAAAATACTGTCAGTTTGGACACAAAGATAATGACTGTAAGTATAATAAGTCATTTTTGTTTGTTGATGACTGGCTGCTGTGTTTGGTGGAAGGTCCTTAAACATCAGTTCTTTTTTCTTATTTAGGTGTTGATGGACCCTCATAACCCACATTTTAATTGCTGTTCTAGTAGCAGAAATGGACTGAGCAGTGGTGTTGTCTTGTTTCATGGCTTTCGTTGGCATTTGCACACCCACCTGCTTAATTCGAAGTAGATTTCAAACTACTTTGCTGAAGAATGAGATGTAGTTAAGCAATAGTACTGCATTGTAGAGGTTCTGAGTTAAGGTCTGTATCACGTTACCAGATTAACCAGATTATTTTGTACAAATTTATGTTGATCAGCACTGCTATGTGTACACTGAAGTTAGCATTAATTGAAAATGATATGTTAATTTCATTCAGTTACAAGCTTTGTCCTAAAGCCAGAAATAATGTGGTGGTACTATGTAATCCTTAACATCTGAGGCAAGATTCATTAGCCTGAAGACAAGATTTTGCTGTTGCCATTCAGAGGCTATTACCTTCATACAGCATTGGTCTAGGGCCTGTGAGTGTATCAGACTGAGGTAGTAGATGTACAGGGTCTCTAGAGAACATGCTACTGAGAGCAGTAGGCATAATTCTTGTGCAAGTACTCATTGTGCAAGTACTGTTGCTACTTGCAAGAAATCAAAGTGAAGTCAAAATGCAAGAGTACCATGTTCCTTACCTCTATTTTTCCCGTTTTCAAGAGCTTAAGGATACTCTCTTTTTCTACTCCTTTTTTTCCCCTCATAATATGAACTGCTGCAGGTGGACTGTATAAATACCCAGGGTTTCACAGTTATGACGTACAAGTAATGTCATATAAATAGGTGTTAATGCAATAAATATTTGAAGTATTGGACTAGGTCAGAGATATTTTTTTAAGCTATGAGAGCTTGTCTAAAAATATTGAACTCTCTTCCCCTAGAGAGTGTTTGCATTAAGTTCAGGGGGAAAAAAAGGATATTAAGATTCAATGCAGAAGCTACGCTCTTCATGCCAATGGAGAGTCTATATAATCTGCTGTGTGCTTTGTAAAATACGTTATGGTGCAAAGACATTGTAGAATGACTCTTAGCATTGGATTTTGCTTGCATTTTAAGTACCTAAACCTGCTGTTTCTAAACAAATGGGGAGGAAAAAAAGGGAAAATAAAAAAGCCTAGGGGGTTATGGTAAATTAAGGTAGAGCAGAACTCCCAAGACTGCTATTTCACCAACTTTTCAAAACAAGAGAACACAAAGGATTTTCACAAATTAAAATGTTAAAATAATGGATTGTGACTTGAAAAATGGAGAGAAGGCAATCCAATTACTGAAGCTTAGGAAACTATTAAGCAAGTATGTCAATCTTATTCCAAGACAAAGTAGGGGACCCCTTTAAAATTTAAATAGCATCCTCTGGAGTTTAATTGCAAATCATCTCACTTAGAATGCATTGAAGGTTTATATTGGAAACGGTCCTAGTATTGAGTCATTTGGACTATTCGCTTAAGATGTCTGCACAGTAAGTTCCAATGTATAAAAGTTATGACTTGCAGCTATTTTAAAACCAGACTTGTTAAGATCTCATTTTCCTTTTTAAACTTGACATAACTGGAGGCAAAAAATGTAATTGAATCTTACACATCTTTGGGAGGGGCAGGGGGGTAAGTAGGAGGTTAAATAAAGGTTACACTATAGTGGTTTCTTCTGCAGGAAAATGTGGTGTTTTTTTAATGAGTGCTCAGTATGGTCTAGTGAGAATTTTCTATTCCTGCCCACTTACAAATCATTTAGTGGCCAAAAAAGACCTTGCAGACCAGGCTGGAAAAAAGGATAATTTGCTGAAAAAAACCCAAAGATATTCAAAAGATATTCAAAAGCTTCTTCTTCCTTTGAATGTGCTCATTGAAGTTGATTGAAGCCCCTCCCTACTCCAGCAATTCAAAACAATTTGTGAATCTCAAGTCAGTAGAAATATACAGGCTGAATTTTGACAGGTATCTCTATTTTTTAAATTCACAGGGCTCCCTATGTCATAACTATAGTGCAGATACCATGAAAACAGCTTCCATGATGTAGGAATGTTGTGTGATCTCCACTTGGGGTGATTTAAGCTTTTCTCATTACTGAACACAGCTTTATGTTCTCACTCTTTGCCCCATAGTTTAGACATTTGAAAATAAGAACTAAGCATGCTGATGATTGCACTTAGGATTGCTAAGGTGAATCTGTATTCTCCACAAAGCCTGTGATAAGGATGTTTCTTCTTTCCTCTGTTTTTCTTCTATTGGGTCAAAGGTTACTCAGCTACTGTCATTCTTGAAAACTTCTGTATCACCTTTCATGTTAACCTTTATGATTCTTAAAATGTGGTTCTTTTTCACATGCAAAGGGTAGGAGTAAAAAAAAACATAAACTGTGTAACACCACCTTCTACCACTTGATGGTTTTGTTCATTTGTCTTCCAGAGGCTACTGAGCAGGAAGTGTCGATTCTCCAGTTTGTTTATTTGTAAAATTTTTTTATATATTCTTCTCACCCTTCCCGTCCATAGCATATTGCTTAGAGTATCGTAGCAGTTCATACTCAGAAGTTGTGCTTCTGAGTTATGGCAACAATGACTATGGCTGTTTCTTTACATAAGCTAAGTAACCCACCAAAAAAGATAAGTGTTTGGGATTTTTTTTTTAATGATTTAGTTTGTGTAAAAGATGCTGTCTAGGTATGTTTTCTGTGTGAGATAGATTGGTGTTCTTTCCCACCCCTCATCTATATTGGATAGCCAATTAATATGCAATGTATAGCTTCTTGGAATAAAAGACCTTGTAACTGCTTACCATTTTGATATACCACATGAAACAGAAAACAAACACACTCCAAGGATACATTAGCACAGACTGATCTGACATAAACCAGGCCTTATGTAAGCATTTTAATTTCTACGTTAAAAATGTAAAGGTGTTTTGTCTCTTTATTTTTAACAACATCAACAAACTTTTTAATAAAGTACATAACATTTTTTAAAGTACAGCAGCTGTCAATACACCATCACTAGTAAGATGGCATTTAAAAATTCTCCTACCAATTTGGTCTATTGTTTTCATTTAAAATAGAAACATATAAACTGTCTTGATTTCTAGGCTTGAGGTATCATCAAATAATGAAGACTGTAGAAAAATGTTTTGTATTCCCTTCTCTGTTCTTCTCCTCAGTTAAAATGCCTTGTGAAAACAGTGATTGTTCAGGATGTGATTTGCCAGGAGCTCAGATGTCTTTCCAGATGACTTGGTGTGCACAGGAGGAAGAAATAACCTTGCCAGCTAGTCCCAAAGCTGTCACTGCTCATCACTGTAAGTCTTTAATTGTATTTGCCATCTTCAGTCATTGAATACTTATGACAAAAGAAGGTAGAAAAGTATTATTTGTAGGTTATGATGTAAATGAAGATTCCAAAAATAATTATGATGCATAAAGAATTTATAGTGTTAAGTTTGAGTTGAGAAAGCCTCTAGTTTCAGCATCACTGAATCTGAAAAACTGCTCATTTAATACGTTCTAAGGAAGAAAAAAAACCTATATTCACCTACTCTATAGAGTTAGCCCTCACATCCCAGGAATCCTGATCCAAGCTACCTAGAAGAAGCTGAACTACCATGGTGGCTCAGGACAGTCACTGTTGGCTGTATGTCTGTGTCCTGGTTTGAGGTAAAATAAAGCAATTTTCTGTTTTATAATTTTACTTTCTTAGCTAGGCCTCTTCTAACTAACTGATCTCTGAAATTAACAGAACATTGTTCAGAACTGTTTCGTCTTTCAGTGATAAGAACTGATTATAATAAGGAGTTGTATGCAGAGAGGCCCTTGCTTATACTTACTGATATAACAACCAAGGTCAGGTAATTTTGTCATTTGCCTCGCTGGAGGTTCAGAAGCAGAAAAGCGTAAAGGGATCCCACCTGCAAGGAGGGATGGACAGGCCAGGTGACCCAAAACTGACCAACAGGGGTATTCCATCCTATCCGCATCATGTCTCTTATAGAAGGATCAAAGAGTCAGCTCTCCTCCTTCGATGGCAAACATCCAAGGAGGACCCTGCCTGTTCTCCTGCCTTTGATCCTTATCTGAGTGTTCCTGACTCCAGATCTGGAATCCAGCTCCTGTTGATCACAAAGTCCAGTTTGGGACTTTTCCCGATGCCTGCTGGTGACATGGTCGTCATCCTGGGAGCTTGATTCAGTTTTGTATATACTGTATACTCCCTTTTTTCCCTTTTTCCTATATTTCCTTTTTATTATTTGTTATATTATTATTATTATTTATATTTTCATTAAAGTAGTTAAGGTTTTTTCTAAACTCTTGAATCTCTTTAATTTCTTCCTCTCCTCTCTTTTTCTTAAAGGGGGGAGGGGGGACATCATCTGTCTTTTCTGATTAGGTCAGAACCACGACAGTTTGAAAGGAGTGAATTTAGGAATAGCCTAGGCTACAAATCAAGAACTCTACCAGTAAATAAAACAAGTCAGAGACTTTTACTGCCACTAGGTCAGTGAAGACACATTTTCTCTGCCTTTAAGCAAGCTGCCCTTGGCGTGTGCCGTCCCCTGTGGTGTTCCTAGACTTTGGTTGGGAGAGTGAAAACTGACACAGGCCAAACCACTGTCACAACTGGATAAAAATTAAACAGTGTGCATGGTCAGTACTTCTACTCATAACATGACCTTCTTTTTAGGTGGACTCTATGAACATGTTCTTGCTCTGCAATACAGCAAGATCCTGGTTACCTCTTCCTGCAAAGTTGCATCACTAAATACAGTATTAGAAAATGACTTGCTGGCAGCAGGCTTAATAGGAGTCAGCAGTGTGCCCTGGAAGCCAAGAGGCCAAACTATATGCTGGGGTGCATCAAACACAGTATAACCAACTGGTCAAAAGAGAGGATTATCCGTGGTATTCAGTGTTGATGCGGCCTCACTTTGAGTACTGTGTGTAGTTCTGGGTCCCAAAGTTTAAGAGGAATGTGAAGGTTCTTGAATGTGTCCAAAGTAGGGCAAAAAGCCCAGTGAAAGGGCTGGAAGGCATGTCCTGTGAGGAACAGCTAAGCACTTTGGATTTGTCTAGTTTGGAGACAAGGAGGCTGAGGGGCAAGCTCATTGCTGTCTACAGTTTCCTGAGGAGACAAAGTGGAGAAGGAGGTGCTGATTTCTTCTCCCTGTTATCCAGTGACAGGCATGGGAATGGTTTAAAGCTGTGCTAGTAGAAGTTTAGACTGGACGTTATCCTGGCATTTCTTTATTGAGAAGGTGGTGAAACCCTGGAATGGGCTTCCTAGAGAGATGGTCAATGGTCAATGCCTCAGGCTGTCATTAACATACATTTAGACAATGCCTGAACTTTTGGTCAGCCCTGAACTATTCAGGCAGTTGGACTGGACAGTTGTAGGTCCCTTCCAACCAAACTATTCTATTCTATTCTATTCTATTCTATTCTATTCTATTCTATTCTATTCTATTCTATTCTATTCTATTCTATTCTATTTATGAAGTCTGAAAGAGGAACAGAATGAAGGTTTGTTGTCTCATGGTGTTTTTCATTTTCCAGTATTAGTAGTGCTTGTCTACTTGACGAGTAGATCTTGATGAGAGGAATTTTTTTTACTCTTCCTTGGAGAAGCAAGAAACAAGCATATGATCTCTCTTTTATAATATATACCAGAATATCTGATGTTATTTGAGATAGTTTCTATTACTATAATGCCCTGTAACTATTAATATATTTCAATGGATAAGTCCATTTTAACACGTACATTTCTAATAGGGCTATTTTCATATGGATGTTCTTTTTCCTTATCTAATTCTGGTTCAAGATCTGGACACATTATTTCAATTACTACCATCTGAGTTGTTATGCAAAAGAAGTACTAACTGTTGTCCAGTCTCATCAAGAAGGAGTTTTTTTTTTTTAAAAAAAAAGACTTTAAAAGACTTTTATAAAAAAAGACTACACAAAACCATCAAAAGCTTTTTGACTTCCTGCTACTAAAAAAATATTCATTATATTTTTCTACAGTTGTGGGTAAATGTTGATTACTACTACTCCATGATGTTGTTAGAAGGGTTCACCTCATTTGAAAGAAGTAAGTTGCTTTTCAAAACACACTTATTGATCATAATTTAAATAACTTTAAGACATTTTATCTTCACTCAGAAAAGTGTCATTTATAGAGCACAACTAACTGAAATAACTAATAATTAAATTAATAATTTAATTTATAAAAATGTAAACATCCAATATTTAAATGTTTTAATCAATATTTAAATTTAATATTTAATATTTAAATTAGCAGAAAACTGATATCAGGAAGTTAGACTGCTTGCCATAGTGTACTATGAAAATAATTTAAATCAGGAAATATTTTTAAATACTCAGAGAGCAGCATATTTAATTTTTGCATGGAATTTATCAACTATTGGACATATACTACCAGCTAAGAGTCTAAAATTGTTCAGTTATTTGACCATAGTCCTCTGAATTGAAAATATGACTTAGAGTACATACTTTCACAAAGAAAACTGCTATGAAATTAGAGCTGAAGCAAAAACTAAGATCAATTCTCCTTCTCTTACTCTGCATGTGCTGTAATTACTGATCCTAGAGCTGGTTTATTTCTCTTCTGACCTCCAATTCCAAACTTTTGTCACTGACCCAAATGGGGCTGATCTATCAGATCATGAGAGACCTGTGAAGTGGGACTGGAATGGTACTTGTGTTAGAGATGTGGATGAGAAGAATCTCTAAATTGGTACTTCATAGGGCTAAAAATCATTATCTAATTATTTTGTTTTCCACCGATACATAAGTAGCATATATGAGACTCAGAAGAAAGGAACAAAGAAGACAAAAGTTTAATTACACTGCTTTATTTCCTTTGCAGCTGTGTCCTATTAGCTTGCAAGCAGTGGAATATCTCTTTGCAAGATCTGACCCTCCTACCAATGTATTTTTGGCCAAACTGATAATTAAAACCAATTACAGGGGATAAAAATGATGAAAGGGAGGTTTTTCCCAACAGAGACCTCTGAATTAACTTTGTTGCTATAGAATGATTGTCTGATTTATTCACTGTTGATTGCTAGATGCTTGTTTGAGATTCTAAAAGGTGAGAGACATCTTCCTTAAAGACAACTATTTAGCCCATTTTGGTAGAGAAAGCAGAGAATGAAAAAGTTTTTGTAGTGTAGCTGTTTTTATGCATGTCTTAAAGAAGTAATTTATACCAGCTAAATCTGTCATTCTTACTTATGTTTAATAGAATATTTAATGTATATTTCACATCAAATTCAGAAGTAAGATGTAATGCAAAAAATTTAGAAGTCAGAAAATCGGGCAGGACTTCAGAGTCCCATTCTTCCAATCTTTCCCTCACTATTATTGTACAATATGCACCGTTCCTTTCTTGGCTTTTTCTTTGTACCTTTTGCTTTCTTTGACAGTCCTGTTGAGAGTTTATCTTTCACTAGCTTTTAGGCCTCCAGCCATTGTGTACTGTCACGGTCCTTTGGGGTACATTGATCTTTATTCCAGCGTTGTCTCGCTCACTTGAAGGCTTATCACCGGCATTTCTTTGAAAGGTTGTCTGTAGTTTAATATCAGAAGGTTAGACAGCATATGATAGGCCCTTTAATCTTCCAGCAGGGTCCTAAACCAATATTATCACTATTCTGCTATTATATTTGTAGGTTTTAATTAGCTGGGATGTGCAGGAGAGGAACTTTGAAACAGTTACTGAATGTGATTTGTTGACTGCTCTCCAAATTCTCACATCTATTTTAATAATATGCATGAGTATTCTCATAATTATTAAGGTCATAATGGAATCTTCATTAATGTAATACTACCCAGATCCTTTACGTTGGATTTGTGAGTGCTTTTTAAAAAAAAAAAAAAAAAAATCACAAATAAACAAACACCTCCTTCCCCATTAAGCAGTCAGCACTAATGGATTATATGTTTTGTTTTTTAAATGATTCTGCTGTGCAAACAAAGAGCCATGTGGGGAATCCTGATAGAGTCACCTTGCCTTACATTGTATAATACACTTAACTAACTTGGAATTTAAAAGAAAAAGAAGCATATGGGCTTAGCCTTTAGATTGCTTTGATTTGGAGGAAAATACTGAGCAGCTCAGGAACTATGGCATTACTGTTATGATACAATTTGCTCAAAAGACTGATGACCAAAAGAAAATAGCAGAGGTGGAAAGGTGGAGAACAGGGATGGGGGAGACATTCTGCAGAATTGATCTTGTCACAAGAAGTTTCAGTGTCTGATCAGTTTAGTTCTCATGGAACAGTGAGCAGTCTAAGTTCTACTCACTTGATAATATCTTCTTAGCTACAATATGCCAGGCTTCTTTTTTAAAGCACCTCAATACAGTTATGCATTCTTATTTTAGAAGAATGGATGTATGCTGTTTCTGACATCAAGCATTGATCCATGGATTCCTGGCTGACGGATGAGATACCTCTCCATTTTCCTCAAAACCGCATGTCTCCCAGATGGGCAGAGCATCAATAGGAATCTATATACAACAATATAATAACACAATGCACTAAGGTTCTTTGGCTGATACAACATAAATCATTCTCCTTATTAAGGTGAACTGCTCTTATTCTTTGAATACAAATTTCTCAAGGCCAAAAATTAACATAACCGTATTTAGTTCTTCTTAGGTCACCAAGCAATAATTTTGTCCTCAGCTCAATGTAGTCTGGACTCTAGATCTGCTAGACTTTTTTTCCAGGTCAAAGCTTTTTCAAAATTGACATGATATTTTGAGGCAAGGAAAAAAAATAATTTGCAATTGTTTGTTTTTATTCTCAATTCGTATCCTCCTCTGCTGCTTCCTCATTCACTTCCCCTCCTCTTTTCCAAATTTATTTCTAACTGGAAAATGCTGTTTCTAGTTTATAGTTTATACATATTTGATGTCAGGTTATTACCATTTGTTTTCATATTAATGTGAGAACTTAAATGATTCTTTTCCCTCCCTAGTATTTCTACATAAACATATGTATTTCATGTCTGTTTCCACACTTGGTTTTCCTTTTGCTAGGCTGAATAAGCCAATCCTCTCCCAGAGTCCTCAGCTAAAATAATCTCTCTATTCCCTTGGACAATTAATATAATTTTCCTGAATCTCTTCAGTCTTGAGTTCAAATTTTTTGAGCATGAATGACCTGAAGATGCCTAGGCAACACTTTAAAATATTTTTCCTATCTGTACTAGTCATGTGTTCATCAAACTGTAATGAATCAGGACTTGAAGCGTGCTTGTTCATCACAGAATCATAGAATCATCCCGGCCAGAAGGGACCTCTAAGGGTCATCTAGTCCGACCTCCCTGCAGTCACAGGGACACCCCCAACTAGACCAGGCTGCCCAGGGCCTCATCGAGCCTCACCTTGAATATCACCAGGGAAGGGGCCTCAACCACCTCCCTGGGCAACCTGTTCCAGTGTTCCACCACCCCCAGAGTGAAGAATTTGTTTCTAATATCCAATCTAAATCTGTTTTTCTCCAACGTAAAGCCATTGCCCCTCATTCTATCTCTGCAGGCCTTTGTAAACAGACTCTCCCCAGCCTTCTTGTAGGCCCCCTTCAGGTACTGGAAGGCTGCGATTAGGTGTCCTCAGAGCCTCCTCTTCTCCAGGCTGAACGACCCCAGCTCCCTCAGCCTATCCTTGTAGCAGAGGTGCTCCAGACCCCTGATCATCTTTGTGGCCCTCCTCTGGACCTGCTCCATCAGGTCCATATCCTTCCTATATTGAGGGCTCCAGACCTGCACACAGTACTCCAGGTGGGGTCCCACCAGAGCAAAGGGGCAGAATCACCTCTCTGGATCTGATGGCAACACATCTTTTGATGCAGCCCAGGATGTGATTGGCCTTCTGGGCTGCAAGTGCACACTGCCTGCTCATGTCTAGCCTTTCGTCTGTGAGCACTCCCAAGTCCCTCTCTTCAGTGCCGCTTTTTAATACCTCATCCCCTCATCTGTATTGATAGCCAGGATTGTTCCGGCCCAGGTGCAAAACCCTGCAATTGCTCTTGTTGAACCTCATGAGGTTCATCTGGGCCCACCTCTCCAGCCTATCAAGGCCCCTCTGGATGATGTCCTGTCGCTCTGGTGTATTCACAGCACCACACAGCTTGGTGTCATCAACAATGCATTTGATCTCTCTGTCTATATCATTGATAAAAATGTTAAACGGTACTGGTCCCAGCCCTTGAGGGACACCACTTGTGACTGCTCTCCAACTGAACCTCAGGCCACTGAACACCACCCTCTGGATGTGACCATCCAGACAGTTCCTTGTCCACTGGGCAGTCCGCCCATCAAATCTGTATACCTCCAATTGTTATGTATGCATAGGCATGCATAGCCTCAAAACCAAAAGAGAGACTATGTTTTGTAGTCAAAATTAGCACTTTCGAAATACATAGCAGAAGAAGTGAGAACCAGTGACTATCATGAACAAGTACTACTTAATTTTAGCATTATCTGTTTGAAATAGTAAGGATACTGATCTTTTCCTGCTGAGAAGCTGTACAAGCTAATGAACGATAGGCATAAAGAAAATTCTGATGCAGGCTCATCACTACCTGATGCAAAAGAATCTGCTTTTATCCTTGAAAGACAGACTGCCTAATGTCAGTAGTTACTCTTTGCGCTGTAATCCTGAAAAAAGGGAGCCCATAAGAGATAGCTTTGAAATGAGATCCTTTGCTGCACTGTTGTGAGCTACTGTGGTACCTGCACTGACTATAAAAGACTTTGCAAAGCCTTAAGACTTTAAAAACTTGCCCTCTTAATGTTGATGGAAACTGTTTTGACACAATGAAGAAACTGTTCTACTAAGCATATCCATATCCTAACAAGAAAACAATCCTTTAATACTGTGAAAGTCCAGCTTCTGAAATTGCTTTGAAGCAAGTGACTGTCACAGATGAGCTTGCTAGGATGGGATGGGGAGGGTTAATTGAGCATGCTCTCCATCTTTACAGTAATCGTTCATTGCTGAGTTTGTCACAGTCCTCATTATTGCAGACAATGGTGCTTTTCTGTGCCTAAATTGTGTTTGCATAATTTCCCGTATGTTGCTAGGAAATCTTATGTTTGAGAGTGATATTTCAGAGAAAGCATGTAGATATTAAAAAGCTCAACCAAAAAATCAGCAAAAAAAAAAAAGAACAACCAAACCCATTCACTTGATTTATTAGAGCTAGTTGTTGTGGAAATCATTATACCTAGTGGTTTATTCCTGGAAATTCCTGGAAACAATGTGTAAATAACTAGAATTTCCTCACTAAGGAGTGGGAAATACTTTTCATTTAAGTTTGAACTAGCTTGTTAACTAGATTGCCTTTATACTCAAAAGGAACAAAAAGTATCTGGATTTTTAATTTGGTCAGCCTTGAAACAGGCAGCCAGTTGGACTAGATGGTTATTCTAGGTCCCTTCCAAATGAACTGTTCTGTTCTATTCTATTCTATTCTATTCTATTCTATTCTATTCTATTCTATTCTATTCTATTCTATTCTATTCTATTCTATTCTATTCTTCTGATCTCATTTATATAAGACACCTATGTTACCAGGTATAAACTACCCTCCAGAAATGCCATTCTCTGACTCCATTGATTACAAAAGGGCAGGCAGACAACTAGATTTGGATGGGTATTTTGGATTTGGTATTTTGGTTCTACACACCCCAAGCCATGAGAAATAAATCCAATGCTATATAAGGAAAGTAAAGAATGCATATCTTTTAGTTCTTATCTATTTCTTTTTTCTTTCTCTTTACATTTTCAATGACAAGAGCAGGAAATTAAGATATGAAGGAAAGAAAAATACATCCGTAGGTAATTTTAAAGAAAAAATAATTTAGAAAGAACTTATTTCTGTTACAGTGAGTTTAACCCTTTTTTCAGACTTAAGGGAAAATGTTTAAAAAGTTTTTGCATAAAATAGAAGCAAAGCAGTTATGCACGATTACTTCTATTAAAAATTATTATAACATATCTGAGTCAAAGCAACAACCAAAAAACATCCTCATCAGTTGTCTTTGGAGCAATAGAAAACATTCCTGACTGTACACAGTGTACTGAGAATCCCTCAAGAAACGTCTGCTAACAGAAAAAAAACTATGAAATATTTATGCTTTTTATTTCCCTTTCTTATGTAAAAGTTATTTCTTCTAATTTAAAATTAATTACTTTGCTTACATTCTGAGTCTAATTTCTCTTTAGAGATGTATTTCTCTTGTACTTATAAACAAAAGCTGCCTTTCTGATTCTACCTTCTGTCACACTAATTATTAAGTCTGCTTTTCCCAAAACAATAAAAGCGAGCAATAGCAGTAAAATAAGGGCTCAGGATTATTTATTTTATGTTATAATTTAGTTACAAAGTAGTTTTGAAAATTAGACCTCAGGTGATGGAAAAATTATGGCCCTCTAAACAAGAAGCAGTGCTGGAAACCTGGCCTCCTGAGCTCTAACCTAGCCAGTCACTGATTATTAACCACCAGGTTTTTCCAGGCACAGTGATGAAAAGACACTGCAATAAAAAAAAAAAAAAAAAAAAAAATNGGTAAAACTGAAGGAAAAGGATGGAAATCTCAGTTTTCTGATGGCAGGAGTTTGATGTTTATTCCAGAGGAACCAAGGTAGCTAAACTGTGCTATTTTGGCCCGTGCCACCTGGGAAAAAGGCATTTTATTGTTTCTTATTTTCACTTGGGTAGTACAGCTAAAGAGATGAGACAGACCACCAAATCTGGTCCACTGCTGTGGCAGAAAATAACAAAAAAGCCACTATTCTTGCCTTTTATGTTTTGGCAGGAATTACTCCTATTCTCTAATTTTCTGGTACCTGGATTGCTCAAGTGCTTTACACATCTAATAAAGATTCTGTTTATTTTCCTCACCTTCTCTCACCTTCTTTACATGGGTTATCATCTCCCTAATTTTTCTTTTCCTTCACCTGCAGCTCTTCTTAGTTCTCCTATCTCTGACCTTTTCCATCCTCTCTCAATGCTATTTCTTAATTAAATCATCAGACTCTTTGATTCACTCCAGGTCCATGCATTTCTCATGTACAATTTCATAACTGTGAAAATGCTTCACCTCAAACTAAGACCTTAATTCCCTTCTCCTCCTGTATTTAGGCTACTCTTTTTTGAAAAAAAATGTGGAGGCAAAAATGCTTTCCAAAAGTCATCATTCCTGACCAGAACCATCATCATAAATAGATTCCAATGATGTCGAGCATATATTATTTAATGTAGTTCTATTTTTCCTGAAACTTCATGGAGTATGGGGGATATCAAAGTCTGTCTCTCCTGAAGTTAGTTTGCCATAAGCTCTAGCAGACAACATTTTTCTTTATTGCTTAAAAAAATAAAATATATAAAACACTGTCATGCTTCTGTATCTTTGTTCAAGAAGTTTGCAGAACCAGGTTACAGCAGGTTACACATCTTCAAGGCACCAGGAAGTGCACTTCCTTTCAGTTACCATTGTAGTGTTTATGAAACACTTTTTGTTAGAATAAAACTCTGTGGAACTGCAATAACAAGTTACTTAGTGCTGAGGTCACTGAGAAGTGAATTCATATCATTTTACTGTAACTGCCTTAAAATTGGGCATCTAGTTCAAGTGACTCCTGGTCACTGTGACTCCTGGTATTCTGATATAAGAGAGTTTACTGTCTCTTGTCTCTCCTGGAACGCGTCTTGCCTGTCTGAGGGACATTTATATAGGGTGAAGTGCCCATGAGAGGCAGAATACTCCTTGCAGGGAAGTGTGTAGTTCTAATGAATAGTTAAAATTACGTGAGAGAATTACACTTGCTCTCACAAGACCCATCTCCTCCTGATTGAAACTTTTAAAATGTACCTTGCAGCCATGGAGACATCTTCACCTTTTTTTCCTTCAAAATCAAGTTCCTGAAAATTCTATGGCAAACTGATTTAGAAAATATTAAAATCCAATGTGTTAAATTCTCCTCAACTCAGATTATCTGTTTACAATTTTGGGATGTCTTTTGCACTGCTAGGATATGGTTCACAAAGATGATCTTATGAGAATATTTCCTACAAAATTCTACCTTCATTTATCAAGTCTGACAAAAAAATAACCCCGTATTCTGTTTAGAATTGCTGCAGGAAACTACAATTCTCAGAGAAAATATGGACAATTTTCAAAGTGTTGCAAATTGGATTTCCAAAAGCACCAAGATAAAAGAAGAAGTAAAACCACAAGAATGTAAAGACAGATATCTATTTTTGCCTACAATGACTTTCTGTGCCACTTGGGAATCATAAGCATCACAGCAAATAAAATCCTTAGTGTATATATACTTTTCTTTTGTATAAAGTTTCATGTTGTTGTGTAAATAGCTTTATGTCAATACTTTGTCAGCAGAACTGAGTTATTTTTATTGGCCTGTGTTCAAGTAGCTCCCCTAAGAAGACATGGTAGTAAATCTACTACATCTGTTTTTTTCCCAACATCCAGGAATTAGTTTGGTTCCAAGGGAGATAGATATATTTAAAAAAATAAAATAAAATAAAATAAAATAAAATAAAATAAAATAAAA
>VZRU01004782.1:765374-788027 GCA_013398155.1 Pedionomus torquatus
GGTGAACTGCAAAGCCTGACTTGCAGTTCAACTATCTGCAAACTTAGAAACTGTCTTTTTAAAAATAAATTAATAAATTAGTTCACTTTTTTTTTTTTTTTTTTTTAGAAAATAGGACCAGAGAATCACAGAGACAGAGTATAAGAGGTCATTTAGCTGATTTACCTTCTTGTGTCCCTACACAGAGCAGGAATGACTATAATTAAGCTATCAATGGCAGTTGTGTAGCTAACCTGCTGTGGAGATCCAACATAGAATATATCCCATAGCCTCTCCTGGAGACCTTTGTAATGTTTCACCAACTTTATAGGTATAAACACTTTCCTAATATCTAATCTACAGCTTCTTATAGCAGACAGATTTTTTTTTCCCTTTCCCTTTCACACAGAAAGCAAGTGATAACCATTCTCTCCAAGACTTTTTTTCCATGCAGAAAAATCACTATCAGTTTTCATACATATAAGACAATAGTGATGAGGAATCATCTCACAGTAAAATGAAAGGCAAGACATTACTTTATTCTGGAAGAGTTATGGCTAACAAAACCAAAGAAATCATTCAGCTTATGGGAACTGTTTTACAAAACCTGTGGAAAAAGATATATCATTACATATTCTCTCAGCACACAGCATGAGAGACCAAGTGGGACATCTACCCGCTGCTGCAGTATTAAAAAGCAGTAATTATTAGTATCAGTTTAGCACACTTGTTCTGATTTTCATCTTTAAAGTGTTCTAAAGTAGAATATTAGTTGCCTGCTGCCACTGCTGACACTGACATGACTGTGTTTCCAATGTTATTGGTCAGGCCAGACTGCTAATAGCCTGTATCCATGGGATTACCTGTAAACATGCCAGCTGGAAAGATTTAATTGTGGGCCCATGAGCAGTGTTGTGAGAATAGAGTCCAGGTCTGTAGGCACACCAGTTGTGTGATGTGTGGGGGCAGACGCCAAGCTTTCCCACTCTGTTTCTTTCTGCCTGAGCACAGATGTGTGACATCTTGTGAGCTGTTGCTCTGCCCTCAGTCAGGCTCACCAAGAAAGGAGTTAATGGACAGAATAGCCATATAACCATATAGTCCTAGTGTGTGGACATGGTATAGGTCCAATACGCCTTCTAGATGTTAAGTTGTACCAAGTCTTGCATTTAGTCTTACATTATTTATTACTCCTAATGAAGGTTTCTCTAAATCAGATATGATGGTCCACTCCAAGACAGATGAACAAAGTCTAACTTGCTCAAATTTATAGCTCTGCCTTTTGTGCTGAAAAAAAAAATAAATTTATTTGATGCCTCTCTTCAGCTACAAGATCTGAAGTTGTGGATGTTGTTATACAAATTTAAAGGATATCTAGCACCAAGAAACCCATCAATTTTATTCAAGTTTCCTAGTTTCCTTTGATTTCAACTTATAATATTCATGTTAGGAATCAGAAAGGATGAACTACTCTGTTCTGTAGCTAGCCCTATTTTTTTTAAATAGTTACCCCTTGGAAAGTGAATGTCCCACTTCAATTTTAGGAAATATATAGAAATGTTCTAGGGTGATAGGCCTATACTAAAGAAGATAAGAGATTAATGTTTACATTTAGATTATGGTGTATGTATGTTTCAGATATCAGAAAGAATCCATTTATGGTTCCTTCTGTGGTTTCTCATTTCCCATATCTATCTTTTGTATGTCAGGATCCTTTATTCACTGTTTGACTTGTAACATGTTGTTCAGCACCATGAATTTCTGGAGTTACATACAAATAATGAGATTTCTAATGCAAAAGAGAATGTGTTGGAATTACCCCTTCCTACATGATTTCTTCATAGTGCTGTTGCCTTAATGTTGTATAGATTCTTCGATTTCATATACCATTAATTTCAACTTACTTTCCTCATAAAAATCCTAAGAGGCAGAAAGCCTTAAAGAGAAAATGACCCCTAGTGAGGAAATGCTATGGAAACATTACCACACTTGTCTTTACTCTCAGGAATTTAGCCACTGAAACTTTTTTAAATTTATTAAAACATTTATTTAGTTTATGAAACGTGAGTTATTTTCCCCCTTTAGAAGAAAGTAATGAATGAACAGATTCCAGGAGGTTTGTTTCAATAAATGTAATGGGGTGATGAGCTGCTGTCCTCAGATATTGCCTCCAATCAAGCCCTGTATACTCTGCATAGGAAGATGAATTGACGCAATTCTTAGACCAGCGTTTTTCAGCAAAAAGTCCTATTAAATAGGAAAATTTTATTCAAGCCTGCAAAAACGATAAGCCTGACCCTCTAACTCTGCTTTGAAAGGTCATTTAGATTGGTATAAGCAAAATTGGAAAGTAAATGCATTTTCAGTGCCTGATGTCTTTTGGCTTTTAATGGCTGAGGGGCCTCCTTTTTTTGAAGTATAAAGGATGCATAGGTCCTGCTAAACTCAATGGCTGCAGCAGGGATCATGAATTCCTGACAACAAGACCATGAGTTTCCTTACTTCTTTCTCTCCTCTTCTTTCCCTCTCCCCTCTTTTCTTGTTATGGTGATGTAATGGCCTTTTTGACAAAGAAATTTCAGTTGTGATCTGGTAAAGACATCTCAAGGTTGTATACTGAGAAAACTATTAAGTTTTCCATTAAATTAATGAAAACGGAATTTTGTTTCAGAACCACATTAAGTGCATCAGAGGTCCCTTACAATGTCAACCGCAGCCAACTGGCAATCTGGTTGAAACTATTTAACACTGCAGAGTTCTGTGTGGTTAAACCCATTATGAATTATTCATAAAGTATCCACACTCAGATTTAGCCTATGAAATTAAGGTTCTCGGCTATATTCACAACTTCACAACTATATTCAAAACTTCACAACTATATTCACAACTTCACAACTATATTCACAACTACGGGTTTGTCACCTATTACTTTTCTTGGGAAATTAAAAGAAAACTCCATGGTTATGTTATTTAGCCAAGTTGTTGCTCAAGCATGATGAGGGGATAAAAGCAAGAGGCTGGGAAGAAGAAGAAGTTGCAGCACTAGTAAATTATTATCATTTATTATGATGCAAACATTTTTAAAACAAAGTAATTTTAAAATTAGTTATTATTTTAGATATGAACAAACAACACACGCTTGGAACAAATTATACTTGACCAGAAATCTTCTAGTCACAGAAAAGTGGTGTTTTAACTAGCCTTACACAGTTAAAGCATAATATACCATTAGTATCCAAATACTAGTATATCTATTCATACCTGAGATGTAGAAGAGGTACCTATGTAAATCATAAATGCATTTTTATACTCTAGAGAGATAAATAATTTTATCAAAAAATGATCAAATCTATGATGTTAGACCTTACTTGTCTAACATCATTTTACATGTATAAAACTGCATGTAGTCATAGCAGAGAGTTTAACATGTGAACGCAAGAGCATTCCTTGACATTTTAATAAGCCATTCAGTTTCTCTATGTAATGGATTTGTGACTTCTATTTATTAGTTTGATTCTTTCAACCATCTCACTTTTCCCTTTTATACTTTTTATATTTAAAATGGATTCTGTCATATGTTTTACTCTGATTCAGTGGTCATGCCTTTAGGTATACTTCCATTTTATCAGTACTTTTAAATCATTTACAGAATTGTATTGGGCTAAACCTGGGAATGTAAACGGAGACAGACTGAATTTATGCTGTGGTTTGAGGTGGCCTACAGAAGAATGAGGCAGAAAAAAGATTACCTCTTGACATTTTCTCAAATTTTAACATCAGTAAGAAGTGGGACACTGACAACCAGCAATGAGAGAAAGAGTAGTTCAGAAATTGGATGAGATGTTAAATAATTTAAATGATAATATACTATTATAATAACTCTAAAAAACCCCCAGTAAGATAGGTTTCTAATTGAATTAAAGTAAAAAGGCTCAGTAACCTAAAGACCTACAACCTGTCAAGGAAATTCAGTGTAGCTATGACTTTAGTCTGTACCAATGAGAAAAAAAACAGCAAAATCAGTATGCTTCAATATTCAGTTACCTTTAGAGAAAATTAATCATAGCATAATGAATAGATTTTTATTAAAAGTAACATGGTGATCTGACAAACAAAATACGTGCAATCAAGAGCCTAAGGAAGCAAAATCACTAAAACCAGCCAAATTTTTAATAAATTACTGGATATTTTTGGCTCAGTAAGGGGAATAAATTCTTACAATTTTTTATCCAAAGGGTTTTATAAAATCACATTTAAAAAGATGAAAATTGTAAAAGTACAATCTTAAAATTGTATCCTTTATTTTGACAGTGTGTTTCTACTTAGAATCACAGAATGTTTGAGGTTGGCAGGGACCTCCAGAGGTTACCTAATCCAATCCTCCTGCTCAAGCAGAGCCACCCAGAGCCACTTGCTCAGGATCGTGTTCAGATGGTTTTTGAACATGTCTAAGGATGGAGAGTCTACAATCTCCCTCAATAATCTGTTCCAACCCCTTTCTAGAGAATCTTACTTGCTTATTAGCACAGAATAAAATAGTTCAAATAGGTGTGTTTGGTTTTTTTTAATAAGGGACTTTTGTAAAAAAATAATTACCTTTTTTTTTTGAGGGAGGGGGTATCACACAATGGAGTTTAATAGAGTGAGAATAACAAAGAATACAAACATGTAGCTAAGAGCTGAACCTTTTAAATAGTAAATTGAAATTGTTTAAGATATGCTTCCAACCATGTAGAGAAACAACAAATTTGATAAAAAATTACTCTTTGAATCAGTCTGTCAGACACTGAAACAGAAATATGCTTTTAAAAAACGTGGATGTAAAATCACAAAAATATAGTTGGCACACATGATGAAATGACAAGAGTGATTTTAAAATCAATGTCCAAGTGGCAGCTGGTGACTAGTGGTGTCCCACAAGGGTCACCAGTGGGGCTAGTGCTATTTAACATCTTTGTTGGAGACACAGACAATGGGATAGAATGCACCTTTAGCAAGTTTGCTGAATACACCAAGCTTGGTGGTGCAATCAACACGCTGGAGGGAAGGGATGCCATCAGAGGGACCTGGACAGGCTTGAGAGGTGGGCTAGTGCAAATTGCATGAAGTTCAACCAAGCAAAGTACGCAGTCCTGCCCCTGGGACGTGGCTATCCCAGGCACAAATACAGGTTGGGCAGAGAATGGCTGGAGAGCAGCCCTGAGGAGAAGGACTTGGGAGTGCTCATGGATGAGAAGCTCAACATGAGCCGGCAGTGTGCGCTGGCAGCCCAGAAAGCCAACTGTATCCTGGGCTGCATCAAAAGAAATGTGACCAGCAGTTCATGGGAGGCAATTCTCCCCCTCTGCACTCGTGAGACCCCACCTGGAGTACTGTGTCCAGCTCTGGAGACCTCAACTTAGAAAGGACATAGAACTGTTGGAACGGGTCCAGCAGAGGGCCACAAAGATGATTAAAGGGATGGAACACTTCTCCTGTGAGGACAGGCTGAGGGAGCTGGGNTGGAACTCAGTGATCTTTGAGGTGCCTTCCAACTCTAAACAGTCTATGAAGAAAAAAAAAAAAAAAGTTATAACTGTAAGATCAGTCTTGAAAGCAGAAGAAAGTGGGCATCAGAGCAGACTAGATACATGAGGAAGAAGAAAAAAATATTTAGTTGAACTAAATGGAAATATTTAATGTAGTATTGAATATGCATTGTTGCAAAAAGGTAAAATTGAGCTTTTTCAAATTCAAAAGATGTCAAGACACAATTTAAAAGATGAAGGAAAGTGACAAAGAAGAAATCAAACCAGAAGATACTTTCTATAACTTACGAGATAGTAAATTTTGAAAATATAAAAGAATTACATATTCAGTCAGAGATGTTGAAGGGATCTTCTCACAGTTTGCTTGTGTACTACAAGAACAAGGGATTGATGAAGAAGGATATTAGACCTTTCTAGCTTGGTACAGGAAATTATTGGTATCTTGGGAACCCCCAGTCCAACCTCTGCTCAGGCAGCATCAGCTACCACAGGTTGCCCAGGACTGTGTCCAGACAGGGTTTGAATGTGTCCACAGATGGAATTCTGGGCAACCTGTTCCAGTATATGATGACCATCACAGTAAAAGAGTTTTTTCTCATATCCATATCAAATTGAAGATATTAAAGAATTTGAATTAGGACAAATCTGCTCGGTGAGATCATGCCTAATATCCAAAGAGAAAAGTGCTAACTGAGACCACTCATAATGTTCTTATCCACAGAGATAAGTTCAGACAGGTTCAGACTATGCAGAATAAAAATCACCACAGTTTTTTAGGATGACGAAAAACAGAACAATCCCATGACTGTGTACTCTTCTTCCAAAAAGACTGTTCAGACATATGCAGCTGAATTCCTTTATCATTTCTGTGTCCTCGTAAAGAATGCTCTATTTCCCTGAGTTTTAAGAGAATTTATTCTGTCTCTGGTTCCTTTGCAATGCATGTTATAAAGAAGATACCATTGGTATCTTAAAGGGCTCATACAATTCAGGAAGTAGAATCAAAAGGGCCTTCATTAGGTGAGAACAATTCCATTCTCTACAATAAAGAATAGGAAAGACCAGGCAGACCAAAGAGCTTGCAGTGTCAGAGGACTCTGCAGTATTTTGCAAAGAATTGATTAGGGAACTTATGCCGTATGAGGAAAGCAGAGATAATATCAATCTGTTTGGGAGCCTTGCCAGTCTCATCAGGGAGAAAATTTCTCTCTACATCAAATCCAGCAATCAGCATAGCTTTGTGAGCAAGACATATCAGCCAGGTCACCTGAGAGATTTTCCTATACTATGTAGTATCACATTTCTGCTAGTCCTGAGGAATATGAGAAATTATTCAGGAAACTATATTAAACTTATGGCAAGGGCAATCTTTCCCTGAATCTCCTGATGGACTGAGAAGTGAATCCTGTTAGAAAGAAATTTGATGTGTTGACAACGCACAGACACAAGGCTTTATCTTACATCTTCATAGTTGGGTCTAAGAGAGGGCTGGAGCTGATAAAGCTGTCTGACTTGGAAATCATGGGAGACCAGACCACTTCACACATTATTCTCCTTCCTGATTGAGTTTCACAGGTTTCACAGATCACTACAGGATGATCTAACTGGCTGTCTCCAAGATTTATACAGTGTATGCATTCAGCATACTTCGAGCTGCTTGTGAGTCTGAACCCTGAGCCAGCTTGACAATATAAGAGTACCCATGTGTTAGAGCTGTAAAATTGTAGAAGGAAAAGGTGTACCAATGCATAGAGATTGTCCATTGCTCCATGAAAGACATAAAAAGATAAATTTGGTCTTTTGCTAAAGTAACCTTCACATAATTGGGTAATATATAATGTAATTTCATGTAACTCCAGGCACTCTTCAGTATATATCAGCCTTCATCCTCTCTATTCCCCTAAATATCTGCTATGGTTTTCAACTTATTTTGTAGGTTTCCAAAATTACTAACAACTGAACTCTACCTGAAAGCTTCTCTTAGGTAGCATTTGTCCTTTGAGGCAACCAAATTTCTTTTAAAACATGGTCTTAAGTTTTAAGCAAGATTGCAATATAAAAAGTCTGATTTATAAGTTACTTTAATAGAATCTTGCATTCATTTGTACATGAAGGCTTGATAAAACAATTGCCTAGAAGAGATCCAATTCTGCATGCTTAGTTTAGTGTATTGCTAAAGGAGTAGTCATGGCAGTGAATAAAGTTCAAATACAGAGTTCTTCAGACCATCAACATCTGGTTGTTCACTGTCTCCAGAGACAACAGAATGATATCCATCTAATGTATTTTATTTTAAAATCCAGATTTGTCACAAACATTAGGTCGTTTCCCATGAAAGATGAAGGATAAGGATCAGAGGTGTGATCTGAGAGCTGATCATGATCCACAAATTGATTCACAATTTACTCAATCACAGTCATAGTATATTTGATCTCAGTGCTTTACAAGCAAGTTGTCTATTTTTCAACAGAAAAATTTATGGGAAATTTTAAGAAGTCCTTCTAAAAAAGAAAGGAAGGAAAACAGAAGATTATACATGTCTTTCTCCTAAAAGCTTGGGATAGAATTTGGATTTTCTTAGCTTTGAAATAATAATTGGGGCTGTAGAGCAAAAGGAAGAAAAGTAAAATGAAGAAAAGCAAAATAAAGGAAAGCAAAATTAAGAGAAACAAATGAAGGCACAAAAAATCCAATTAAAATTTAAGCACTAGTCCCAGTGAATCATTAGAGTGTGCTTGAAATGATATTTTGCATGCTCTAAAACATGAGTTACACAGTGTATTTTGCGAACAAATATTTCTATATGCCAGTGATAATCCAGTCTGCACCTCAAGATATTGAGCATATCATGTAAACTGGGTAAAATGAAAACACAGAAGAGCCAAGAAAGTAGCTATTTTGTAATTTGATTGGACCCAAGGGCTGACATTTACAAATCTTGATTATGCCACCATTGTAGTTACCCATGCAACTACTCCATATTTCTCTCTTAGCCAGGGTAAAATAGTCACCCAGCTAACATGATTTAGGAGGCTTGCTGAGTTTCTGTTTGCAAGGCACTTTCAGGATCTCTGTTAGAATGTCCGATCAGAATGCTGTGTTTTATTGATATATATATTATAATGCATATTTGTCAGATGGTGGCAGGTTATGATCTATGGCCTTAAAGTAATCAGATTGCAGAATATTTTTCAGGGGCAAGATTTCAAGAGAAATTACTCTTGATGGAGCACCTTACATAAGCAACTCATTTTTACATGTTAATATATTATGCTGAAGCATAATATAAATGTAAAACTCAAGATAGCTTTGAGGCAGGAAAGAAATGTTCCCTTGTACTTTCTCCTGCTCCAAACCTGTGCCTAGCTCCAGCATCTACTTTTTCCCCACCACTGACATTTCTTGGGCTTCCATCAGTTTCTCTAAATAAAAATTCTAGGGCACAGAAAGGAGAGTAACTCAGATGAGGGTTTAAGGCACATAGCTGCATAGCTGAAGACTGCCAAAATCTGCCAGTTATGGATGTAATAAAGTTACAATCTATACTACACCTCCAATTTTATGAATATTCTTTCAAAAGGACTTTTTCAACTGTATAGAAAAAACTCCAACATACCAATGCAAGTCCACCAAACAATAAATTGGACTGCAGAGTGAATAAATGCTTCTGTAGTTTGGTTAAAAGGACATCTTAATTGCTTGTGGACTGGAAGGCTAAAGGTCTTTAGCAAAGCATCTGCTAGAGATAAACCATCCTTAAAGAGCTATGCTTTTAATGTCTGAGGATATTCTGAATGAAAGCTTCAGTGGCTGACCATTTTCACACTAATACAATTATAACATCAGAAGTGGAAAACAGACAGAATTTCCCTAACTAACTTTGTCAAAAAAAGCTGAAAAAGATTTGTTTGCATCACTGAAGTAAGAGAATATAAGTGTATCTATGAGCAGCTGGTTGAAACTTTCAGATGGCAAATTATTCATAGACATTTAAATGAGTTTTTATGTGGCAGGCTCTGATGAAGGGAATGTCTTCCAGCTGGGATCTAGTCAGAATTGCCAGTAAGCTTTATCACTGTATTATGATGTAAAATTTATCATTGAATCACTGCATCAGTAATTTTGAGGATATTACTATTTCTTCTTTACTACCCAACTTCCTCAGCTGGGCTCTGCATGGTATAAGATTAGTTGCTGAAAATCATAGAGATTCCTTAACTCCAACCTTTTTTTCCTGTTGTGCTATTTCAACATCTTACCTCATTCCTAATATTATTCCTTTAGAAACTAGGCTTGGTGAGTTCAAGTTCATTGACATTAAACAGATTAGTGTTTACGTTTAATCTAGATTCTATATTTTAAATGTTTCAGGTTTAGGAAAGAAAAATTTTAATTCAGGACAAATGTAAACACTAGTCAAATGTGAACTTGAAGTGAACTGAAGAATTGTTACATTCTACCCTGTCTCAACCCTTCATTATTTTTTTCCACTTTCATTTTTATGACTTACATCTTTTTCGTCACTTTCTGACCACTTGCCGACTCAGCTGCTGACACACTTTTAATTTTAAATATGACTCTTATTGACATCAGTGGGAGGTTGAGGCGTGAGAAGACTTTCTTGAGTCAAAAAGAATAAAAACAAGACAGAAACAGGAAATAGCAAGGAGTTTACACAGTTATACAGGTTTGGTAAATTGATAGCATGACCATTTAGAATGAGTGAATCTTTCTTTAAAGAACTACTCTAACCTACATACCTCTTTGTGGTTTCCTGGTGATTTCCACAATGAATGAACAAGCCTATCCACCAACACGTTAAAAATCAGAGGCTAGGAGAACACACAGAGTAAACATGTGTGTGTGTTTGTGTGTGTGTGTGTACATGCACAAATATATATACTTTCTAGACTAGGAATATATACATTCTGAGATTTACTCCTACCCCTGATCTGAAATGCATGGCTTTGCTTGGGTTCATAAGTTTTCTTACACACACTGGCATATTTCATTCTGTTTTATGGCAGTGGTTCCCTGTACCAAAGATATTGTTCACATCCACTTACCAACTTGATGATAAAGGGATATATGCTTCTCTGACAATATTAGTAAAAATTATTCTAAGGTCTGCATCTATTATGTGTTTTTGATACACAATCACTATTTTCATTATTTTGCCATGCTTTCTTTGTTTTTTACTCTTTCTTACCTTTAAATATTAATCCTTCATTATTTTGTTGTTGTCAGTTTCAGCTCTTGAGGTGTTATGAGTTTTTAAATGTATAGCTACTTGTCCTTCTGTTAAATCCTTCCTTAGAAATAGTTACTGTCACCAATTTTTAAAATACATTGGTAGAAAACATGATTTTTTGTGTATTATGTGCATGAAAAAACCATATTTTTCAATATTTTGTGTCTGTTTCTATGGTTTTCATGTCCTATGGGAGGATTTGCATTTAATTTTGTGAAATGTTTCGTGTCAGCCATGCTATGATTACTTTTAAAATAACAGTTTTATTCCAATACAATAAAGGAAAAAATGAAAATACACAAGGAAAATTCAATACATGTAATTTCAGACCTTTGATTTTTATTGACATGGTTTTAAAATGTTGGACAAAATAAAGAGCATACCAACAGCAGAGGCCTTTGAGATCAGTGAATAAACTGTGTTAAAAAGTTTAATTGTTGAGCTGATATCATGTCATCCACAGAGAAGGATTAAATATGAATTAATAAGCAGAATGATTAATTCTGGTTATACAGACAGCTATCTAAATTTTTATTTTGATCTGTCATTGCATTCAGTATTTTAAAACAGTAAAATAGTAAATAGTAAAAACACAAGAAAAATAATCATTTGTATTAAATACTGGGATACATATACACTTCAGTAACTGCCTAGAAAATATATTACACATAGCAAAACCTGCCCCAGACCTCAGCATATGAAACTTGGTGCCTCTATCATTAATCTATTAGCTATCTACTGAGTCAGCATTTTGCTAGCCTGCAAGTCATTCTCATCTTTATAATTTAATTCCCTTGAAAAGAAAACATGAGGTTTGGAGATGCACCTGATTAAATATGGTTGCATTTTCTGATCTTTCTTGGGCTTTGGAGGGGCTTTTTTTTTGGCAGCAAATAGGCAAACTCCTGCCCACTTTTTCCAGTTGGTACAAAGTGTGCGATCTGTGGGGCATATTATGTTGACCATGACATGAAGGAGTGTCATGGTGAATGTGAAGGCACTTAAAAATCACCAGACCTCTCTCATGTTATGCATTAACTAACTGAACAAATCAGATTAATTTTAACACAGTGAGGGGTATTTTGTGTACTTAATTTTGATTATATATTTTTAATAAAACCTCACTGCTGTGATAATAAAGTGTTCCCAGTGAAAAGAAAGTGAGCTAGCTTAGCCATGCAGTTGGTTTTCCAAAGCTGTTGGAAAACTGCAGTGAGGCGTGATATTCTTAGTCAATGGAAGTTGATTGGTTCAGCTGTCTTTATGAGAAACATGAGTTTATAAGTAAACAGTTGCACTCTGCAGAAGCTGATCTGCACCTGTACTATGTGACATCTCTGCCTTCATTTGGCTTCATCTCTTCATTCATTCTGCCTTCATTTGGCTTTGTCACTTAGAAGAAGAATAAACCTGAAACCAAAATGCAACATAGGGTTTTGTTTCTCCAAAGTCTGCCTTGAAAGGATCCAGGTCCTTCTTACCACCACCATGTAGGGAAAATAGAAGCTGGACAGATGAAAAATAATCTCATAACATATTTGCAAAGCAATCAGCTAATCTCATCCCATTTTAGGACTTTTCCCTCTCTGGCAGAGCCTTTGCTTTTATCCTCAGCCTCTATGGCAACACGCGAAAGTAGCTGGACCTAATTGTGAATGAAAACTTCCTTATTTCATTGAAACAGGATATTATCATTGATTTTAAAATCCCAAATGGACCGGTGGTTTCCCTGCAGTTTTGTTAGGAAAGCTTTGTACAGCTCTTAGTGGATATATTCATAGGGAGCAGTTGAGGCTTTCAAATGGAGAAAGAAGGCATTTAACGGCCCCACTTGTTTGTGTGTACAAGATCGCATGATTGTCCATTTACAACAGCTAAAATGGAAAGAGCTGCCTAGAACAATTTAGAACTTTATCCCCTGCATAACTGAACAAATAAATAAAAATCCATTTCCAATGCAAATCATTCTTGATCCCAGCTAGAGGTATTTAACAAGTTAGTTACATTTGTACTAAGGGTTTTAAGGTATTCATATTTATCCATGTGTTTTGTCTTTAAAAATCATGTTTGATGCTGACAAACATACAGCGTGTTTAGGCTTCTAACATAGTTGAGTGAAACTACCCGAATGTGGATTGGCAATCAGCTTCCCTTGTTATTGCTTGTCTGAGAGTCTGGATAAGAGACTGCCTGAAATTGATGCCATGGTGCTTTGTAATGTGTCTCTGTCTGAGTATCTTAAAAGACATTGCAAAAAATATTATTTGCAATGCCTTGAGCTAGCTGTTGTTGGGGTCTACAAACCCCAACAACAGCTGTCTCACAGATTTTAGAAGTGCTGTCTCTACTGGTTTCCTCCCAGCATGAACAGAAAATTGCAAACATTAAAAGCCTATTGGTCCACCCAGCCTTTGGACTTTTNACTCCCAAAGATTCTGCTGTTAAAACCAGCAGTGGACATCTGAGGTGGAGTATTTTTCTGAAGATGCAGAATGGGTTAACACAGTGAGTGACTCACGTTGGATCTGAGAGTGTCACAGGGCTCCTCAAACCAGCATGGATAACCCAAATGCTTTAGGGGTAAGAAATCTGCAGCAGCTTTTTTTCTTAAAAACCATATGCTACTCAAATGCCTCAGCAGCACTTTTGTGCCAAGATGGGTGAATTCTCTTACCTCGAGCTATTAAGGAATAACTGCTTCACTAAAAGATTTGGGGAACCTCACAGTTCTCCATTCCTGCTCTTGTTCCCCACAGAGTGAAGAGGCAAAGATTTATTTAAAGTCATGATATGTCTTTAGACTTCTTGAAAAGCCAGGTAAATTCTCTACATGCACTCTGTTTCCATATGAATTTATTATTTTGCCTTACTCTGAACCTTCTTTCCAAGCATTTCTCTCTTAGTTTCTACTTAATATAGTCAGTCAGGTGTCTCTATTGCATTTAAACACCTCACTTTCATCATGGTCCATAATTTTTTTTTTCCCTGTCTGGAGAATTTTAAGGTCTTTATTGCCCAGACAGATTTCACAGAGTCTAAAAATTTGAATTCACATATTAGCTATTTCCTCAGCATTGTTGTTTATATAGTCTTCTTGGACAAAAGTTTCCACGCAACTTAAAAAATTTAATTATTTTTAAAAATATATTCCTTCGTTAAGTAAAAATGAAGTCAGGTGACAAGTTAAAAAAGAAATTAAGGAGAACAAGTAGGCAGAATGAAGCATACGTGCACATAAAGTTTGGAGTGTTTAGTCTTCAAGAATTCATAGGCAAGAAGGGAAAATAATGTCTTGCAGAAAAAGGAGGGTGGGAAGTCTCTTGAGAGTACTAATGTTGAAATAATCTACTTAACAAACATCAATAATATGAAAATTTTGAAAAAAAATTAAATGGCAGTCAAATGACAGTTGGACATTTTTTCGCTTTGAATTGTTTGATCATTTGTGGTGACATGGCTCATTTATAGCCTTTCAGAATGAGACATTTCTGATTTTGCTTAGTGCTCTTTTACCATGCTGAGCTAGTCAGACACTCAAGGTCTAATCCTGCCTGGGATACTCCATCACACTGCAGGGTGATTATTTAAAAGCAAACCACAAAACTTCACCCTCATTCCGGAAAGGAGCACAAAAATAAAATGAACTATGATTTAACTCAGGTAGATAACATTAAGTATGATGTCCCTTAAAAGGCTATGGGCTTTAAATCATTGTAATAGTACACATTATAATGGCTTATGATGCTGTGTGAGAAATGATCTGTGCTACTCCTGCTGGTAGCTTGGAAGACAAAGTTCCATGTTGGTGATGTGATATGAGCATTATGAGTTCATAATTTCTCATGTTCATCTTGGACATTCAGCTTAATTCTTAGCCAGAGTATAATGATCATGAAGCATACAGAAGTGGTGAGAAGGGTGACAGAAGCTTTTTCTTGTGGGACTCATTTATTTCCTCTGCTCTTGTCTAATCCTCCTTTCGACTGGAGGTTACTTTGCAAGATCCTCATTATGCTAAAGTGTGTTGTTAAATGCTAATTAAGGAAAGATAATAGTTTGAACTTTTAGACTATTGCAGTAATCAGGAGCCTTCAGCTAGCATATATGCTTGTTTCCTCATCCTAGACTAACTTGAGATTGCAATTTCTCCCTGTGGAATATTTCCCCCCACCTTTTTCTTGGAAATTAACTTTTTTCTGTTGTTCTAGTTCAGTTGATTATAACTTGAGATTTCAGTGAATTGATACTAATATTCATTAAAGAGCAGAGATTGGAGGTCTTCATCAACTACCGCAGGGCAACTGGCCCACAGGCAGAGCTGTGATTATAGTCACAATGCCAAATCCATTTCTTCTGCTCAGCTAAAGAAATAAATAAAAGACTGAACAATCTAGAGCCATGATACGAATAATTTCCAATCTGTTTCAAGAGATCCTCTGACACTAGTTTGGCGAATGAGCTGTATTTACTGTAGTTTGCATATTGCATGATCACATGCTACAGAGATGCCACCAAAAAATGCACAAGGGCTGAACGTAAGAGCAATAAGGGTTACAGAAAAGAGAAGAGATGCAGATCTGCCCAGCTGCTGCCATATCAGATGTGCGTGTCAAACAATGTGAAAGTGATGGTCTTTGAAGGGGCAATAAAAACCTTATCAACATTCTGCTGAGGTAAACCTTCTGTAGAGTCTGCAGCAGAACTGGGTTAAAGAAACTCTTGAAGCTATTTGTAGAACCTATCTAAATAAACATAGGAGTTGGAAAATATTTTACTTTTCTACTTTTCTAAACATAAATTAACAGTATTTATTTACTCCTAAATTTTTATTGAATAAGTGAGACTAAAAGAGAAATATACTGTGAACAGTTGATTAATTCATTCCTCAGTGTCCTTGTAATTGCAGAAGTTTGGCTCTTTTGAGCAAAACCTGTATTTTCCTGGAATAAGGAAAATTTCAGAGCATGTACCTTGAAATTTTTCAAAAAATAAAGTGTTACCAAATCTTTGAAATGAAATCTGAACAGAAATAGAATGCAATTGCACTGTGTCATGTGTTTCCCAGAAATAACATCTGGCTATTTATCATATTATCCGGTTTTATTATCTCCAGTGAGAAAAAAAAAAAAAATCATGGCATATTTTGCACTGACTTTCTTAAAAGGCCTGGGTTCTCTTACCCTCTGACAAACTACCATTGAATCTGAAAGCAGAAATCAGAATTTGGTCTCCAAAAAATAATAATATGAGGAAAGAAAATGGTCTTGGTTTGGATTGAAAGCTTATTGGCTTATGGAATATGTTTCTATAAGTAGCTCATAATGGATAGAAACTCAAGCTGTTTGGATCATTAAACCTAAGCTGAAAATAAATAGCTCGGTTCAGACACAAAGAAAGTAATATCTCTTATGTATGCATTTATGCTCTGCTACTGCCATGTAGTGAGCTATAGGGTTTGTAGAAAAGGAAGGCAAGTCTTGATAATCGTCAAAAGCAGTGATGGGTGATGAGGGATAGGTTTCTTAGAAAGTTAATCAAGCTTGAAATCCAATTAATAATTGCTCTATGTTGTATTCTAGACTGATTCTTTGTCAGGAAGTGTAGCGATAGGACAAGGGGTAATGGTTTTAAACTGGAAGAGGGAAGATTTAGATTAGATATTAGGAAGAAATTCTTTCCTGTGAGGGTGGTGAGGCACCAGAAGAGGTTGCCCAGAGAAGTTTGTGGATGCCCCAGCCCTGGAAGTGTTTAAGGCCAGGCTGCATGGGGCTTTGAGCAACCTGGTCTAGTGGGAGGTGTCCCTGCCCACGGCAGGGGAGTTGGAACTTGATGATTTTTATGGTTCCTTCCAACTCTAACCCTGCTATGATTCTATGTATTCTATGATTCTATGTATTGTGCCTACTTGGAATGCTTTCCTTCGTTTGCACTCTAGTGGATGATTGGTGAAACACAGAGAAATAAGTTATGTATGCAGAACACAATCATGATACTGCCATTAGATTTAAAAGGCAGAAGGGAGAGAGGAACAGGACACAGATCAATGACCTAAATTACATGCACATATTCTGTGCATTACAAAACTTTAAAGTTCTTAACTTTAAAATACTAGATTTACTCTTTTGGCATCAAATAATGTTCCCATTGTTTCCTTGTTAGGAGTCTTACCAGAATTTTCCCAGATGTGAGAGCAGAATTTGTTTCCCTGTGGAAGATTGCTCTGCAGATCAGAAAGAAATTTAGTCTCTTGTGCTCTGGATGGGACACCTTTCACCTTTTCCTAAATTTTTAATGGAAAAAAAAGGTTATCCTGCATATTTTAATATGCAGGATATGCATATTAAATATGACTCGTACAATGATCTTTCAGTTCTTACCTGAACTGAATGAAGTAAAAGACATTTGCATCATGGATGTTCTATAGTTCACGTTTGAAGTCATGCTTGAGTCACTCTACAGACTTCACAGGTGAAACCGGAAGAATTCCTAGCCAGTATTACTAGTACACAACAAAAATATTGCTATTACTGCTAGTATATCAATATTCAGTTTCTAACATAATTTCTTATGCTGGAAGAGTAATTTATTTCACCAGTTTATCTCCAGATGGTACTGAAAAAATGGTAAGGGCAAAATAAGGTTAAAAAAATCTCAACTCTTGATGTTCAAATGTATCTGCTAATTCAACCTCCTCTAAGATAATTTGTTTGAAGTTATGTAAGACTTGGTAGGGAGCCAAGCTTGTTCCAGTGGCTGATAATTTCTTTCTCTGGCTATTGGATTTCTGTGTTTGTAATCATTTCTCATTCTGTTAATGTAATGCTATTTCTTGACAGACCACCCATCATCATTTGATTTTGTCTGCTGGGAAAACGCTGCCAGTCTATTCTTTTTCAATGAATGAGGTATATATCAAAAATTTTTAAAATCCTGATACACAGTCAGAATTGATTATCCTGTAGTTCTTAACATATATTACTATAAAAGAATGTTCAGGGTTTTTTTAAATATTACCCACCTTTTCTTGTTTTTAGAAATCTTTTGATTTTCCTTAAATTTTTTTCCAGGCAGCTGAACTATGGTAAATCCAAAGGCAAGTTAAACTTCTGCTAGCCTGCATCTTGTTGAGTTATCTTGCAGTACTTATATTTGAAACTAAAATTCACCCATAATGATTTGCAAAATCCTAACCTAAGTTTAGCTTACAAATTGTTCTACAGGATTGGAAAGGTCCATAGGGCTCATCTCTGTTGAATTTCTTGACACATATTGTCTTTCAAAATGAGTTACACAAATCATACATGGCATTATCTTTATGACACTATATGACACTGTGCCTTTGTGAATACTTTATATTTAGTATGATTGTGAGTGTAGGAGTATTATTAGATATTAGGAAAAAAAATTACCATGAAGATAATCACCTTAGAATATGTCATCCAGAGAGGTTGTGCAGTTTCCATGGGCGGAGATACTCAAGACTTACTTAGACAATGCCCCTTGTCTAGCATTGAACATAGTCCTTTTGTGAACTGGTGCTTGGAAAAAATGACCATTTGAAGAACCCCTCCAGTCTGAACTATTCTATGGCTCTCTAATTTTTTTACCACCTTGTGATCTGGGGACATGTTTAGTATTTGTTCATATTCTAGCTTTCAATTTGCAGATCCAGCTGAAAGTTGTACTGCTTAGACAGTTTTCAAACTAGGAATTCAGCATCCAGCTCAGCTGTTCAGAACACATTAGATTTTATTCAAAGCAGTCCAGTCATAACAGCACATTTCTTGTACCCATAGAATACTTCTAATATTTGCTGTTTTTTCCTTTCAGATTAAAATTTTGCAATGACACTGAATCTACTTTCAAGATTTTCATCTGAACACTTAAAGAAGTCTAGCATATATATGCATAGCATATATACAGCATCTTTTAATGAACTGTCAGGTTACTTTTTGGCTTCTATTAATTCAGAGTAAAGCCAGTAACTGGGCCTTGCCAATTACTTCTCAAAACATAGAAGAATGTGTATTTTAATTTGTTCTTTCTGATTCTTGGAAACATCTATTTGTGACATGGATAGGAAAGGCATCTGTGGCTCAAAATGATCCATAATTACATTTCTGCCTCAAAGCAATAACTTCAAACTCAATTTAGCTCCAGCCTTTAGGAGTATAACTAGATATGTCTATGACATTATAATAAAAAGCAATGGTTGTTATAAATATATGTTTATTTGCCTAAAATATTTATGCATAATTTTTACTTTTATTTTCTGCAAACTTAGATTAGATGGAAAATTAGATTAGATTCTAGGGTTGTGAGACAAAGGAACAGCTTCTCCAGGGAAGCTGTGGAATTGTTCAAGGCCAGGCTGGATGGGACTTTGAGCAACCTGGTCTAATGGGAGGTGTCCCAGGCCATGGCAGTGGGCGTGGAACTAGGTGATCTTTAAGGTGCCTTCCAAATCTAACCATTCTATGATTCTGACTATGAAACTTTCTAGTAAAAATGAACATATGTGGTAAGTGATTTTAATCCACAAATACAAATATTGATGTTGAAAACCTGATTCTCAGAATTTATGCTCAGCATTTAGGAATATTAAAAGATGTCTTTCAATAAACTTGTAACAGCTTCAAAATATAGTATCATGATTAATACACAGAAGTCCCTTAGTGAATAATTTTCACTAATCCTTATCCTTATCAAGAAGTTGCAATTTCCTAGAATACAATCATGAAGGTAAAGATATGAAAATAATATAATAGGGAACTGGTTTATTAATCATTCCGTGGCTCTGATCATATTTGGGGAAATATCCATTTAAGTTACTGAGAGTTTTGTCTGAATAATTGCCTGGAAATGTTCTACAGAATATTGCTGTTGAGAAGCCTTAAAAGAGAAAGAAGGTGTTGAAGGGAGAAAAGAAAGATAATTTCTTATGAAGGACTAAGAAAGACAGGCTATTGGAAGATGGAGACCTTTTGTGATCTTATTTTAATTTCTTTTGTTATCCAACAAAGATATGTGGTGAAGAAAAGCGTCATCTTTTTTTTTATGCATGTCACTGTAAAAACTTTGCATCCTTTTTGTTTTAAAAAAATAAATTAATATTTTAAAACTTTGTTCCTTGAATTTTGAGAACTAGGAGAACAAGGTTCAACTTGGGCTTGAGAGATACCATTATTACAGTATCTACTAATTTGGCAAATGGATGAGTTAAGAGAAATGAAAGCATTTTCTCTTGAAAATTAAAAACACCCTAGGATCTACTTCAAGAGCAGTCAACACAGAGCTGCCAGGCTTTCATGGGACATGTCAGACCCATGGATCACACTTGGTGTCTAAGTGTTTCTCTGTGTCTTCCTCTTTGTTTATTTTGTGGGATTTTTATATTTTTTTTTTTTTTAGAAATGTTGCCAGAAGAATCCTAAGGTCATTTGCACATGGAGACACTTAACCAAAAAATCATACCAAAAGCATGTCTCGTGTAGATGTTCCTATTCCAAAATATTTTTTCACAGTTTATTGTGCACCAGGTGCACACTAAGCTGCTTTGAAGAAAAGGTCTCTAGAGCAAGACAGATGTGCCAGCAAAACAGGAAAACCTTTACTAGCTCGTAAAAATATTTCAAGAACTTTATCTTACCTTACAGCAAAAAAAAAATCAAACCCAAACCTGCTCCAAGCTGAAGAGGAAAACAGATTAACCCACCATGTCTATGAGCATTAACTCATTCTCTTGCCTTGCCTTGCCTTCTCCTTCCTCTTCCATTTTAACTTCTTTTTTCCCTTCCTATTCTTTTTTTTTTTTTTTCTATTATAACCAAGGACTTTGTATTCTTACTCCCTAAGCAGAAAAAGTTTTTTGCATCGCAAACATGCCTATCTTACTTTTGTGCAGAGTTTTAGTTTGGCGTTTAGTTTTTTGTTGTTTTCCAGTGATCAAATTGAGTTAATCCTATTTTGTTTTTTTTAATTCTTTTCCTGTATCCCCTTTTACAAGTAGGGTTCAACTTTTCTGCACTTTGTTTTAATGTCAGCTTAAAATCTCAACTTGATAGGGTAGTGCTTACATGAGTATGCTGAACCCAGTCTTGAATCTTTTCCATTACAGAGCACTATCTAGTATTTCATTAGGCAGTGATGGGCTACAACAGCTATTTTAACTAACACCTCCATTATTATTTTTTTTTAAATCTTTAAAAGGCCTTATGCTTTTCCCAAAATGTATAACTCTGGCTCTACCGTATCTTTTTCTTCATCTAAAAAAACTAAATTAAATTTTTTTTATTTTTTTTTTTTATTGTGAAAAAACAGTTAGGTTCAAAATAATTTTAGTTTCTCTTATATTAGGCCTCTATAACATGTCTTTGAAACTCCCTCTCATGAATACTTCTCTGGATTCCTATATCCCACTGTTTTGGGACAAAGAACATTTGAAAAAGATAGCCATATTTTAATTTATATATGTATCTCCTTTGCCAAGTAGACTCTATTTGCTGATACTATTTTTTTTTCCTTAAGCTCCTTTTGATGATTCATTGAAGCAAGTTCAGCTCTTTCACATAAGGCAAGAGTGAAGCTAGACTTAATGAAGAATGCAAGTCTGTGTGATGAGTTTTTTACATCCTGTCTCTCCTGCTTAGTTGATATATCTGTGATGTGTCCAAATTCTTTAGACCTGTGTTCTGTTATAATCAGTAAAATGAGGAAGAAAAAGGAAAAGTGACAACCAGGAACACATAAAGAAACCTTTTCCTAATGCAAAGGCATATGAAAGGAGAAAGTGGAAGGGAAAAATTAACCTAGTAAATATGGAAACATTAATAGGTATATTAAGAGTTTAATCCTCATGTCAAAGGTTTTGTATATACAAATACACAGGTAACTGAGGACATGAAATCATGAACTGAGTGAGTGTATCTTGGAATGGGCAAGGTAAAACTTACAGCATTCTTGTCATTTATTCTTTCATCTATATGCTATAATCTTATTGTTTATAATATAGGAATATAGAATATAGAATAGGAATCAATATCTGCCAAAAGAGCAATAGAAACATTTTCAAGCACTAACTTCATTAATCATAGAGTTGCTGGAAATGATGGAACATACATTTCTCCTTGTGTTCATGTGGTTTTATTTTGATTTGTGATTGTTAAATCAGGTAGGCTGCAGGATGTCCTTGCCATGTCTGACACTGAACCAATGCAGGTCAGCACATGTGAATACTGGGAAATTTATGTCCCATAAAACCCCAGAAATTATACCAACTCCAAGTGGAGGTTATCTCCATTTTTATTGGAGCATTTTAATAACTAAACTTTTTCCACATATTATCATAAACAACAGTGTTCAGGATTTTTATCCAACTGCAGATGTAGAAATGTGTATTGAGAGATGAAAAAAGTCATGAATTACTGTAGATTCCACCATAAGTTTTAAGAAGAAAATTATTTTGTATCTGAGAATGCACTTACTATCATTTCAACATAAGAAGCCTTTTAAGAAGTTTTTTTATTATTTAAATTATTTGAATTGATACTTTAAGGATCTAGTGAAGCATATATTTAATTGGATTAAGTTTTTACTTGAGAAGTTATAGTATATTTTAAATTAATTGTATTATCTTTGTATTGTATAGGGACCACAAGAGCAGGATTTATTGTAAATTGCATTTATTTTGAAAACAAACTCATATGAGGAAGTCTACCAAAAAATAAAATGAGAAACTGTGGGAACTTGTAAGCATTTCATATTAAAACAGTTTCAATAAATTAGAAAGACAGTCTGTTCCAGCCCCAGCTGACTTCAAATTAGGCTCAGCCTATTGTTTCTAATACACAATTTTTATGTTTCCAAGTATTAACCAAAAAAAAAAAAAAAAAAAAA
>VZRU01004782.1:799491-821570 GCA_013398155.1 Pedionomus torquatus
TGAGCCGTTGACCACAACCCTTTGAGTGTGACCATCCAGCCAGTTCCTTATCGACCGAGAGGTCAATCGAACCCATGACTTTTCAATTTGGAGACTAGGATATCATGCGGGACAGTGTCAAATGCTTTGCATAAGTCCAGATAGTCCATTGCTCTGCCCCTATCCACCAAGTCTGTGGCAGTATCATAGAAGGCCATCAGATTTGTTAGGCAGGTTTTGCCCTCGGTGAAGCCATGTTGGCTGTCTCCAATCACCTCCTTATTTTTCATGTGCCTTAGAAGAGACTCTAGGAGGATCTGCTCCATCATCTTGCCAGGCACAGAGATGAGACTGACTGGGCTATAGTTTCCGGGGTCCTATTTTTCCCCTTTCTCCAGTCAGAAGGAATTCCACCAGATTGCCACAATTTCTCAAAGATGATGGAAAACGCCCTGGCAACTTGTTCCACCAGCTCCCTTATGACCTGTGGATGGATGTCATCAGGTCCCATGGACTTATGCACCTTTAGGTTTCTCAGGTGGTCTCGAACCTGATCTTCTCCTACTGTGGGCAGTTCTCCATTCTCAGAGTCCCTGCTTTTGTCTTCCATGACTTGGACAGAGCAGTTAGAGCCCTTGCCAGTGAAGACTGAGGCAAAGAAGTCATTCAGTACCTCAGCCTTGTCCATATCCTGAGTGTCCAGGTCTCCCATTTCCTTCTGGAGATGGCCCACAGCCTCCCTAGTCTTGCCTTTTTCCCTGATATATCTGTAGAAGCTTTTCCTATTGTCTTTCATGTCCTTGGCCAGATTTAGTTCTCTCTGGGCTTTTGCCTGCCTGATCTGGTTCCTGGCCACTTGGACAATTTCTCTATACTCCTCCCAGTCCTTGCTTCTGTCCTCTCTTGGCCTCCTTTTTGATTTTGAGCTTTTCTAACACTTTCTTATTTATCCACACTGATGATCCACACTGAATACTGGGCCAATTGTAAAGAACATGAGCCTAAGCAGTCATAAGGTGAGCCCTAGGCAGGAACATAATCTCACCACAGAAAACCATTTTCAGCATAGGCTCTTCCTCACACATTCTTCATTTCATTCCACTGAAGGTGAAAATAATTTTGCTGCTTCAGTAGACAATGAAAAGATGTCACCACCATTAGTGGAAAACATCTATTGACTTTGTTCTGGTCTAGGGCTAGGGAATTTTCTGGGCTAAGTAATAGAAAAGTTAGTTTTGTGCACTGTAACAGCTAAACTGCACTCGGGCTGCCTGAATGGCAGAAACAGTGCAAGATATGTTCTTAACCCTGCACAACAAAGAATAAGTGCTCAAAAACTAATTTCCTAATGATGCTATTGAGCTAATTCAGATCAGTTTTTTCTTTCCTGGAAAATAACCACTGAAGTTTCTCTTTTGCCACCTATTTGCATAGCTGTTTTAAAGTGGTGTATAACTGCTGATATTGCAGTAAATTATCTTTCATAGTACTTGTACTTTTCATTGTAGATGCCTAGTAAGCTACCAAAGAAACATTGGGATAAATCAGTGTCCTCTAAATATGTACTATAAGCTTTCCCTGAATTATTATTTAGGTCTTTTTAAAATGTCCAGTTTGGACTGAAGTACATCTAGTTAAGGGCTACCTCCTGCATCCTTGGTTGAGTGATGCTTGGACTGATTATCCTTCCTGTTAGTAATACGCATTCCATTTTTTGATATGTCTAGATTATTTTTTTCTCATGTTAGGTGGATCCTAGGTATTTCTCAATCTGACTAAATAGCCCTCATCAATTTTCTGGTTTTCATGCAGCTACTAATATATCCCTTGGCCTTCTTTTTGTCAAGCTAAACAGCTTTGAGCTCCTGGAAATAATTACTATTAAAGTTATTTCACAATACTTAAGTCGTTCCATATATCTTGTCTGTATCCTTCAATTTATCAACATTGTTTGGAAACTGTGGACATCAGAACAAATTGCACCACTAAGCAACTCATTTGCATTGCTAAAAAGAGCAAAACAAATACGATCTTTCTAATCCTATATAATACTTTATTACATTTAAGCAGCAGAAGAATGCATTTCTTCTTATGAAATAGGAGCTCATGTTTAGCTGATTACCTATTATGCACTCCTAATCCTTTTCAAGATTTTTCCATTTTTGCAATCTTTGTGGCATTTGCAAACACCAATAATAATGATTTTTTTTTTCTTTCAAGGTACTGATAAAAATGTTGCATAGCATACAGCCAAGAACTCAGCCATGCAGAACCAGGTAGGATATTCATTCTGAGAAGATTCCCATTTATAGTTGTATTTTGAAACCCCTCAGTCAATCAAGTTTTAATCTAGCTAATGTCCACCGTGCTCATTTTCTGTTGGCTGAGCCTCATTTTTAATAACCCATATCTGCAAAAAAGCTCATAAATTACTTCAGCAATGAGCAGTTCTATTAACCATACATTCTTAGACTGTTTTTAAGATTCACAGAAACCTCCTATAAAACTTTGGAATATCTTAAAAAATAAGTACTGTTGTTGAAAACACTGTATTTGACCAGTATACTTATAAGAAAGAAACCAGATTTGTTTGATAATGTCTATTTCCTAGAGAAGTAGGATGAACAGTGGCAGTTTTATTATTAATACCATTCTGTACTACCAATTGTATTATTGCTGTTGGGTCATTCTGACAATCCTTTGAATATTTAACTCCTTCTAATTGCTTATCCAAACTCCTAGCCAACAGCCAAACAATAGATCTCAGAATCTACTGCACTGTCCTAATACTTAGGACAGCACTTAGTGCAGGAAAAACATAACAGAAGAAACGTGCTTTCACTATGTGTCCCTTCAAAATCTAGTTTATTTGTAGTTCCAGTTCTGGTTCATAGTATTGGTTTGATAGGAAGCCATGAACTAAAGTCCTGCTGTGAACCACAAAGGTGGCTCACATAGGTTTTGGAAGTTGGTCGTCGGTTAGCACAGAATGTGCTTAGAGAGATTTCTACTTAACAACTTTTTATGAGTTAGTGAAACATGAAGCTAGTTTACCTTGGGTCATCCTTAGCTGCAAAAATTGCCTATGGCTTCAGTGGAGAGGTTTCTGGAGTGATTTTTCACTCATCAAACATTTTAATGTAATATTTGCAAGCTCTTGATAGCTCCTAAGGTGCTTTGGTACTTCTTCCATACAGTTAATATTGAACATACTAGCACACTACAGGTAATGCTTATTACTATGCTTTGGTTTATTAGCTCCTGGAGTCTCATTCCAACCTGGCATAGCCTACTAGAGTAATTTGTGAAACTGTCAAGAATTTTGGGGATGTGTTATGACCCTAGTAGCTGGTAATCAATTAGCACCCAGGACCTAAGTCTTCTTAACTAGATGGAAGATCTTACCTTATTATCTTATTATAAGACTGCCCAAATATTCAAATGAGGGTTCCTTCTTTCCTTAAATTGAGGCTTTCAACTAAGAAAAGTAACTTTGTGGCAGCACACAGATGCTTTGAACTATAGTTCAAGTATGTATACGTGTGCACTGTAGAGATACTTGATTTTACTTAGAAACATTTTAGGATATTTTTGAGATGGCAAACTAGGGGATCAATCACCAAAGAGGGACAGAGCTACTTTGACCTATCGAAGCCTCTTCAATGCCTACAAATAAGGCCCTCAATCCTCAAGGCATTATATTATACGACTGTAGCAGGAGACTAAGCTATTGCAATTTCATCTCAGTATGTGGAGAAGAAGCAATGACAAAAAATTATATTTCCTACAATTCTGAAAAATATTAAGTATGTTATGAACCCCTCCCAAAAAAATATTAAAAGGCCAATATTGTGACTACAATGCTGGCTGTCACTGATTTGACAAAGCATATGTGGAAAGAGGACTGAAGATGAGAAAATGCCAGAGATTATTTTGTCCCCAGGTACTTGAGAGAAACGGAATCAAAACATTTTTCTGCTTCAGTTGTAAATACTTAAGGTGAAAAGTGATTTTACTTTTAAATAAATTACTTTAACAACAGACACTTAACAACATTTGTTTTCCATTTGCAGCTGCTTAATGATTAACTTCTGCATTACATTCTATTTTCTGTCAGAATAGAGAGGCCAAATAGTTCCATGTGATAGTATCGCTGTTTGGAAAGTTTCAGTGGTGCACTGATGGTTCTGTGATTTGGTAGAGACAGTAGAGTCACAAAAAACTTTCATATATTCAGGACTCTCTATCCAAAGACTACATACATCTGCATAAGAATAAGATGAAAATGATGTTGTTGTTTGCTGTCTGCAAAAATGACCTTGTTAAAATGGAATGAAGTTAAGTAATTAAATGAAACTTCCCACTTGAATCTAAATATCAAAGCTGACTCTAAAAATTCATAACATTTAAGAAAACAGATGGTCTACTTCTGTAAATAAGGCTTTGAAGAACAAAGTTGGGGAAAGAAGTAAATTTTCCACTGATCTTACTGTATAGTAAAGCTTTGAAAGAAAGGCTATGAACATTGTTCCAGTGTTTTGGGGACTAATATCATACCAAATGTTAGTTTATTTTATTTTGACTAGCTTTTATATTTCATAAGTTTTTGTGCCTCCAAATAGAATGCTTTCACATAATTAAGAAGTATTAAATACTGGAATAGTTACATTAACGGGAGTAAAATCAACTGTTAAGCATAGGAAGAAAATCTTAGGTTGCCCATGAGAATACACACAAAAAAAAAGCTTTGGAGAAATATTTTCAGTTCTTCCATCTATTGCATCTCAGAAGCAGAGAAAGCCATATAATACATTACTTTAAAAACGCGGATGACATATCCAGAGAAAAACAATAACAAAAGTATTTCTCTTTTATATATCCATGCATTTCCTATTACTGCTCATGGAAACTGAGCACATTTAAGCAGCCTGAGCACATACCTTTGGCATGATTTTTGTCCTGAAGGTAATTGAAAGAGACTTGTTTACTTTTTTGGCATGCATTGCAGCATAGATTTGTGTACTAGTTTCTAATCTAAATAAGTATTTTTCTTTTCACATGTAAAAGGAGCCTCAAGATATTCTTTTTGGTCACTTAGCAGAAGCCAAGGATCAACCTGAACCTGGTGAGGGTCTAACAGCATAAGAATATGGCCTTCAGTACCGTGGCAGTCCAGGACAGGTAGCAGCTGGGACGCTGATAGCATGGCTATTGATGGACAAGAGCAGAGGTGAAGAGCTAATTTGGATGGAAGGCGTCAGAGTTCTGACACATGCAGATGTTTTCACTTAGTGCTGCCAAGACTGTTAATACACAACTCACTTGCAAGGAGGAATAGGGAGCGTGACCCCTTCTGAGGGACACTAAATAACTATGGCTGTTAAATGCAAGGACTTGCAATAGATAACAGTGCATTTGAAAAGTGGCACTGCTAATCTCCATTTCCTCAGCCAGACACAAAAGAGTGAGCCTATTAGTGGACTTTTATTAGTGGATCATAGGCTTGATGATGCTTAACTTGCCTTCTACAGATTGGCAGAGGGTTGGCATGGTCATTTGTCTGAATGCAAAAGCTACTTGCTCTGGGACAAGGTTCAGGGCTTGACTGTGAGCAACTGCCTTGTATGAAAAGTACAAGTTTGCAGCGCTGAAGAGTCATGGCCTCTTGCTAAGCCTCTAGGGAGCAGTTCTGGTAAGGTATATGCAGAATGGGTTTGAGAAAGAAAAAATAAATTTGTTTTCCTCAAGCAATGTAATGGTGCTCTGCTGTTACTATGCCTTGAATGATAGACCCCTGAGCCACTTGGTAGAGCTGAATTTCCTGTGGTGATATCATCATGGTCTTGTCACTAGCAGTGGATTTTTTTTCTGGAGACTATGAGGCATCCATAGAAGCTGATGCTCCAGAGTTCACTGATTTGCTTGGCTCTACGTGTTGATGCAGTTGACATCAGTGCAGATGCTAATGGATATTAGTAAGCAGGGCACATATACAGGTTATCTGGCTGTCCTGTGCTGTGGGCATGATTAGGGTAGTCTCACTGGAAGAGTCCTCAGGAGCATACTAAGCATAGGGCCCATAACACCCAGATGTAACTTGCAACCCGGATCTGTCCCTCTGTGTGCCTCTTTGTCCATTTCACTTTTCTCACCTACTTTTACCTTCCTTAATCCAGTCCTATTGTCAGTTTGCTACAATTGACATTTCACATCTATTTCCAATGATGTTGGACAGGATTTTCCAGGAGTAATTTTAGTAAGAACAAGAATTTTGTGCCCTGATTAGCTATCTGCCAATGACAGATATAAATCTATCCCTAAGGCACTAAGATGAGACGTGCTATCCGTTTCTGAGCTTCACAATGATTGACTGCAGCCCCAATTAGGCTGAGGCATTCAGTTGTATTTTGTATACACTCTTCAAGGGCAGCCTGAAATATCTTGTACTCTTAATTCTACTGAGTATATGGTTTAAAAAGTTTTTAAATTGAATTGCAAATTTAATTTCTTTAATGTAGTAGTATCCTCCTGTCACAGAAAGGCAAATATTTTTCAGAATGACTTTATGTAGGGGGTTAAATCTACCTCAGACATTTAATTTTGAAGTGACCTTGTTTTTGCTGGGTGGGAAGAAACATTTATTATGTGTTTGTTAAACTGCAGCTGCGTGCTCAGCATTACAGGAGTCTGGGTCCTTGCCTCCAAAGATTAATATCATTTTAATTTTAAGTTAGTGCAAATCTTACACTGCTTCTGGTATTATATTATTAAACTCTGTGTAAAATTTGACCTACTAAAAAAGGACCTTCATTCCACAGAAAAGATACTGATTTTTCTCACACGTGTTTTGGTAACCTAAATATTGTAGAAATTATCTTATAGCTTGAAAAGTAATGCCTGAGTGACAATGAAAATATTGTGTTTAAATAAAAACCACAAAAAGCAATAAACCTCTTTCAAGGGCAATGCAGAGTTGTTTGAGCATCAGATGTGAACGTGATTAACGTTTTCTGAAATAACTTTACATAATATACACAACTGAGGCACACATATCTCTATTTTTTATCTTTCATTTTTATCAATGTAACTGAGTCTTTTCCAAATTTCTTTTTATGACCTACTGGGCATATTTTATCGTGCCATTTAGTATCACTGGTGTGGTCACTATGGTAGTTTGATCTTAATAAGTTTTAAACAGGTATTGCCAGTGTGAAGGTTAGCTTTCAGGATTATGATTTAGAGTTATCAGATTTACTCAATATTATATTATGAAAAGAAAACAAGACATGACCTCAAACCATGCCATTTAGATGGAGATTTCAGAAACTCAAAGATGAGCTTGGCAGTCTGATGTGGGGTTTTTAACTCTGCCTGGTTTAACAAAAAGGTCACTTTGTAAAATTTCAATTCTGAATCCACAGTCTTATTTCAAGTTACCCAAAACTTTTAGAAGGATGTTCAGATTCAATGTTTTAGTAAAAAAACATATTGTGGATTGAAGTATGCTCTTTCAGTTCTAAAGTAATTTTGCAGTCCAGGGACATTTTGGGGGACATGAGTAAAATAAAAGGTTTCAGTTGTGGCCAAATCAAACTTGCAGTTGTTCATATGAAGTATTTTGTTCCTAAGTTGAAAAAGAGGAAGAAGATTGACTTCTGCAAGTGAAAAGCAAGCGCCAGCATAAATTGTGTTCTTTCAAATCCTGTGATTTAGTAGAAGGCAGAAATTAAGGCATAAAGCATCATTAATTAACTACAAGCTATTTTTAATTGAATCTTTTCTCTCAGCTTTGTTTGTGTATCCCTGCATCTAGTAAGCCGTTTCCTTGTTGTGTTGTGAGAGTCAGTGTTGATATTAGACAACATTATGATCTTTATTTATGACTCCATAAAGACAAACTAACTACATATTAGTACTTCTTCTTATTGAATTTATTTAAGATGAGTTTATGGAGAAATTAATCCTGCTGACTGCACATATTGTAGTCAGATGGCATTGTTAACTTTGCTATTGATCAGAAGAGCAAAGAGAATTTTTGATCAACACCTTGCAGCCCTCTTTTAACTGTCTGTTGATACCCGAGTTCTGGAATTTATCAGTTCTTCAAACAGCCTTTATTGCTTACCAGTCTGACCACCTTACCTGACTGATTTTGAAGAGCTTATGATGTCTGTTAGATCTTAGAGTTCTGTATTTCTGAGAAAAAAACCAGATGATTATTTGATGAGCCCATTGATGAACTAGCTTGCACATGATTTTATTGTTTGCTTAATGATCAATCCTGTCATCAAATTATACTGTATGTTACCTGCAAAAATTTATTCTGTAATGGTCTCTCTGCAGTCTCATACTCTAGACCCTACATCATAAGATGCTGTAAGAATGTTCTTCCCATAGTGTTGATAAACAAGCCAGCTAGCTCATGATGAGGTATCAATCAACCCCTCATACCTATAGTTAAAATTTTCTGCTCCTGGTGCCAAAAGTTATGTGCAAAGCTAGTCATAACTGACTACTTATTGCTAGCTGTGGTGTCTGACACATTAATAGCAACAAGCTATAGACATGTACAGACTGTAGCGAAATGGTTGTACTAAAGGACGTTTGCCCCCTCTGGAGCTGTAGTCTTCAAGAGAGGTCTTTCAAGCAATATATGAAATATTCATTTGTTCTTGAGTTGTCATTTATCCCTTATATTTTGCTGTTAGTGAAGCCCTCAGTATACTTCTCTGTATGCTATCTCTTTGTATTTTGTCTAATACAATCACTATATTTTGAGTTAAAAGATTATCTTCTGCTAGCTCTTTCCTTTGAGCAGTTGATTTGTGGAGATTAGAAATTCATTAGGTATTCACACCCTAATAAAAAAAAAAAAAAAATGGGTGTAGCCTACACAATCAAACAGACAGAATATTGGAAATGTGTGTAAGGTGCAACATAAAACATATTTAGATAGCAATTGAATGTAAATATTTCATAGCAGAAATCAGGTGCCGAGACTGAATGCTTCTATCCAAAGAACTGACTGCATTGTTCAAATTAATGTCTCTTTAGTAGAACATACACAACTTAAAAATAAAATCAAGTTAATGCAGTCACCCTTTGTAATTCTCAGTTTACATATCTATGCAAATTTAGCCTGTTATTAAATCAGATTATTCACTTCACAGACAACAAAACCACATACATTTAGAAACTTGGCATACTAATTATATTAGATTTCAAATGATTCCTTATGGTAATAAAAATTAACTTGGTGGGTTTTTTCCCTTTTATAACGTGAAATAACAAAGCATTTTCTAAGGACACCGCACAGAGAACACAGAAAAGATTGTATCCCAGGCAAATTTCAGTTGCCCTAATCTAGTTTCTTTTTATTCTGCATTGAGACAATATTTATTCTTATAAACTAATGGGCATTACAAACATATTATGCTTTGGTCTAATGTAATGTAATAGATATATGTATGTTTATGCAAACATATGATGTTTATACATCACGTATATGTCCCTGTACACATATGTGCACATGAGTATGTATGTGCATGTAGATGTGTGAGTGAATGGCTTTAATTACATCCTTACATACCAAAAAATCTGAAGTCATACTCTCAATATGATTTCAGTTCAGAAGATATCCGAATTCAGCTAATTCACTTTACTATACACATGCTCATATGTTTCTGAAGGAGAATTGGTGAATATTCTGTATATCGGTATGATCAGCTGAACTGAATGTGACATTGCCGGGGTCGTTGCTCATGTACAAAACAGGTCTAGTCTGAGAACTTTTCAATATGGCCATTAAATATGTAGGTTCCTTGACATTTTAACCTGATATTAAGTCAATATGCTTATTTCAACCACATTAAGTGAATGAGGATATTTCAACTACTTCGTAAATATGTTATCTCATGGGTCATTTCAAATACACTATAGTTTCAGTATGCGTACTCATGCACCCGAATATCCTGTTTTTGTAAGGAGCTTTGTAGAACTTAATTCCATATCAAGTATATTTCTTGGGAAAATATATTTTAAAAAGCCACTTCACCCATAGTTAAAATGAGAGACTTATCTGGCTTTTTTTCTTGTTTTGGCCCTGATTTTATGTCCTCTTAAATTTTTCACATATAAGATCAACACCTGAGCACAGCTTGAAAGATACTGGTCAGTGTGTACTGTGGAACACTGAAAATCACAGTGGAAACGGGACTAGATTAGACATATTCTTTCTCTAACTTTTTCCAAATCTAGTGTAACTCAAAAAAGAACAAAACCTGTATCAGAGACATCGCATCCAATTCTTAAGGTCGGATTCCAAGTGTATCTCTGCACAGCTTAAACCCAACTACAGCGACTGCTGCACATCTTGTTGTGTGAGAGGGCAGCAATGATAAATCACTTCTTGCAAAGTGAGTCATGCTCAGACAACGTACACAGCAAGAGTCCAAGCAGTGATCAAAAGGCAGCGTGGCTCGGTATAATACTGCTCAGCAATTCCAGGCTGTGATGAGCTGTTTAGAAACATTAATGAGAGACACAGAGAATGTCAAAGGCTCTCTTTACCCACTCACCACAGCATAAGATGCTTCTGGAGACCTAGGACTACATGTTTCAGTCATGAAACACTTGAATGTTAGATCTTTGCAGTCCTATAAAAAGACCATGCTCTTTTTTTTTTTTTTTTTTTTTTTTTTTTGTTTTTTTTTTTTTTTTAAAAAAAGGACACTTTTGATGTTGGGCAAGTTAAATTTTTCACTCTGATAACTACTTCACAGTGAAAACCAAACAGAAGTGGAAGATTTAGGAAGATTTAGCATGAAGTGATTTCACTGGGTCTACTAGGTTGGTTTGTAACTCAAAGAGTGCATGTGTATATTTGTATGTATAGTCATTGATAATGCAGATGCAGGATAAAATATTTTAACACGGCATTACATTCACTATTATCTGAAATGAAACAGAATTGTCAAATAAAGTCTTTCATATTATTATGAAATAGATTTTTTTTTCTTTCCTCATAAACAGGATGCCACATGATGCTCAATAACCCCAGATTTTGCATTCTGCATCATTCCATTCTTTTTCCCAAGAAACGGGATTTTTAGAAATTTTTTTCTTGACCCTGAGGATATGTTGATTTAGAATTAAGTTGATGGTTGGACTAGATGATCTTAAAGGTCCCTTCAAACCTAGACAATTTTCTCCACAGGCCTCCAGATTTTCTTTGTAAAAATGTTCCAGTAACAGAACATAAAACCTCTTGGACAGCTAGGTTCCTCTCTTGTAATTCTTCTACTTCCAGTCTGCTGTACTTTTCTTAAAGGAGTCTCTCCTGAATGTATGACTTGGAAGGTCTTTACCACAACCACAAATGAGGAAAGATAGGCACTGCATCTTCATAAATCTCTGAGTAAGAACCCTGAAATATCTATGAACTTGAGAAAGATTGTTCTTCACAAGGCAAATCTGTTTTATAAATTTCTCCTCTACAGTAGCATTCTCAGAGACTTATTCCTTAGGAAAACTTTGACCCTGGACTGTTGTCAAATTTTATGATGTTGACTATGAGCATTCTACATAAATGTTTGAAATTGTTTTAACTGGGACACATTCCATGTCAGTGCAATAGTAGTGTGATGTTATTTATAATTATAAACATAATACCAAGCATATTTTTCATTTATATGTGATAATTACTCAAATTATTATATTAATTATAGTAAAATTAAACACCAGCAACACACTTAACTGTTGATCTTAGGAACTGAAATCTAGCTGTAGGCTACTGAACAAAAAAGTGTATTGAAAGGTTACTGTCTGAGATTATTAATAAATAAAGGTAACATTTATTTGATGTCAATGTAGTATTCTTGGAGGGTGGTCAGTGTCAGATTCATGGCTGAAAGGAATTGTTAATGTAATTAGCAAAGAGATAAAAGAATTTGGAAAAAAGAGATTGAATGCTGCATATCTGCAGGTTTTGTGTTTTTTTTTTCCCTTCTAGCACTTTTTTTTTTTCCAAATCCTGAAATTGCCTGGTGTTTTTAAACAGCTTTCCACCCAGAACACAGAATTTTCCTTAAGCTGATTAATCAGTGTGGTCATGTATGATGAATGGCATCATGACATTATGACATTATGCATTTTATATTGGCATTCTTAGTAATAAATGCAACAATCACTGGATAATGTCCAGTCAAAAGGATTGTTTAATTCTGTTTTGCTTTGTTTTTAATTTTGATATAACCTATGATGTGTATTTAACCTAGTTTTATACTCTTGCCTAATACCCTGTCTCTAGAGGGAGAGAGAGGTGTTTAGAGCCTGTTTCTAAACACCACATTTCTCCCAGCTATGTTATTTCATTTCCACAGGAGTTTTAAGTAACAGTAAACATGGAACAAGGAAAAACAAATTGTGAAACATTCATCAATGAACTGTCCACCGTCAGCCTTAAATATGTCATGAATCTTGTAAGGAGAGGTGATAAGTGGCTATGTTATTAGAGATTGCACTTCAAGTTAGAATGGAGTCTGTACAAACAACTGTAATCCTACTTCATCCTGCTTCTGTTAAACTTTTCATTTTCAATAATTGCTGCACTTCAGTATGTTTGTATGTATGTACATGTGTGAGTACTTTAAGAGTGAGTAAAGCATCATAAAAGTGATTTAGTGCATGTGTTAACCTAATTTACTAATTCTCTTCATGGGAGTAAAAAAAAAAAAGGCAAAATCTCTAAACCACAAAATATAATGAATTTTTATTATGTGACTAAGTAAATCAATTGACAATCAGAAAATGCCAACAATCAATAAGCCTATTCATAGGTCTATTTATAACTGAGAAGTCACAGTGCTTGTGCTGGATTTGCAGCACAGACTGCAAGCTTACAGCAGTATGTGTCTTTTCAGAGACAGCTAGCTACTTCCATAAGTATATGCATATAGATAGAAGTAAATTGTATATACAGTACGTACCTTTGTAATATGGTATGTAAAACAATATCAGTTAAGAAAGTGTCACTGAGTGTATACATGCAAGAATCTGAAGGAGACAAGCTTGTGTACTCCATTATGGCTTTGTTGACAAGGAATTTCAGGCAAGAGTTCATTACAAAGGTAACTCAAGCATAAATATTCATGTACAGCAACAAAAATGTTTGAGAGTAGATAAGTAAATATGCACACTTGAACTTTTTGTCCATCAGTCTCTGATACTACTATGGAAAAATTCCATAACTAGCTGTCAAAAAGTTATTCTGGCAGATATTCAGCAAATTTTTGTACTTAGAAAACTTTAGTGAGAAACTTACTTTCTCTTTTCTTGTTGTTGAAAAATAAATAATTGGGATTGTCAAGACATAGTTTTAGTCTGTGGGAATGACATGTATCTACCTAGATTTTGATTACACTTTAAGTCTGACTGGGAGACTGCTCTAAACTGATGACATTTTATACCTGATAAGTAGGTAGTGTCCAGAAGAACAAATGTGCTCCTTTGTGTCTTCAGTTTGATACTCCAGGTAGTCTAGAGAAACATTTGAGAGTAGACACTTGATCTCCCCAGACATAGGTGTTGCATTACTAAAAAACAGTTGCTTGGCACTGAAAAGGTTCAAATGCTGTCACCTAAGATTGCTTTTAGGTAAATTTTATATTGGATGATCAGGGAATTGAATTTCAGGCTTTCTCACATAAATATTGCTTGGTGGAGAGGCAACCTCCTCCTTCCTCTGCTCTGTTTTGCTCAATGCCATTTTGCTCCTTGCCTGCAGAACATCAAGCAAGGCGAAGAGATCAGGCAATGGTTGGAAGTGGAAGAGAGTTTTGATTGACCTGAAGGTAAGACAGGAGTTGAACAGAGCACTCCCATCCTGTGTCTGACTGCTTTAACGAAAGCACCATTTCATGAATGACTCCAGCTACCTGCACTTTGTGTAAGGCTGTTCTTGTGTGTCAGACAGACACTAAGACATCAGCTAATGCCTTACAACTAGATGTGTTTGCTTGGGCTCAGGCACCAAAGTTAGATTGCCCAGACAAATCTCAGGCTGACAGGTAAATGCCTCATGAGCTTTAAATGGGTCAGAGATAAGGTGACTTCAAATGACTGTGTTTTCCAAGGGGATTTTTGGTTTTTTTTTTTGTACTTACGCATCATAATTTCATCCAAATTTTATTTTAAGTGAAAGGTGCCCTGAATCTCACTTCTCATTTGTCTTAAGGTATGTCCTTGTGCTTTTCCATACACCTGGTTATTCACTTATTCACTTGGGTTTGTCTTTTCGTCTTTTGCATCAGTGTAGTCTGCAAATAAATCAAGGCAAAAAATCCTTATCTTGGCAATGACATAGGGGTTTTTGGGTTGTTTTTTTGTTTTTGTTTTGTTTTTTTGGCTCAGGATAACTTAATCTTAAATAAATTTAAGGTGACATTTTATTCTTAATCGTGTCATAGCTCTCATAGTTCCACTTAAAATATTTTATTGAATGAATTGTTTGTATTCACTTACTTCAGGGGCTATATTCTTTATTCTGAGAGAAATACTGTCAGGCTGTGGGATATACCACAAGCAAAGAAATGAGTGTCTGATGCTGATAACAAACCACAAACTCCTTTTTTTTTTCCCCAATATGATTTAGTTTTCCAAAAGGGAAAAGAAGACCACCTCATGCCTGCACTTTTTCTCTCTGCTCTCCATATGCAAACAAAAGATAAATAAAATGATTCCTACAAAAGGCTATAACGGAAGGCTGCTAATCTTGGTGCCAGACTGACTGACACAGGTTGGCTGTGCTGAGCAAGCCCAAGGGTGGCTACTTTCGGCTGGTGGCCAGGCCACAGACCCCTTGGCACACTCAGCCACCTGGGTTACAATCATGGGGCTGGCATGTAAGCACAAGACTGTCTTAAACTGACAGTGGAAGGGAAATCAACAGACAAAACAAAAGAAAGCAGGGCTTGAACAAGTTTCCTCCAGCATTAAGAAAGAAGGATAACTGCATCATGATGGATCAGGGCTGATGACTCTTTTACCTTTCTCCTAAGGGAGAAGAAACCACACCCTTGGGTGCTCTAGTTTGAGTCGCCTTGGCAACCAGTCTGTGGCACACCACTCACTGTTGAGCTGTGTCTCCACTAACCCCAGTCTCCTTGGCTGCTCTGGTCCAGTGGTTGCTGCAGCTGCCATGGAAACTGCAGTAAAGCCCTAAATTGTCAGGCTCTGGCATGGAAACTGTTTGCATTTTGGAGTCCAGCTGTCCCTACGGAGCTGTCTGCTGTCTGTTGTTCTCCGATCCTAACTGCCACTGTGTTTTTGATGTATGATGAGGGGAAAGTGGGAGTTAATTGCCAACTACAGGCAGAAAGGGAAAGTTCACTTAGCCAGCTAATGGATAAAAGCAAACAGTGTTATGTACTGAACCTTGAATATTATATCTGGGTGGAAACACTTTCTCTAAAAATAATCTTATAGTCCTGTGCTGACTGTGAATAAAGTATGTATTTGATCCAGATGTCTTACTGCAAGATCTGTGCCCTCAAAGGGTAAGACAAACTAGAGGCTTGGGATGTCAGGAATGGTCTATTTAAGAAACTGAGAAGGATAAAGAAGTTCTTCAGAGGACACTCCTCAATCTCATCAATTAAACTGTAAAATTATGGAAAGTTTATGTAGAAATCTAGAAACTTTGAACCAGATCTTTCACTTATTTTTAAAAAAGGCAAAAGCACATGGTTTCAGCATATGGGATTTGCATGTGGAAATTTGAATTCAGATGTCTGTTCCTGCCTAGCGCCACACCACCTGTAACCTCCTAGTGGAGGAGGAAAGAGAAAGAAATGGTATCAGACATTCCTGGGTTAGAAGTGGGAAAATCCCCAAAGAGATCAATTACATACAGCTGGAAGGCTCTATAAAAATTCTCATGTGCTTTCTTAAAACCTATTAACTCTCAAGTACACATGTGATGGCTCCTGCATTGTGTGCATTTTTTTAATTGCAGTAAGAAAGAGCTAGGAGAACAGTTAAGGCTGTCTCACTGAAGAGAAAGACATGTCCTTGTTGAATATTATGTAAAGCCTGACGGTGCTCCATTATAATCATCCTTTGCTGTTTACCAACGTAGTGACTCCCTGTCTCAGGTTTCAGTACACAGCAAATGAGAGGAAATGGGAAAAGGAGGAGAGGAATGGAGTCAAAGGAAAAAGAGGTGCCCACTTTTGTTCCCATAAAGGAGACTGGAGATAGATTATGGTGCAACAGTAGCAAACCCAGGAGTCCTGGATATTTCCCACTTTATTAACCACATGTGATTGTGATGTAGTCTTCACATTTATTAATTTTCCCCGTGGGAAACTTATAAACCTAATTAATACTATTTCTCCCTTAGTGCAGTGTCAGAAGCATCACTAGAGATAGTGGGAAAAAATGTGGATGGCAGTTGTTTGAATCATTTCCATAAAACAATTTGATTCCAGTTTCAGCAGGTCAGTGAGTCCCAGACAGGTTTCCTACAGTACATCTGCTTTCCTGGCAGAAAAATGGCTTCTGCTCTTGCTGGTCCTTGCTTAGGGCCCTAATTCTGGAGTTGTCTTCTGAGCAGCCAGCAGGCATGCTGTGGGCTGCAGGACTGTCAACCTACTGTTGGCAGCTCTGCTTGCTTTCATGCAAAGTTTGAAATTCAGGATTATTTATTTTTCTCCTCAGTTTAAAAGGAATCAAATTTCTGTATGTTTTGAGCAGTGACTGGAGCTATCCTTCTCATGTCACATTCAACTGCAATTATGCTTTTTTCTCTTTTCCTTTCTCTTTTTCCTTTTTCCTCCCCCCCAGCTTTTTTTTTTTTGGTATGGTTTGTTGTTGTTGTTGTTTTTTTTTTAAATATATATTTTCTTCTTTTTATAGCTCTAATGATTTAGGCCTTCTCTTCAGTGAGCATGTTCTACAGGCTCTGATTTCTCCCCTCAGTAGGCAGTACTGGGAAAGATCCAATTAAGGATTTTTTAAGTCCTCCTAGGAACACTCCTTGCCTTCAGTGATTATGATTGCCTCTGTAAATTTACCCATTTAATACAGTCCTAGGTTTGATGATATGAACTTTGTTCCCAAGGTTTTAAAGGATTTCTCAGTCTTTCTTTTTGTAGTAACTAATATGATTGTAAGAAATATTCCAGTGCCTTAGAAGTGCCTGTTAAGGTAGTTTCTTCGCCCTTTGAAAGTGAAGCGGTTAATCTCACCAGTAAAAGAAGGTTAAAAGATATATTGAAGTTTATAAAGCAACATGGGGCCTGTGCACAATTTCTTATTTCTAATTTCCATTTCTTGTCCATATAACTTTCTTTTCTGTTCACAATTACCTTGCATATATGTATCTTGGTGAAAGATGGAAACTATCTGCAAAATACAGTGAATATTCTATGAGGAAATAGTTAGGAAAGAGTTTAGAATAGTTGGAAATTATCATACTCAGCACCATTAATACAAATGAAACAATCTGGCTTAGAAACATCCTTAGAAAATGTTCTGTACTTGATCAGATTTAATTAAATACATGGGGAACAGAAACTGTGGATATAACTTAATTTCTTATTATTCGGGAAACAGAATGAAGAGCACCTCTAACAAGGTAGCAGTCTAAAAATTGCCAGTGCATCAAGGAATCCAAACAGCATGGTGTTCAGATAGTAAGAGCTGATTTAGGTGGTGATTACTACTGGTCTTATTTCTAATCAAGTTGCTAAGGGAGTGGAGAGTTTCTTTGATAGAGGGAACTATTGCTGATGAAGGAGGTTCAATGGACACTGATGTAAAAGCTGCAGATGATGCGAGATTGAGGTGGTGTTAGCTGTTGTGCTGTGCTCCAATCACTCAACTTCCAACAGTACAATGTCTTTGACAAAACTTGAGGTTTTTTGACGGGTGTGCCCATGCCAACAGGAATTAGAAATGCATGGTAAACCTTTTATTCTGCTATCTCCATATTATGAATTTATCTTTCTAATATTCAGGAAAAGTACATAGTGGCAGTAACTATGCAAATAAATCAACAGTGAACACAATGCTAGAAAGGTTACTATTGTAATAACATCTCATTCCCGTTTATCTATATTAAAATGCAATGTAGAAATGTCTCACTTTTTGCAAACATGAGAGGTTTTTTTCTGACAAAAATAACAATGCTGTTGATTTGCTAATTGGACAGAGAAACTCACTCAAAAACCTATTACTTTAAGCACTGCAGTGTTGTCCTGTTCATATATTTACATATACTTTGGGTTTTCTTGATACCTTGTGCTTTAAATTTTGAATGTTCCTTATGAGACTTGATTATGTTTTTTTTATCATAAGTGACTTATAAGTAGTTAGCATACTTAACTCAAGAATTAAATTGCATTTAGATTAAAGTAATTTAGTTTTTGGCTTTGACAATTTTCTTATTGTCATTTGTTGACTGATTAGAAAGCCAAGATGTAAATGAACGGTGGTTCACATACAACTAAAATCAGCGTTGTTTAGCCACTGATGTGGAGATTAAATACCATGCTCAAAACTTGCACCAGGGGAACAAAGATGCAGCTGAGCCTGAAATGGACAGGACGATTCAGAAATAAGGGTCTGGGCTAGCAGAATAGAGGCAATAGACAAAATAGGAAGAATGAATGAGAGAAGATTCTTTTCTTACACTGGCTGCATCTTTAGACTCTCTGAATATACTCAGTATGGCATTTTGAGTTAAAGCTATCCTAAGATTTTTGGAAACCCTTGGTGCTGAGGGTGCAAATGAACAATACTGTATATATTGAGAAAACTGAACTCAATAAGTTCAACAAGTCAAGATTCAGTGCCCAAGTGGTGATGGTACTCTGTGCTTGATACATCAGTCTGAAATATGGGATTTTCACAAGCACCAGTAATTGTTCCCAATGCTGCCTTTGAAACGAGGCTTTGTGTAGGCAGTATGTAAGATGGCAGAACTGCAAGTAAAGGAAGATACATTTTCCATCTTCTTGTTCCTCCTTGAAAAGAAATATTGAGGTAGTGCTTTGTTAGAAAGAACCTTCCCAGGGGAGGGCATGTGAGACCAGAGACCAAAATCCCTTTTGCTGTGAGAACCTGAAATATCACGGGCAGAGATACATATTGGTTTTGAGAATGGGCTTGCAAATATACACTATTCAAGGATATAATATATTTACTATAAAATTTTCTTTAAATTTCTGCATACTCAAAACTAGACGCCACCGTTGGTGGTGAGGTGCTTGCAGACAGCTGTGTCTTCCTCTGTCTCAGACTGGAGAAGCTCTCTACAAGCATAAAAAAATATGGGAAGGGAGAAATATTAAGGTATTGTGCTTCTGTAAGATAACCACAAAATGAGGCCAGTAGTGGAAGCTGCTCTGTGCAGGTACCTGTGATCGCTTGCTCTTCTGTGAAAAAAGAGAGCTTTGGCTGCTGACCAGTAGCAAATGGATGACAGGAGTGAAGAGGTGCTATCCAGTACAACAGTGCAAGGGGACGTGTGTTAAAGCTGTTCAGGTACAAAGGTAATACCTCTCACTGTCAGACTAAAGAACATTGCTGTATTTAAATCACATGGGAGGCTCAGCACAGACGGTTCAACACCACCTAACTTTTGTATCCATGTCAACAATGACACAGTTCTGTGAAGCAGGATCTCATCCTCTCCCTGTCCTGGCCTTGATCTGTAGTGTCTCTTCATGAGAAACAGTTTTTGAGGTGTGACGGTGGAGTTGAATTCTCATCTCCATCAAACTAAGGATTTTCGTTCAAGCTGCAAGGAAAAGCACCTTGGTGTGTGAATTTCTGTGGTGATCTTTACACTAACACCTACAGAATGGTTTGGATAGAAATTCAGTATTTCTATAAATGTCATGGAAAAAAAATTGCAGCTGAAGTTTATGAGAGATCATCTTTCTTAGAGATCTGGCTGGATCATGAGCCAGAGGTTGAGATAAACCCACCAGTTCTCAGCATCATCCTGGAACTTCACTACACAGCATTTGCAAATTGTAACTGGGATGCATGGACAGGGAAGAAAAAAAAGAGAAAGAAGAAAATTATTTCAAAAATTCAATTTTATTTGCTCAAGAACCTGCACAGCACAGAAAAAACGGAGGCAAAGGCTGTAGCCCCTCTGTCTAGAATGTGCCTAGAATACTACTCTAAGGGCGCCTAAGGGAAAGGATAACCTTTCCGAGATACCTATGTGGGAACATAATCCTGTTGCAGGGGAAGTAAGAATGAACATGCTTTTGTGTTGTATAGGCCTGTATCTTAAGCTGGCCAGGAGACAATGTGTCAGTTACTGTTCTGATGGGATCAACCATGGTGTCCCAGTTCAGAAACCTCAGCTTAGGTTCAGTAAAAACATTGTAGCTGAACCTTCTCACATCCTTGTGTGTCAAGTTCTTCTCTAACAAGCAGCTAAGATCTGTCACCAGCTCTTGGCTGGCCAATTTCTCCTGTTCAGAAACTGAGTTGAAATGCCATAAAAGCTGTCACTGGGGTCTTCCCAGGCTCTGTTCCAGGTAAAAGCTTTTATGTCTTGTTCTATCAGTCCACATTATAGTAGGAAAATCAGGTTATATTTCTCTCTTGTGGAGATGAAGACAATGACAGTTCAGTTTCTCTGACTGCTGGCCAGATGGCTCAAACAACACATAAAACATGAGAATATAAAAAGCTGTCCCTCTCCTAAGGTCAGTTTTAATATTTAGAAAAGTAAGAAAGCTTTTTACATTATTCACATTGTTGGTTTTTTTTTTTCTCTTCAAACTATCAGTTGCAGACTATATAGTACTATTTTCTTGAACTTGGCACAGTAGAGATGACAATAATTGTCTTCACTACCAGATTTAGTGTATTACATCCATGCTACCTTATAAATCCCATACATGTGTTATACAGCCAGCAGATACCTGTTGTGGATCCCTACTCATTGTATAGGGAGTATTTTGGACCTTTCAACAAGAGTGTCTGCAGATGATAGTTAAAGGAAACTTAAGACTACTAGAAGTAAGTTCTATTCACTATTTCCCTATTCTCCCTAAATTATATATGTCTGCAATAGCTGTGAAAGGAGGACAGTACTGGCACAAGAGCATGTTAAGTCAATATCACACTTCTAGATGGAAAGGTCACAATTTCTCAGTGATGTTATATCCCAAAACAAGCATGTTATGCAATCATATTTTTTGAGATTGAAGAGGAGATTAGGCTGTTGTCCTATACATCCTTGTCTGTTTTCCACACTGAAACAGACAGTACTAATTCACTGCTGCTTAATCCTTGGAGACTCTATGATACTTTATTCATCAGAGTCAATTTATATAGCACTTTGCAGTTTTAGTTAAGTAGCTGGTGAATGACTGTGTGTTTTAGCTAAGGCAGGATTACAGACTATTAGACCCAGAATTTATCCTTGGCAGAGTTAAGAACAGACTAGGAAACAAGAAAAGATTTGAATTACTGGCATGTGATAGAAGGTACCTGAGGTGCGTTTGAACTCTACTTTCCTTAGAACTTCCAGACCCTGTGTACCCCTTTCTGAAGGGAATGAAAGAGCTTGAGAAGGGAATAAAAGGTGTATTTTAAGTTGGACAATTAGACTTTGTGCTTGGCTTGAGCACAAGATCTTCTGCTGTATGGCATTACTACAAGATGTTTCTTGCCATGATTCTGCTTTTAGAGTTCTCAGACTGTGTCTGAGGAAGAAATCAGGGTGTGTGGGGGAAATAACTTTTCTACTTTTTCTTTATTTCTTTTTTCTTTTTTTTCTCTTTTTCCCCTTCTCTTGCCCATGAAAAGCTTCACCTGTCATTTGAAGTACAGATGATGACAGAAATTAAATTGTAAATTATTCTTGGCCAGGTTGTTACATAGCAATGTGTCCTGGTTTGAGGTAAAATGAACCAATTTTCTGTTTTACAATTTTACTTTCTTAGCTGGGCCTCTTCTAACAAACTAAACTCTGAAATTAACAGCACGTTGCTCAGAACTGTTTTTTCTTGCAGTGAGAAGACCTGATTATACCAAGGAGTGGTGTGCAGAGAGGCCCTTGCTTATACTTA